>QGDZ01000111.1:0-163997 GCA_004367075.1 Fusarium incarnatum
TATTTAGGTAAAGAAGTCTTATTAATAGCTATTAAGCTAAAGGTTCTATCTAGTCTAAATAAATATAAAGTATTTATACTATACTAAGGTATAAGAGTAATTAGTAGTAAATATATATCTTTATAAACTAAGATCTTAGTATTTTAGTCTAGAATTAATATATATATAATTAGTTTATTATTAATTAGTTAAGGTAGTAAGGACTAATATTAGATATTATTAGTCTAGGTCTAATTAGTTATTATAATAAGGACTAAAATAGATACCTTTGGTCCTAATCTACTTGGTGGTAACGTAAGGAAACATGTAGGTTGTGCAGAACGGTCATTCTGGGTTATAACACTAGTAGTCTAAGCTATATAAAAAGCTAGGATTTACTAATTTATATAATAAAGGCTAGTAATATTAATACACTTATAGAACTACTTACTAACAGTTATCATATCTTCAATCTTGATAAATAAGACTATAATAGCTGCAGATTATTAGAATTAGCTTCTGAAAAGGGGTATACCGCTGTGGTAGAGCGATTGCTTGAACACAACACCAATCCTGACCTTAGCGACCTTGACCAAATCACACCGCTATGGAAGGCCGCTCAGTTAGGCCATACATCTGTCATCCAACTGCTACTAGGGAGTTCCAAGTTATTAAATGTCAACCTGCGACCTGTATACCTGCACGAGTATGAGCTTAACACGCCACTCTTTATTGCGCTCAAGGAGGGCTATCATGAAACAGCAGAGCTACTATCACGTAAAATGGCATTATTCCGAGCCCATCAACAAATCTGCCCAACGAATTCAACCGGGCTGAAACAAAAGTCTTTGGGGGCTTGGGTGTAAGTGGAAATTCCTGCCTGACCGAGTAAGCTGACATTTAGTGACATCACTGTTGCAGACAACAGATATCCATTCAGTGCAAAATCACATTCAGCTAACTAGGGAATAGCGGTAATGACAGTAATCCTAGCATAAACCAACGTTTAGACCTTTGTCTTAATTGAAAACTCCACCTTTCTACCATCAACACTAACAGAGATGTCAAGTTCGATCTGAATGCCTTTCGGCGATGAACCATCACAATCTTCCGCTTCCTTCTGACTCCCCTCTTCCTCGGCAGTATGCACTGGGCTGACGTCCATTGTTGTGACTGACTGTTCGCCTTTGTGTTCGACCTCGTGCTCAGCTCTGTGAGCGCAGTGCTTCGGCCGCCGAAGGGACGAAGGCGTTCAAGCCCAAGGATCAAGGAAGGCCTCGAGGCCCTCACCGCCGTCCTTGATACAATAGATCATGATACCCTTGGCAGCGGGAATAACAGAAAGTGATGCATATCCAGTGAGAATGGTCTGCTCAGTAAGAGACAGAGGCTCGCTGAAACTGATCTTGCCGTCCGCGGTCTCAGAAGCCGACCAGAAAAGCTCATCACCCTGTCCACGGAAGTAGATGAAGATCTTATTCTTTCCGTCGCGGACTGCATTGCATGCGGAGAATTCGACAAGCTGATTGTCGATCTTGTGGGCCGATGAAGGAATAGTTTCTACCATGATGTTAGTGAACATGAAGAATGTTGAATACTTGGAAGGGATATCTCACCTGGGGCACCCGTGTCGACACAGACAAGCTGGATGTAGGACTCTTCACGTCCGCGGAACATTTTGGAGGTCTGGTAAGCGATCCAGCGGCGCTTTCCGTCGAAGAAGGCGACCAAATCGGTGTCCTTCTTGCTGTTATCGGTGTTTTTGACTTCAACCGGACGTTCGCTGACTTTGTTCAAGCTCTTCTCGTAGATTAGGTACTTTGACTGAGCCTTATCAAAGCTTCAGGGTTTCAGCGGAGGTTTTCAGGATAGTTAAATGCTAATGATAGGGAACCTACCGCTGGAAGTAGATCCAACCCTTGTCTCTTCCATTGCCGCATCCAGCAATCTTTCCCCTGAGGTCTTTGTCGACATCGGCCTGTCCCAAGCGCTGGAAGACGGGGCTCAGGAGCGAAATGGCTCCGGTATGAGCAGCAACACCGTAGACATGGACCTAAACATGTTATCTGCATACATCCATTGAATTTGGCTGTTGTGTTACTCACGATGTCGTTGATCACGAGGGAAACAAGATTCGACTTGTACTTAAGAACTGGGGTAAGGGGAGAAGGGTTCTCGTCATAGTTGCCATAGACGCTTCCCCAGCTCTGGCTCTTTAGCTCAGTCTTCTGCGCAGGGAGCTGCTCAAAGCCGAGAGTTCCGTTCTGTTTGAGAGACTGAAAGACGAGAACCTTCTCCTCATCCTCACCAACAGTAGCAGGGTTGATGATGGTGGTCACAGCTTGCATCTCGTGGTAGTTGGTGGGAGTTGGGACACCGGGGTGGTGAGTGTTACCACAGGCACATTGGGCAGACATGGTGAATATTGGAGAGTTCGGAAAAGATAAAAGTGTGGATTGAAGTGAATGATTGAGTGATGATGATGATGATGATGGTTGTTGTTGTCAATAGTGAGAGGGGATCAGCCAAGGTTCTTATACTCGGAATCGGTCACTTCACTAAATGCATTGCTATTCTACCTTGGCCCTTGCGTGCACTCTTTCACAATCAGAATGTTGAAGCTGGCGTTCTATACCGCAACCCACGACCTCTCATTCTTCATAAAGGAAGCTGAAGAAGATCTTATTTCACCGTGTCTCACTTAAAACAGAAAGGCTTACGGGTTTTGGCTTGCTTGGAGGTAGCTGATGTGAATAGTATGAAGCTGATCTCATAATCTAGACCACGGGGAACTGCTCAAATCGTACAAGTTCAATAACTGTGGGCGGCAAGTGAGTGGCGAAGTGATAGTGGAAGTGCCATGCGACCGCCACCACAGATACTTTCAGATTAAGGTGAACAGATTGTCGGCATGTCGTATTTGGTAGCTTCTCCAGAAACTTTCAATACACTTCGCATGTCGGCAGGCACGGCCCAGCGTCCAAACTGAACGGAATGGCGCTGACATATGCGCCTATACGGGACATCACTACGCGGCGCATCTCTTTCGACTTTTCAGATAGCCTCAATCGCCTGGCCTACGCCTGTTTGGGAATATGGTATAGGATATTGCCTGAATACTGTGCGCACCTGCTTGCGCCTTGATTACTCGCCTAGGCCGCAGATTCCCGTCGAGCATGGAAAACATACGGGAGATCCCTCCCGAACCATTCAGAAACTATTGTGTGATGATAAAAATCAGATTGCGTGCAATATCCGTTCCACATGTTACAGCTCGAAAATAAAAACTCGTCCGGCCTATTACATACTACATGTCACTCAGGCTCTAGCATTAGAAAAACCAGTCGGTTAAGAATAGGCGTAGTCCCGTTACAAGATTCTTGGTTCTCAAATACGCAGAAAAGTTTTATGATTCCAGTGGCTTATAGTCTGCAGCGGTCCCTTGCTGGATGGGCTACCAGAAAGGTACGATTGCTACGCACAGAACAGTCTCGACTTGGCCAAGGCTGGCTGATAACCTTCAAGAGTTCTAGGGTGTTTCACCTGTTGTCTCATTACGCTAAGGACGCCGTATCCGTGCATCTGACAGGGCGTACCGAGCCGCCCACCGGGACTAGCGGTGAAAGATGGGGCCCGCCGTTCGATGTTCCACCATAACTGTATCTGGTCTGCCAGCCCGCCTCAACACCGCCACGTGCCGGTGTGGCGTGGAAAGCGTGGTGATCGGTTACATCCCTGGAGCTATCGAGCGTTTGATCGGCCTTTTACCGACAACATGAAGTGATCTCGGATGATGTGGCGTACCTTCACAGATCGTAGCCTGCATAGCGACTTAAATACGAGATTTGAATGAGGGATGAAACCATTGAAAGATCAGTCAGTGGCAATGGCATGGGTCGGTCCAGATGTGCTAGCAAGCCAGGCTGCCAGGGTAGCTGGCGAGAATTCTCACTGGGCTTTGTGCATCAGTATGTGCCCACAGCTTTGTCTCAGCGGCGATATGCTGGCTTGAATATCGCAAATCTCACAAATAGTTCCCTACAGCGCAGTGCATGTCAACTAATCTTCAAGAGAAACATCAATTAAAAATGGACAGCTGAAGCAAGATCTCGGGTCTAGAACCCTGATCAGCTTTGGCGGGATCAGATGCCACTAGCTGTTCCCCGGACTATTGGCAGTAGAGTTGTGACTGATACACTACGCGCATTCGAGTTATGCGCTTTCGACTTTCGTTGTGGTTGTGGTTGTCGAGGTCGTGAGGCTGGCTGAGCAGTCTCCAGGCTGTTTAATCCTGCTCATGACTTCCCGTGCCAGATAACCTTAGAGTGCTAACAGAACCATGCTAGCTGGCAATTCAAGCTAATTGGAACTAGGCTGTAGAGATGGTAACTGACAACCGAGGTCGAAGTCATTGCCGGCAACATTTATCTACATGGCTGGAATGGGGCTCGTATCGTGTTCAGTGGACCAAAATGGAGAATATCTCGCGCCATCTGTGATTTTCAACCGATTCAAGTGGGAAACGAGAGTCAACAAGGTACGGAAAAGAGGACATATTGCTCAGTTTGTAATATTTGTCTGCTAAAAAAGCACAGAACCAGGAGCAATAATTTCCGCCATCCACCATCCACCAGCTCACCAACAAGGGCCCCTGCATGCTAATCCCTAAACATTGAAGAGGGGCTCACGGATCCACTCCTCAACCCAGTCGTCTTCTGCGATCTTGTACGAGTAAACGCCAATCTTCGGCATGCCGTTCTGGCCGCGGCCTGAGACAAAGACCTGGAGACTCTCAAATCCAGTGCCTACGGCTGCGAGGGAAGAGCCGTCATCAACGTATCGCCTCTCATCATACTCGTCTTTCTGCCTCTGGCTGCCCATCCAACCCTGGTACCAGACCCCCTCCTTCTTGCTGCCGAGGCAGACTTCCTGGAGGTAACTGCGGCCATTATCATCGCCGACACAATAGACGCGAATCTGGCACGTAAGTCCAAAGAATCGGTTGGAATTCGGGAGAAACTCACCTCCCACGGCTCCTTGTCGGTCTCACAGGCTTTCTCACAGGCTTTCCTCTTGGGAACCCACGCGGCCGCAGCGACTTGTCGACTGTCGGACTTGATTGTCATCCCGGTTTCAATCTCAATAGGCTGGGCCACAAAGCGACTCATTGGCTCATCGTTAGCCTTGTTGATGTAGCAAAGACGATTATCCTTGTTGACGAAAAAGACGTAAGTCCTACCGCCGATCTGGACGGTGGCAATGTCTTTGGGTGATGAGGGCTTCTCAAGTCAGTATATTGATGGCCAAGATTCGAGTTACTAGGAATGTTCTCCTTACAATGCAAGTCATGGTGCAGTTCGTCGAAAGACTTGAGGCGGTAGCTAAGTTTAGAAAGTCTGATGGTTCGCTGTGCGATGGCAAGAAAAGGACGCCGCAGCGAACTGTTCTTTTATAACTTTTCAGAAGGCCATTTGTGCAAGCCAACCTCATGTTGAAGGTCACTCATGCTGCTATGGGCTGAGGGTTCACATCTTCAACGCCATTTATCCATACTCAGTATCCCGTAGCCGGCTGGCGGCTTTCACACAGATTCCCGATCCATCATTTGAACTAAAGTTGGAAGCTGTACCTTGACACAGCATCGAGTCTCATACCAACCGTACTCTACGAACGCTGAAGGTGCCTCTCTCTATCTGTGAACAAAGACAGGTTAGCTAGCTTTGACCGAATTGAGATCTGAATATTGTTCAGCCAGCCATGATGTCTGCAGCATCCAAGAGCTTCATCTCAGCTGCTTTCAGTGACAGAGTCTCGGCCTTGGAAGGGATCCAGCTGTGTCTTGGCCGCCGGATCTGCCGATCTTCCCCAAAACGAAATCCTGTGGACTTTTAATCATTACCTAGGAACGTCACGTCAAGTTGTGGCTTGATCCTGGACTCTGCACTAGTATTCCAGCCGTGTGTGATAACAGCCAGCCTTAAACCGGTAGTACTAGCCGTAAGGGAAAGCAGATGAGACAAAAGCTAAAATCTCTCGTATGGAAGTATTGATTTGACACTGCAAGCCACCTTCAGGCTTCTGAGCTATCACATTTCTGATGCCTCCTTGCATCCTAGAGGTTCCCTGGCTCCGGTACCCAATAGGTATGGCTTAATGTCTTAGGGCAGTGTTATTCTGGAATTTCAGCTGTTTTAGACCCGGCTCCATTGAGCCTTCTTCAAACCCTTGAATCTCAGCCACCATAGTTGCGCCAATAGCAAGAGGCGCTGAAGGTCCTGTTGGAGTATGGAGAAGATACGATTATCCCTTCCCCTTTTTTCCCATTTCCTCAGTCTTCCGTTAAACGTTGTCAAACAACTCATATATCTTCTTCCACCCAAGAAAGGACCCAATGGACAGAGAAACGCAGTACATCTCGTCCTATCTTTGAGAACTCAAGCTATTCTTCTTTATCGTCACCATGTCCAAATCCCTCATCCGAACCGTTTTATTTGCGGTACTATGTTTTGCCATATTTGTCGTCGGTGAAACCCACTCGCGTGAGTCTGTCGTTGTCCGCCATTAAGTTGCAGTGTGTGCTTACAAGATTGAACAGGAGAGGCAGGCGCTGCGGAGCCAAGATCGAGGGGCGTAAATGATCCAAGACCCAATAAGGCGAAGCTCATGCGCGAATGTGATAAGCACATCACCGAATGTGGTGTCACGGACGCCATCAAGGTTGTAACCAAGCCTGCGAGTACAATTCGAGTTCAAGAGACTGTCACTACTGTGATCACCAAGGTAGAAAGGAAAGCCGACCCGGGGATTGTTTCCATGCTGACATAATACATAGGAACTGCCGAAAATCACCAATATTGTCACCAAGGTTGATGTCACTACTATCAACAACAAGATCCAAGGTACGTAAGGCATTCAGAGCACATTCAATTCAATAGCTGAGCCATGAAATTACAGGCCATTGTCGAAACACCACGATTTACGTCGATCCCAAACCCGCCATCGTCACAGAATACGTCACCATAGAACATGTCAAAGAACTTGTCTCCGTCGTTAATACTACAACTACTATTACCAGCACAGTCACTGGTAAGACTATCGAGCAATGTTTCATCAACACCGAGACCCATTTCGCCCAATTTCGTTCGACGCAGGCAAGCGCAGAGGTCCCTACCGCTTCACAGTCTAGCATCCCCGCCGCTGTGGTCGATCACGGCGAGGCTGAAAATCATAAAGAACATGTCATGCGTTACCACCGTGAGGAGCATTATGCTGAGCAGGTTGCTGAGCAAATGTCGCCGGATGTGCCTGTCAATGTCTTCAGACAGATGGAAGAGCCGGAACTGGACGCATGATCGGCAACTGGTTAGGTATGGGGGGGGGGATAAGGCTCGATGTTGGTATGATGACAAGGCGCTTTGACGGATATTTGGAGCTCTATTAGAATGCTGATACAGGCGCCTCGGGTTTTATCGTAGCTCTATCGTATCCCAGAGTGAACATAAGGGACCTAAAACAGGTTATTCTGCGCCACCCTTCTTTTCTTATGCTTCTATAGTACCAAAGCATTTAGTCCATCCCTATAATGGTTCCTCAAATACAGCTTTTTCCCCTTCCGAGTCTGAATAACTGGATGTCGTTTGGCCCATGTTGAGTGATCTGGAAGGGCGAAACCCAAGCAGGTGACGCGAATAGAAACAGACGTCAAAGTGAGACGCTGTTTTATCAGAAATGTCTGCGCCAAGTGTTCTTGTGACAGCTATAGAGCATTGATGCGATCGGCACTATCCTCTGCGGGGACCTTTATTGTCTCTTTGGGCACCTTCAGGGAGGCCCCGTTATAGATCCGCATGGGTGAGCAGTAGTGTTGAGCGGAGCGGGCCGAAGCCCACCTGGATCTTTTCCGAATGAGCTGTGGGGGTTTCTTCACCCTCCTCTGGACTCAGGAGCACTTCTATTGTCGCGTGTTACATTCGGGAAAAGCTGTCCAACCATTTTTCCAGAGGCTCCAGCAGCCGCAAGATGATGATTCCATCAAGACATATCGGAGGATTTTACTGGCAACCTGTTCAGAAAGATGGAGCCAGGCGCGCAACGTTAGCCTGATTGCATCGCAGATCCATGCGAGGAGCCCGACGTACAAAAGTGCCAAGATTGCATCGGAGACCATTGTGGTAATTGATTTAGTAGCTGGGCTGCAGGGCTACTGTCCTTGTGGTTCCTGGAAGTGGAAAAGATGTAAGGGAGAGAAAAAACGGAAAGAAGGAAAGAGGATTAATATTGTAAAGAGCAGCTGGAATGTGTTGTTAGTTGAGTTGGAGTTAGAGTTATCGAAAGCTTCTGTGCATGCACCCGCTGATTTGACTTTTTTGCAAGCGTGGGCCCCGAGGCACACATCTTGAGAAAGGACAATGATAACTGCTTCATAGGAGTCACGTTGCTTGTGAACTTTTCGGATCCGTCAACAGACATACCAACCTACTGCATGACCTATCCACTTTGTAAGTCACATCGAAAAATACTGTATTTGGATGCCCTTCGTCCACACAAGATGGTTCGTATTGAAAAACAAGACAAGCCCATTGTTTTTTAGTTGTGATGAAAGACACGTGGCCTGTAACCTTTGAGTCCCTCGTCTTTTCCACCAAAGCTTTTCTATACCTAGAATTCAAAATCGAGACCCTTGCTAGAGGTAGGAGTAATTGGTGAATACCGTTTCGATACTCCAGTGTTTACTTCGCAATTGTTTCGTATTAGGCACTATAGGGTAGTTCTCTGTGCTTCCCCCTGGTCTATTTTTAATCCAGCTTAGCGACAACTCCCCTGCAGTAGCGATAGCACACTAACCACTCAGACCAAATGAAACCAGTCCACCTTCTCCTTTTGGGCATCCTAGTGCCTTGCTAAATCGAGACTATCGATTTCGAGAAATGAGACATTCGCAGCTGAGACAATATCAAGGGCTCGTGGCCCAACAAGTTCCATCTCTTCTTCTCTGTTTTCTTGACTCTGTACCTTACCTTTTAAAATCGGCATGATGCGTTCTAGTCTTTTCCTACTAAGTGTTGGCTTTTATGCCGCTAATTGGGTGGTTGCAAGCCCTTGTAAACCGAATACATCAAGTGAGTGGAGGTATGGCATAATGGAATTACTGCTAACACAGTCTTTTAGCTTCGGAAGCCGCGACGATCACCTCTGGTTCAACGGCTGAGGCTACAAGTACGACCTTAGCAATTTCTAGTATCGCCTTGTCTGAACCGACAACGACTATTGAGCTTACTACGACTGCTGCTACATCTGAAGATGTTACCACAACCATTGCCGCAGCCGAAGACACTACCACCCTCATCGAGACGTCTGCCGCCACTACCTCGGAGGCTGCCACAACTTCGGAGGCTCCTGCTGGAGAACCAACATATGTTCTGGGTGCCTCAGGTGGCAGCCTCAATGGCGCACAAGCTCAAGGTACTGGTCAACAAGGAACTTTCATAGCCTTCGACGACATAGCCATCTCTGGTTCAAGCCCTCGCAAATTCACCATAGACTCTACAGGACGACTCCAGGACGCTGAGACCGGAGCTTACGTCTGTGCATACTACTGGTCGTCTCCCTCTGCTGCCTACCCGCCATATGTTAGCTATTGTGGAAGTGGCCCCGTTGGTGGAAGCCAATGGCAGGAATATCTCACCTGCTCAGTCAACAACGGAAATCTCGCATGCACAGCCCCCGTGGTTTTTTGTTCAACCGATGCCAACGATGAAAGTACATGTCCGAGAGCGGGAGGGGATCCATATGACACATTCTTCACTGATAGTCAAAATTATTGGTTGATTGGTAGCGGAAGCCCTGCGAATATGTCCCCCGTCAGTGTGTCGGCCCGGAAGCAGCGATGAATGCATACTACTCTTTGTATCTTGTAGCCTACTATCAACTGTGCAATTGCTCTTCCAGCTTGGTAGCCTTAAAATTTACAGATCATTTGCCAATTCCGTTGTACAAGAAAAGGTTGGGAACACCCTTAGTATCCGTTATCTTGTCCTTGATAGCCAACTCCTTGAGTCTAGCCCAAATCTGAGCAGGAGTACGCGGTCCCTCCAAAGCAAGCAAGTAAGCGACAACACCTGCAACATGGGGAGCAGCCTCCGACGTGCCGTCAGCAGTGCGTGACCCAGTAGGCGAAGTAGGCCAAGCAGACAGAATCTCCTGACCCGGTGCAAAAATATCACAAGCAGGTCCCCAGTTGGAAAACTGCCATCGCTGGTAGTTCTTGTTGCTAGCAGCCACGGTGATGACGTTGGGGTTATTTCCTGGACTTCCATTTGCTGCATCCTGATTCGAGTTTCCAGCGGCAGCGACAACGGGAACACCAGCGTCAATAGCTTTCTGCACTGCATCGTTCATGATGTTCGAGGAACTTCCTGACAAGCTCATGTTAATGACAGCTTTACCAGCGCGATTCTTCGCCACAATATCGTTGACCGTCCAGGCGACACCTGCGAGGACGCCACTAGTGCTGCCTCCATCGTCACCCAAGACCTGAACATCGACAACAGTGGCCTTTTTAGCAACGCCGTATGTAGCGCCGTTGACAATCGCGGCGACAAGAGTGCCGTGCTGCTTTTTGGTAGAGACTCCTGAAGTGTCTGCGCCAAAGACGGCGCGGCCTTGGAATTCCTCGTGCTCGAGGTAAACACCGCTATCCAGGACGTAGACGAAACTTCCTGCACCGGCTGTTGAGTCGTAAGTGTAGGCAGCGCTTGAAGATGGGGGCTTGGCATTGGAGATCGCTGAAAGACCCCATCGTGGGTTTTGCTGAGTGACCTGTGCAGTCACGGTGTATTCCTGCTCAGGCTCAACGCGTAATACCTATTCCCAGTCAACATGCTGAAGTATCCTGACCACAGGACGTAAACTTACAGTAGAATTGGCCTTGATGATTTTGATGGTCTCCTCATCGAAAGAGCCCGAGTAACCCTTGAAACCAGGGAAGCTGAAAGTCTTGTCAATTCCAGCAGACTCAACACCGCGACGGGACAAAGCCTCTCTGTTGACGTCGGATACCCATCGAGCGTGGAGGTCAAGATCGTCTGTCGGCTTGAGCGCTACGACGAATTTGCCAGGGACGACACCCTTGTCGGTGGGGAGAGCGGCGGCGACAGCGGCCAGGCTGAGCAAGAGAAATTTCATGTTGCAAGTTGAGGGAAAGAAACCTACGCAGGACACGATTCCTGGTGACTCAATCGCAACTATATATATTTAGAAATACGCGGTTTCCTTCTCCTTGATTTCGTTGACACGAGAGATTGTCACTCCTATTTGCCGTTATAGTATAGATCTCCGTTCAACCCCGGTAAATCGATCCTTGTAATCACAGCCAAGACCTTGTCACCTTCCACTTCAGTACCGATACCCCTGCAGTGTTATCATGGTAGCGCATTGCGACATTATAAGCTTAACGATTGGCGCCGGCTATCGACGAAGGACAAGTTATGCCGAGGAACATTTCAGAGGGTTGCATTATTTGAGTTAACGGTAAGCTTAGCTGGAGTAGTCAATGAGCCCACCTTTGCTGTAAGGGGGTAGAATTGTAGTGAGCTATTCCACTCTATGTCCGGCTTTCAATTCATCAGACCCTTCAGAAACTCCTCCAGCAATTCCGCCCTCCAGAGACTATAGTGCGTTTCCCCCGGATACTCCTTGCAAATCGACTTCGGCAACCTCTCCGCCATATACCTTCCCATTTTGGGCGGCGTGTTGTCATCATCAGCCCGGTACCATAACCTAATACCCTTATAATCAATATCCTCCACTTGTAAGCCCCAAGGTTGAGTATTAAGCTTCATTTCGAGACCATGGCCCGCTCCTCCCTGGGAGTAGACCTGTCTGAAGACCTTGACGGCCGATTGAAAAGCGCTCGGCTTTTCCAGAATCTTTTGATCAGCTGGCGCAAAGCCTTTGATCTGTTCAGCCCAGACTTCCTCCATTTTGGCTGGGTCAGGGTCTTGAGCTGCGGCGAGGAATATGCTTTCCAAGTACTCGACAAATTCCTGATTTTGGTCTTTCCAAATCATCATTATCTTCTGCATCGTTTCGCTTTGGCCTGCTAGTCCTGCTTCCCAGGGCCCTACACCGGCGCATATACCCACCCCTCGTAGTGTTTGGGCGCAAGCAAGGGTATAGCCAGTGCCACCACTTGTTCCGATGATATGATACTTGCTGAGACTCAAATACTCTATCAAGGCTGTCAGGTCAGCCGGGAAGTCTAGGATTTTCCGATGCGGGTAGAATGTTGAGTGTCCAATTCCTGGTCGGTCTGCAGCAATCCATCGGATACCTAGCTGTTTGGCCAGCGTATCTTCGAAGCCAGACAACGTGATTCCGGAGTCGGGTGTGCCATGTATGTAGATCAGCGGCGTCCCATTTGGGTCGCCGAACTCATGATAGCCGAGACGTCTGCCATCGGGTAGATCAATCGCTTTGCCAACTGCTGTTGAGATGGGTCTCCATTGTGTTTTGAAGGATTTTACATATCGAGATGCCGGCCTGGTCGTTGTGACTCGAAATGAAGCAAACAGCGTCGCACGGGCCAGGCCCATCGTCATTACGGATTGATGAAGGATTTTGATGAGTCAAACGGGGAGCTGAATCCTTTTATTGGGGGTAATATGACGATTATGCTTACATATCACGTGGTGCGACCACATTAATTATCGACGACGGATTCCACGGCGGGGAAGCGATCTGCCGGGAGGGGCTTGGAGGGGTAACTCCATGGCGATTTACATAAATTAGCCTCGCCCCCAGGTATAAGGAAAGGCTGGCTACCTAAGACACACCCAGGATCTCCATCGATTCACACTGTTTTATCATTCTACGTCCCAGCATGGTCCAGCGAATTGACATCAGCAAAGGCTGGGAGTTCAAACAGTCCAGCTCTTTGAACGATGGCACGGCTTCATCCTACCTCCCCGTCGCGCAGTTTCCTACGGTCGCTCATATCGACCTTTTACACCATAAACTCATACCGGATCCATACATTGACATAAACGAGTTAGAATGTCTATGGGTCAATGACGCAGATTGGACTTACCGGACTGAGAAGATCGAACCAGTCACCTTCAAAGAGTCGGAGCGCGCAGTGCTTGTTTTCGAGGGTCTAGACACTGTTGTTGATGTCTATCTCAACGATAAGCACATTCTGTTCAGTAACAACATGCACATTACCAATCGCGTCGATGTTACCGATCATCTACGTGGTAGGGAAGAGCCTTCTGTTCTTGAGTTAAGATTTAGAGCTGCGCCAGCATACGCGCGCTCTGAAATGGACAGAATTGGTTACAAACGACTTCCAACTGGGCGGGCTGTCAACTTTGGAGGACCGGAAAGACTGTTTGTCAGGAAAGCTCAGTATCACTGGGGTTGGGACTGGGGTCCAGCCATCAACACGTCTGGACCGTGGAAGCCAATTTATCTCGAGGTTTATGAGTCTCGCGTCTACAGCTTCTTGGTAAGCCAGAACGTTGCGGAGGATCTGTCTTCGGCAGAGATCACTGTGAAGGGCAAAGTTGAAAACCCGAGTGGAATTGACAAGGTTTCTATCCAATTGGTGGACGGCTCAACCGAGAACGAGGTCGTGGCTGCTTTTGTCAAATTACCCTCTGATGGCTCATTTCAGTGCCACCTCAAGGTAGACGACCCGAAACTGTGGTACCCGTTTATGTACGGAGAGCAACACCTTTACACCATCAAAGCTTCCATCCCAGGACACACCGTCAACAAAACCGTCGGAATGCGACGGGTTCGCCTGTTACAAGAGCCTCTTAAAGACCAACCAGGAACTTCGTTTATCTTCGAAGTTAACAACATCCGCCTCTTCTGCGGTGGCTCATGCTGGATCCCCGCCGACTTCATGCTGCCACGAATGGATCAACGAACACGCGAAAATTGGTTCCGTCTTATGAAAGAAGGCAACCAAACCATGGTTCGGGTCTGGGGCGGTGGAATCGTCGAGGATGACATGTTCTACGACCTTGCCGACCGACAAGGTATTCTGGTATGGCAAGATTTCTTGTTCGCTTGTGGCAATTATCCTGCTTCACCAGACTTTGTTGCGAACGTGAAGAATGAAGCGGAGCAGCAGGTTGAGCGTGTGGGACATCATGCTTCGCTTGTCCTTTGGTGTGGGAATAATGAGGATTATATGTGTGCTGATCAGGATCGGTGCTGGGATGTTGATTATAGCGACACAACTGGTCCGTGGGATAAGACCACGTTTCCGGCTCGTGAGATTTATGAGCGTACTTTACCTGGTGTCATCGCGGCATCTGGCACGGATGTTCCATATTGGATCAGTTCTCCGTACGGTGGAGAGGAGTCTAATGATACGACCGTTGGTGATACCCATTGTTGGGATGTCTGGCACGGAAAGCTATCGCCATATCAGGATTACAAAACATACAAATCGCGCTTCGTCTCCGAATTTGGCTTCGAGTCAGCACCTAGTCTAAGGACTCTTGAACGCGCAATTACCGATCCGAAAGAACGACACTCCCAGTCCCGAACATTCGACGCTCATGACAAAGGTCCAGGTCATGCAAGACGCTACCCGATGTATATGGGCGAGAACTATCGTTTCCGCATGAACCCGCTGAAGGACTTCGTCTATTGTTCACAGTTCCTCCAGGCAGAAGCATTAGCCTATGCTTATAACCTGTGGCGAAGGGAGTTTAGAGGACCGGGTCAAGAATACTGCGCTGGTGCGTTGGTTTGGCAGATGAATGATATTTGGCCTGCAAGTAGTTGGGCTCTTGTTGATGTGTCTAACAGACCAAAACCTGCTTACTATGTCACGAGGAGAGCGCTGGCTAAGGCAGTGTTAGGCATGGAACGTGTTGTTACTGAAAAGCCACCTTATATTACAACCGGATACCCTGATGAGAAGAGTAAGTTGGATGTCTGGGCTGTCAATGGTGAGCTTGAGGATCGCAAGGTGATCCTGGAGTTGAAAGCTTTCGATATTCAGAGCGGGAAGCAGATCGAACTGGCGGGTGACTACCAGAAGGAGTGGGTACTGAAGGCCAGCCAAACAACAGAGCTCCTGGCGGATATCGACATTCCCAACCACAGAGAAACGGTCATCGCAGGATATCTAACCGACCCAACTGGCAAAGACTTCCTAGAGAAACGTCTGGCAAGATGGATAAGCTGGCCCGAACCGCTCAAATACATGCGCCCATGTCCCAACCTCAAAGTCACAACCAGAAACTGGGGTCACAATTCAAGAGTCATCCTCTCAACAAACGCACCAGTCAAAGGCGTTGTAGTCAATGGTAAATACAGAGGTGCTGCAGCGAACAACTACATGGGTGGCTATGACGCGACGTTCTATGACAACTTCATTGATTTGGTACCTGGTGAGGAGGTTTATGTTAAAGTACGGGGTGTTTTGTGGAAGGAGGAACCTGTTACTGTTCGGTTTTTGTATGATTGGGAGCTAGAGCCTGGTTTTGAGTTGTAATATTCTAAATTAAGGTAATCGGTTTGTATAAAGCCGAAATATAAAAATGCCCGATGCCAGCAAAAGTCTGTAAAGTGACCAGCAGTAAAACATCAAAACCTGGCATTCCCAAGCTCTCGGCCCAAGATTCTTTGTCGGATGAAGGCATCCTACCGCCGGTGGCGAATTAGTTACAGACGATAAAAGCCCGATAGGGAGCAGTCTTGTGGTTACACGCACCGCTCTGTAATGTCAGTAATGGAATGATCGTCGTGATCCCTCTCGGTGATTTCGTCTCGGCTTATTGAAGTCATCATTAAGCAGCCTTATTCCCGTGCTACACCCAATAGACCGGGCAAATGTGGACCGAGCAATACAAGTATCCCGACAATGTGAGGCATAGAGAGACTCAGTGTGTAAGCCGTGGATGCGAAAATACCGAGATCGTGAGATTGCTGAACATCTAGGTCGTACTAACAAAGTGAGATTGCAGTTATAAAAGACACAAAAGTCCCCGGCAATAGAATCTCATCAAGCACAACTATCATCAACTACAGCCACAATTGCAACTACTCTTTGCTCTTTCAAATTTGCTAACGACCAAAATGGCAAACTACGCTAAAAGCAAGCCAGCGGGCTTCACCAACTCCATCGACAGAGTCGCAATCGTCGGTGTAAGTATATCCAGCCTTTGTCCCACAGAACGGCACTAACATAGAGGTTAGGCCGGCGGTACAGTCGGTTCTCACATCGCCAACGCCCTTCTCCAAACCGGCAAACATACAATCACCGCTATAACCCGCCAAGGAAGCACTAACAATCTTCCCAACGGAATTATCGTCGTACCGGTCGACTATGAAGACGAGTCAACACTCATCGCTGCCCTCAAGTGCCAGCAATTCCTCATCATAACTATGGCTCCCAACGCACCCAAGGATACACATAGTAAACTCGTCCAAGCTGCCTCCAAAGCTGGAGTATCTTATATTATGCCGAACGGATATACCGGCGACATCGAACAGGTCAAGTTCGGGGAAGATACTCTCCTTGGACCGATAGCCAAAGCAAACAGAGATGAGATTGAGAGACTTGGTATGAAGTGGATCACTGTGTGTTGTGGCTTCTGGTTCGACTACAGTCTTGCTGGCGGAGAGATTTGTTTTGGGTTTGACTTTGATAAGAAGTCACTTACGCTTTATGATGATGGGGATGTGAAGAACTCGACTTCTACCCTGGCGCAGGTTGGAAGGGCTGTTGCCAGGGTTCTGAGCTTGAAGGAACTCCCTGTTGATGGCAATGACAAAGGTCTTACGGTTTCAAAGTTCTACAACAGAGCTGTTTACTTGAACAGCTTTGTTGTCAGTCAGCGAGATCTCTTTGAAAGCGTCAAGCGTGTCACTAGTACCTCAGATGCTGACTGGACTGTTACTCATGAGTCGAGTAAGAAGAGGTATGAAGACGGTATAGCAAAGGTCAGGCGTGGGGATATGTCCGGGTTCAGTAAGCTGCTCTACGCGAGGGCGTTCTTCCCGGAGGATCCGAGTGATCTGTCGGCGAAAGCGCAGAATGAGCTGCTTGGTTTACCGAAGGAGAGTTTGGATGAGGCTACGAAGGATGGCATCGCTTTGGTTGAGGTGTTAAAGGGTCGTAGCGAGCGCATGAAGCATTAGGTCGAGCAAAAGTCAAGAACATGTATGCTTTGTTATATTGAGATACTGCACTCAACACTACCCCGGTCCCCGGAATCCGACTGAACCCGCGAATATTTTCTACACAATCGACGTTGTGCCGTGTTGTGAAGACTGCGGAAGCCATTCAAAAGTGCTTAAGCTTGAGTGTTAGGTTGATATTAGCAAGCAGTAGGTAAATGTTTAAAGTAAAAGAAAGTTTCTTTAGACTATTTAAATTCATAAATTAACTTTATATATTTAAAATACTATTCTAAGATCTTATTATTTAAAGTTCTTTATCTCTTTAAAATTCTTTTTAAAATATATAAATGAAATAGTTTAAGAATAGTATAAAACTTTAACCCTGTAGATGGGGGTAGTTTTGGGGGCGGGATGGTATTTCGAAGAATTTGGGGGTTGGCGCGGGGTATTCTCGGGGTAGGGCTGAGAAGCCATTGATGTAGCGGACGGAATCAAGAAAGCGGAAATATGCCGGGCAATGACGGTTTCCGGAGTTTTTAGTGGTTGCCATTGGAGTTTGTGCAACGTTGAAAGCTGACTGCATTGACTTTGTCCTTATCGCGGACGAGTCATGAGTGACTGCTGCATGGTCGGCCGCACAATACCGGGAGAGCGGAATGATGGGGTCTGTATGTGACCTTCTTGGACGTTGCATACGACAATCACAACGGCGGCACCGAGTAATTGTTTAGTTTATCCTCAATCTCTGCCTTGGAATGACATCGTGAAAACACCATGATGCCATTTCGTGCACGTTCGGACCTCGTTTCCAATGCCGCAGTTCCGAATCGCGGCGTCGCGACATGAACGGAAACACAATACGGTGTTCGTTGAGTATAAATATTAGCCTTCCATCCGTCCAAGAGATGAATCCTCAGAACATTCAAACAGTTCTTACTCACATCTCAAAGTCTTCATTCATACCTGCTTGCTCAATAAACAGACCAAAGTCTATTATCTCACCATGCCTCAACTTAAAGTCGGCGACTATCTCTTCCGTCGTCTCCACGAACTTGGCATCCGCTCCATCTTCGGCGTCCCAGGCGACTACGAATTGGCTCTCCTAGACCTTGTCACCTCCAACTCGCTCTCTTGGAAAGGCAACCCCAACGAGCTAGTTGCCTCCTACGCAGCAGACGGGTACGCCCGTGTCAATGGCGCAGGTGCCTTTGTCACTACCTTTGGGCCAGGCGAGCTGTCTGCGTCCTGCGGTATGGCTGGGCAGTATGCTGAATACGTCCCCGTTGTCCATATCGTGGGCTATCCCGCTGTTGATGCTGTGAGAGCTAAGAAGATCATGCATCACAGTCTTGGAGATGGCAGGTTTGGCATGTATGAGAGCATGGCCAAGAATATTACTGTTGATACGGTTGTTATTGACTATGCTCCCACCGCGGCAGTTGAGATTGATCGTGTCTTGGCGACTATGATGAGAGAGAGTCGGCCTGTTTATATCGGGCTGAGTGTCGATATTGCTTATGAGCTTATTGACGCTGATGGGCTTGAGGTTCCCATCCCGACTGAGCTACAGCCGAGTGACCCGGTGCTCGAGCGGAAGGTCATTGATGAGATCAGGAAAGTCATCGACAATGCTGAGAAGCCGGCCATTATCGTTGATGGCGGTAAGTTCCCAAACGTATCTGGTCGAGGACTCAAATGCTAACGATATTTCGCAGGTGCCGTCCGACACGGAGTCCTGGATGAAACGCACGAGCTCATCAGGCTTACCAAGCTTCCAGCCTTCACCACTGCAATGGGGAAGGGAGGCCTCGACGAGACGATTCCCGAATTCGCAGGCGTTCACTCTGGCGCCGGTACTCTACCAGACGTCAGGAAAGCTCTGGAAAGCGTCGATGCGGTCATCTGGATCGGTAACTACCCTTCTGACTTCAACACGGGCGAGTTCACGACCGTGGTTAATAATGATGCCACCATTGTTGATCTGCAGCGGTTTGATGTTTGGGTTGGAAAGAAGCAGTATCAAGTTTCTATGAAACATGTGAGTTCCCTCACTATAAATGAGGAATATGAGTAATGAAATTTTATAGCTTCTGCGTGGCTTGATCAAGTCTATCTCGTCAAACCCGATAGCCAAAGCGGTAGAGGAAGTCACTTGGAGCCCTTACCCCAAGTTCGACTTCCAGCCCGACGATATCCTCAAACAAGACTTCCTCTGGGGTGTAGGTGCCAAGGGCCAGATTCTCAGGACCAAATAGCTAACAGAAGCAGGCACTCAGCTCTTTCTTCAAACCAGGCGACATAGTCATCGGTGAAACCGGTACATCCGCTTTCGGTCTCTGCGACACCAAACTCCCCAGCGGAGTCATGATGTTCAACCAGACCGTTTTCAGAAGTATCGGCTACGCGACCGGTGCGATCGTTGGTGTGGGACAGGCTATTGTCGAAAGTAACGGGAAGTGGAAACGACCTGTCCTTGTCACGGGTGAGGGAAGTATGCATCTTACCGTCCAGGCTCTTGCGGATATGCTTCGCTGGGACTTGAAGCCCATCATGTGAGGACCCATCTCTTCACATTGACGATGCGATGCTAACATGGATCAGATTTGTTCTGAACAATGGCGGATATACCGTCGAGCGTCTCATCCACGGCAAAGAAGCTTCCTACAACGACGTAGCGATATACGACTATTCGCTTCATGCGAAGGCTTTCGGACCAGCTTTTGAGTCCAAGTATCACGGACCTATTAAGACGTGCGGTGAACTGTCCGCGCTTTTAAAGGATCCTGCCTTTGGTAACGCGGGTTGTCTTGAGGTGAGTCTACATACACTGGATATTTAAGTGGTTTGCTAATGCGGTGTTAGTTGGTGGAGCTTGTTCTCTCACCACTTGACGCGCCATCGGCTGTCATCATGCCAGGTGTCGCGATTGATGACTTTAATAAGGCAAAGGCTGCTAAAACGGTTCAAGGTGCTTGAGCTTGGAGGTGCTGGGTCTATGGTCGCAATGAGAGTGTACTTTCAGACTGTTTAGGCAAGAAAATTGACTGACTTCACTCGGAATGTTATTCCGACGATGCTACTGTTTTAAGTTCCCTGTTTTTCTGGAATCCTTCCCGAAGCACGCGAAGGAAGCGGCTCGGGAACGGCACGAAACTTTAACCCTAAGTCCGGTACTTGTTCTCCACCCGAGTTCCATCGATGACGACAACAAAAGAGCACTGACCATGAGGAGATGATTCAAAAACTCGAAGTTATCCGCATCTCAATTGAAGCATCAGACTTGTTCCATAGAACTGTGCCAAAAGCCCTCTATCATGTCGAATCAAGGTCACTGCAACTGCGAGAGTATCAAGGTGGAGTTGGCGGCTGAGTTGCAGAAGGACACCCTTTCGTGCTTCTGGTTAGTGCTGACCCTGGTCTATCGGTGTGCAAATTATCAGACATTGACGTATTTCAATTAGCTCAAACTGTCAGCGCGCAGGCGGATGTATGCCAAGCTCATCACTGTAATACCGATCAATCAGCTGACATAAACAGTGTTCGCGCCCAACTACGTCGTCGATGAAGACAAGGCCAAAATCACCGACTCAAATGGCACACTAAAGACTTTCACCGCAACAGCAGACTCCGGCAACAAGGTCCAGGTTTGTACAATCCATGTGATTTAGTACGATAGGTTCGCTGACACCACTCATAGCGTTCCTTCTGTGGTGACTGTGGCAGTCCCGTTGTTACGCGTACACCAAAGTATCCTGGAAAGGCGATTATCAAGGCTTGTCTGTTCGATCAGATTGCGGCTCCTACTGCTGAGGCGTTTACAAAGAGGCGACCTGAGTGGCAACAGCCTGTTGATGGAGCTCAGCAGCTATGATATTTCAATGAGCAGAATTAAATCAACTGATAGATTTCATCATATTGATGGAAATACTCATGACAATCGAGGTTGTCGAAAATCTTGAAGTTGATTGTTTGATTTGAATCGATCTTGTCATGTTCACTTGAACCACATAGCCAGTGACATTTGAGATAAACTCATCTTCCTTAAAAGATCTTAAAACCGGGTGATTGTGATAGTCCGTGACTCTCCTCTCCTGTGTATGCTTGTGTGTTCGATTCTTGTTTCGCAAAACTACCCTGTAGATCTCCACCGAGATTCCCGCCGACCTAACCCCAGTATTCCACTCCGCTCCATAAGAAAATGTCGATTGCCAAAAACGCCAACTCGACCTCCTATCACTTGTTGCTCCTTTGCAGTATTCCGCACTCTGTTTTGCCGGAGAATGGGATAGACTCAGTTTGGCTATGCGTACAGTCGTATAGTCATATGATGACGCCTCCAAGCCATTAGCCTGATTGATTTCCCGATAAATGACATTTCGCTTCTCTCAATACCATTGCAAAGCTTCAGACAAATCGACATGTAATATCCGTATTGCCGTGGTAGCATTATTTGTAAATAATTGATGATCATATTACCCGGTCCCCAAGACTGACAGAGCATGATCGGAACTTGTCCCAATAAGGCAACCGGAGCGTCACGCTCCGTACCGATCGGCATTGACCGCCAGGCACTGCGACGCGTCTATTCCAGACAAGCTTCCGGGCCTCAATAGGACAGATGATTTCATTTGCGGGGAAGTGCTATTAGGCTGTTGATTTAAGCGGTACTTGGCCGGTCCTCGGCTCATGACAGCTCCAGATTATTATCGTATAGATGGGGTCATGCAAGGAACATGGGGAAATAAACAAGCTAGCGGAGGTGAAAACAGGCTGTTTATCGAATGACTTGTTATTCTGCCAAGCCGGTTAATAACCCCTGTCCATAACCCCAAGTTTTATGCGTCTGGGGTATAGACACATGTGAAACGACTAGAACATGTTTAATTTAGCCGATGGGCATCAAGGAAATTGCCACGGAGTCATGAGGCTCATGATATATAATGCAGCTTCGCTTCTTGTAAAGACTCTCTTCTTCTTAGCAGGCAAGTCTTGTTTCTCAAACTTCCAGTTGCAAAGATGCGTTTCAGTGTCCTTCCCGTGGCCTTGGCCCTTTTCAATGGTCTGGCTGTTGCCAACCCCGTCCCGTGAGTCCTCGAACATCAATCGAAGCTGAATCGTGGTACTGACATTATCAGTGATGTCGAAGCCCGACAGGCTGCTGGCCTTCACAATGCCATGAAGGCTGCTGGCAAGAAGTACTTCGGTACCGCCGTCACCGTCCGCAGTGACTCCCAAGAGAACGCCGTTCTCAATACCAAGGGCGAATTCGGCTCTCTCACCCCCGAGAACGCCATGAAGTGGGAGGCCATCCAGCCCAACCGCGGCCAATTCAACTGGGGCCCCGCCGATCAGCACGCCAATGCCGCTACCTCTCGCGGCATGGAGCTCCGCTGCCACACTCTTGTTTGGCACAGCCAGCTTCCCAGCTGGGTTGCCAACGGCAACTGGAACAACCAGACCCTGCAGACGGTCATGCGCGACCACATCAATGCTGTCATGGGCCGTTACAAGGGCAAGTGCACGCACTGGGATGTCGTCAACGAGGCTCTCAACGAGGACGGAACTTACCGTGACAGCGTTTTCTACCGTGTCATTGGTGAAGCTTTCATTCCCATTGCTTTCCGCATGGCTCTTGCTGCCGACCCTACCACCAAGCTCTACTACAACGACTACAACCTCGAGTACGGTGGTGCCAAGACCCAGGGTGCCATTCGCATCACCAAGCTGATCCAGTCCTACGGTCTTCGCATTGACGGTGTCGGTCTCCAGGCTCACATGACCAGCGAGAGCACTCCTACTCAGAACACACCTACTCCTTCTCGCGCCAAGCTCGCCGAGGTTCTCAACAGCTTCACCAAGCTCAACGTTGATGTTGCCTACACTGAGCTTGATATCCGCATGAACACTCCTGCTACCCAGCAGAAGCTCCAGACCAACGCTGATGCTTATGCTCGCATGGTTGGCTCTTGCATGGATGTCCAGCGATGTGTTGGTATTACTGTCTGGGGTATTTCTGACAAGTACTCTTGGGTCCCTGGTACTTTCCCTGGTGAGGGCTCTGCTCTGCTCTGGAACGACAACTACCAGAAGAAGCCCTCTTACACCTCTTCTCTGAACACCATTCGTGGTCAGAAGTAGATAGGCATTAGCACATAGCTTTATTCATGTAAATAGCTTTCTATTGAAATAAATATCAGTTGTATTTCCACTGTATATCAATGACTTCTGCACGGTGATTGACTTGGCATGATAAAGGCAGTCATAGATTTACCTGAGAGCCTTTCACATCCATTACTCACAAGCCTTCCGAACACTTCAACCCTTGCCCCGGACTTTACATGGCATCCTAGCTTTCGACCTCCGACGGCGTAACATCCAGAATGTCCGTTTTCGTAACCGGGACACTTGGTGTAGACCCGTCTTCCAGGAATTTATCGCGGGCCTTCTCAACTTCTGAAATCAAGTCCAACAAAAAGGTCCGGCTCTTCAAGGTTGCCTTGTGTATATCACGCTTCAGGACGTGATACGGCGTCCAGCTATCGTGGATCGACATCGGGTCATAAATTGGTATCTTTGGGTCTGCTCCCTTGTTGATCAGAGACAGCACAAGCTCTTGCAACTTGACGTGAAAGACATCTGCGTTGTTTGGATGTCCGTAGTCACATTTAATAGTGTCAGTTTCGCCAGTTACAAAGGCCTTGTTAATTTGATCGCAAACGTAGAATAATGGTGTTTCGCCTTTGTCTCCGACAGCAGAGTTGATATCTGCGCCAAGGTCGATTTGTCGGTCTAGGACCAGACGAGGCAGGCTTCCATAGTGTTGTGCAAAGTAGAGGCAGTTTAAATCCTTGAAAGAAGTGTATAGTAACATGTCCCTTTCGTCTTGAGTTCTTATCCCAGCAGCAATGAGATCCTTGGATTCTGCTTCCAGCTCGAGGCTATGCTGCATCCATGCGTAGCTATGGCCATGCACCTAAGCCCTGTTAGCGTTTGGAACATCTTGCCATGGCAGTTGATATACCTCGTCCAGTCTGTCCCACAGTTGCTGCACAACGTTCCGCCACATTGGCACATTATCCGGGTGATCTGTATGACTTTGAGGCGGTGGGAGCCTCGTAATTACAGAGTCAAAAGGCAAGTTGAGAACAATAGTATCTGATCTGCCTATACCGCTTCCTTGAGCTATCAGATATCTGATAGTATCCAGGAAATGCGGTTCTTGCAGCTGAGCAAGACCCCATTTGTAAAGTAGAACCTCGACAATGGACCGCGCTATGCAGTACTCTTCAGTCGAAACGTTGAGCCACATGGTAGAACCAAAGTACCTCTTCCCCGGAGATTCGTTAACCTGAATGTCTGCACCGTTGCTGATAAAGTATTTGATCCCGGCTATAGGGTCTGGTTCCGTCTTGGTGGTGAAGTCGGGGATGGCCTCCAAATATGCCATAAGTGGGGTCATGTTAAAGTGATCGATCCTTTTCCGGGCTGATTCTGTGGCTGGGGACTTTTGATTGATATCAGCCCCGTGATGTAAGCATAGATCCAGCATCTCTGTAGACCCGGACCTTGCCATATACCTTGCCGCTGCAAAGATAGGGACGTGGTACGGTCGCCGACACTTAATGCGTGTCATTTTATTTTTGTAGTACTCTACAACAAAAGTGGTTTGAAGCGGTGACTCTTCAACTACACCGTTGATATCAGCACCCTTATCTATCAGCATGTTGACGATATCGCTCTTGCCGAGGTCGATCGCCGATGATAGCGGAGTCTCATAGCTCATCCTATGAAGTGTCATTTCGTTCGGATTCTGAACTATTGACCTCAGTATACCGACGGGTGCGCCGGCCTTGACAAAGTCGCCAAAAGTCCGACTGTAACCCTTAGTATTGAGTACCCAATGGCCGAGACTTGCCCTAGTTAGCGCCTCCAGCATCTTCGGTGGCTTTTCACCAATGCTTTTGAGAAGATGATTCGAAATACTTATCCTGTCTTTGTTTCCCAAAACCTCGAAAGTAGCGCCCATTTCGAGCAAAGCATCCAAAGCTTTCGCACGGTTCAGTCCTATCACAATGCCTAGTTTGGAAGCAGGTTCAAGTTGGAATTGTGGCCAATTGTTGGGCTTTGATTCAAACCTGGACAGACGGTGGGAGTCTATTCCCACCACAAAATTTGGGTCGCCATCGCGTGCTATAGCGGCACGAAGAACTTCCACGTCGCCCCGTTTGCACGCCCATACCTTGGTACGATTGAATACAGCGGTTCGGCCAAATAAATGATTGTCAAGACGATGGGACATTCTTGTGTTGGATTTCCACAGGTTGACTGCTGCCTCCGTAGGCAATCTGACAAGAATTTCGTCCAGCAGCTCTGTTGGCAGTGTTTCCAAAGGGCTGGACATGGTGAGGCAGGATGATGAAGACTTAGGGATTAGATTAAAAAGTGAAAAAGTTGAAAAGTATCTCACTGAGTGAGATGGTGCCTAAATCGCCAAGTAATAATTCATCTACGGCTGACTCACCTCGCGATTTCATGCATGTAAGTGGGGATAGAATCAAAATGTCAGCACAGCCCCGATCTCGATGTCGTTCTACCACACTCCACTATTTACATCCCTCAACATTTGACCGGCTTCTCGAGTGAACGTGTGCCAGTAATCACCCTCTGGCTCTAGCCCACCCAGAATCGCAAACAGTTCCATCAAGTCATCAGCAGAACCTGGTTGCTGTGTCGCGGCTATGGTGTTGATGGCTGTAGCCAGTGGCCAAGCAAGAAATGTAGCTTGGAGACTAAACAGACTGCCCTGAGAAGGTTGTTAGAAGTGAAACAAGTTCTGAGAGGGTACATAGGGGATTGTAGACTCACTTCCATCAGACGAGCTTCCCAGCTTGCTTTTAGAATCTTAAAGATGCTTATGGCAGTATCGTGAGGATGTGAAACTTTCTCCATGGCCGTTTCAGACACCTCTTGACTCTTAAGCGTTCTGTTGTGTAGAATGATTCTTATCGCACCCATGTTAAGATTCGTGGTCAATGCAATGGGGTCCCGCGATAACATGTCTTCGACAAAGATCCCCTGCATGACCTGGATTCTGTGGTGAAAGCACTCCTCAAGGGAATTTTGGCCTTCATTTGAGTCATCCTTTTTGTTAAGGCACTTCATGGCAAGATCGACCATCAATAAGCATGCACAAAAGGGGGATACTCTGATCGTTAGCCTGTCGGCTTCAGCGAGGAACGGCATATTCGCAGGACTGAACTCTGGACCAAGCCGACCTGGTGAAGGTAACTTAACGTGGAAAGACTGGTCTGTTGTTAGTTACGGAACAAGAAACCTCCTGACTTCTACATAGCTTACAGAAACTAGCCCTAGTTGGGACTCCATTCCCGATCGTGTCTTGATATAGGTCTCCCACACAAACAGTAACCAGGATGAACGTCTTCTTTCTTCCAGAAGGCATTGGTCGTTGGTGGGAGGTAGAGAAACATGCAGCCCAGGGACACCATGACCATGTCCCACCGAGCTGTCCATCCGATGCAGCCTCAACACGCTCGAAAGTCTAATTGCACGTCCTAGAGTCATCCAAGCCCTTGTAATATTACTCGACATGAGCTCGTACCGCACGAGGAACAAAAGTGCCTGGAAGATGTTCAAGTTTGAGAAAGAAGTGACATCGCGGTCCATCTCGCAATCTTCTATTTGGCGGCGAACTAAAGCATAAAGATCTTGGCTCAAATGTTGATATCGGATTGACATGGCTGTACTGAGTAATGCGACGGAGCATTTTAGAGCGGTAATTGACTTTGAGGGATGGTCTGTTGACAGCTCGGAGAGAAAGCGGGTTTCAGAAATGATGGGCATGGAATTATAGACGTGTTTGAAGAAATACTGGTACCTGGGAAACATTAACCTTTGGAACTTCGATCGTGAGGCCGCTCACACACATTTCAGGAAGAAGGTTTTCTAGTGACGGCTCTGGCTGGCTCGAGTGGCCTCCTGGCGGTGGCTTCTCCCGGGTCAGTTGCGTCGTTATAGCAGCCATTGGCATCGTTCCGGATATCTCGACCATTGAATCAGATGGCCAGTCATAAGTCAGGAGACTCGGATCAACATGATCTAGCGATTGTAGTAGAGTCTCGATTGGAGTGTCCCAGCACGGCTTCGGTTCCGAGTCGAGCTGGAGCAGGTCATCAAGGCCAAGCTCCATAGTCCCGAACGTGGTGTCTTCGACCACCGGAGCCGACCTTGTCTGGCTGTTAGCTGTATCAGAATGAGGTGGTAATACGTTGCTGTCGATACTGTCTTGAGGCAATGGCATCAGTAAAGGCAGTCTGGCACCTGAGCTCGTGTGCGCAGCGTCAGGTCTTCTCGTGCCCAATTGAGCTTCAGCTCTTTCTGTAATGCTTTAGTCTTCGTACCATCTGATTGAGCATCATACACACCTAGTCTTGCTTGCAGATCCTGAACTTGCCGGCTCAAGTTAGCGCCAGCTGGAAACGTGTCGTAACTGCATGGTTCATTGAGACGTATGCACCGGCCACAATTTGGCTGAGCGCGGTCGCACTTGACTTTTCGGTCTCTGCAAGTCATGCAAGCCTGTCTGGTTCTTCTAGAGCCCATGATTTGACCGGTTTTGGGCAAGATGAAGTAATCCGGCCGAGGGGATATGAAGATGATAATGGTGTAAGTGTAAAAGGAAGCTCGTGGCTACAGTTTCATCAGGCAAGTTGGTGATTGGCACGCTTATCTCACGTGACGATATGGTTGACAGATGTTTGAGGGAATGCGGTAGTTTTGTGCCAAATTTGTGTGGTCAAGAATTTGTAATTTATTCTCTAAACACATCTATCCGGCTTGGAACATTCACCACCATAATCCTTTTGGCTATCCTATCAGTCCCACCAATATTTGTGCTCCAAACCTATGTCCCAAAACTTCTCCAGAGTCCCCCTTCCGCTGTCCCTCAATCGACCTGGCTGGCTACCACTTTAGTTCCCTCCCAGCCGGACTCTCTAATGCTTCGCGGTTAGGCCCGATTCAAAAGATCCCATACTTTGGGATAGTGGTGAACTTACAGCAAGAGGAAGTGAGAAGACAAAGCTAACAGCCGCAGCAACCATAAAAAGGAGCCAGATATTTCTGATGGCTAAAGTGATACTGGTGACAACAACCGACTTCTCAATCTCGGACAAGGATTGGTAGGCGTGACTGCTCGTACCGGCAATCAATCCCGAAACTTGATCCTTGGGCAAGTCTGGGAGGGCTTTCCCGACTCCCGCGATGGCGGTATTCTGGAAGATAGTGCCGCACAGGGATAGAAAAAGGACCATTCCAAGGTTTTGAGCTGCGCGCTTTCAGTTGCAGGTTCATAACATACGCGTCGATGGTCTTCTTACCAATCGTCATGACCGCTACGGCGTTGGAGATTTCATGGCTCGGAACGAGTGACTGCAGAATGGTAAAGCCAATTACCACGTAACAGCCCGCACCGAATCCGATCATGATACTGTATCCATAGATGTTGGCATTGTCTGTGTGCTCATCGGTGGCGTCTGTTATTGCGGTAAGCTCTGAATGGGAATGTATTGGTAAGGTCCGACTTACACATCAGCGAAGTGCCAATCAATACTAACGCGCTGCCTCCGATATACCAAGGCGAGAAGTAAGGCGTCTTGGGAAGCAGCAAGCCCGAGACGATGGTGGCGACGATCATGGAGATAACGAGCGGGAGTAATCGCACCCCAGCGTCAAGTGGACCATCGCCCTACCAAATGCGTGAGTTCCATGATAGTCTCTTGACGGCCAAAGAGCACTTACACGTATGAACTGGAAGTACAGAGGAATGTAGTAAGTGATTGTCTGGCCCATATCAGCATTTACCCTTCAGTATCCACGTGTCAGTCTCTTACTAGGATAATTCCTCCAGAAAGAAACACCTGCAGCTGTGAGTTCATCACAACAGGCATCTTGAGGAAATGACCCGGCCACAACTGGTTCTCCTTGGAGACTCCAGGGTGGAACCTGAGTAAAACAGCGGCAAGAACCACAAGAACCCCGGAAAGTGTCCAGAAGGCAATTTCGGCGTCAGAATGCCAACTGTAAAGGGTGCCACCGAATGATATAGTCATTATCAGAAATGTTGAGCCAGACAAGAAGGTAAAAGTCATCGGCCAATCCATCATCTTGAGCTTGTCGACCAGAGACTTTCCTGGCTGGGGATCGATGGACGGAAAGAGGAATAGGTATGCTGGACAGAAGACGGCGCCAACGACGAGGTTGATATAGAATCCCTGGCTTTGTTAGTTTGGTCACACATCATTATCTGCATGGTAGTACTTACCCATCGCCAAGTAGCACTGCTCTCAGCAAATGCACCACCAACCTAAACAACTGTCAGCTTCTGCTTCGAAAGTCGAAAGGGTTGAAACAACATACAACAGGTCCAAGAACAGTACCAATACCCCACACGACCGTACTACCTGCCATGTACGCCGCCCTCTCCTCCATACTGGTACATACCGCGACATATGTCAATGTCCCAGCGTACATACCCGCACCACCAACACCGGCAATGACTCTTCCCAGAATCATAGCATTCATGTTTGGAGCAGCTCCGCATAAAGCACTTCCGACCTCGAAGAGAAAGATGTTGGCGAAGTACAGACTTCGAATGGAGAAGATACCGTACGCTTTACTAAGAGGAAGAACGACCATTGTGCCGAGGGCGAAGCCGGTTCCGACCCAAGGGAGAAGTTTGATTTGGGTGAGGTCTTGGATGATGGCGGGTTGAATGTCGGCAACCTGTCCCTGTATCATCAGCCTCTTGATGGATTGAGTAGGAGAAGTGACTTCGACTTACAATGGTATTGTCAAGAGCGAATACGAATGTTGTTGAGAGCATCGCTGTGTAAGATAGTGCCCACTGTGCAAGGTCAGTGACATGAGGTCGAACAATTCTCTTCCACATACCTTCCATCCATGGAGGTCTCGCGGGCTTTTATTGGGTTCTTGGTTGGCATTGTCAATGGCGTCGCTGATGGACCTTTCTGTATCAGCTTGTGCCATCTCGTTGTTACAATGCGCCATTGTAGTTGCTGTCTAGGTTATTAAACAGGATTAGTAACGGAATCAAATTAAGGTATGTCGGTTGATGTGTATGGATAAAGTGTAAGAGATCAGTCTCAGGATGGCTACACAGAACTGAAAGTAATGATCTGTCTGTTTATATAAATGATGGAATTACATTGTGTCGTGCAGCTCTCGGCCGGCGCTTGACGGTGATTGGCTAGTAAGCTCCATGTGGTCGGCCGAGGGTGAGCTATAATTGGCTGCAACTAACAAGACTCATCCGCCCCATTGACGCCCATTCCTAGACAAAGCAAGCCATTTGAAGAACAGAAGTTGGAACACGAAGTCCGCTACCTATCTTTCAAGTTTTATAGTGGGCTTGATGTCTTATACCATGTGTCGTCAATCTTCTGACTGGAATTTATTTGCATCAGGCATTTTGTGATGTGGCAGAAGTGGGGGCATGCAGATCGCTCCGGTATTGGGAAAATTATCGGCACACGTCCACGGCCTCCCTGAGTCCATCAAAGAAGTAAGCTTATTGTTCTTTGCTCTTCTCCCTTGGGCTACAGCAATCGCCATGGAGCAACCTTCACCCAGACCTGGAGGTAGCCATGATGGAAGCAACCATAGTGAAACTCATGGAGAGCGACTCTACAAGTACACATTCGATGAAGGACGACAAGAACCCCGTTTCCTCATCTTTCGTGGCCTCCAGCTTATGAATATCTTTAATTTGCAAAATGAGCTGGCTAAGCTCAAACATGGAATCATGACAGCAAAGAACGCAACACCCGAGCAAACCAAATCTCTCACCAAAGTGCTTCATGACTACAGTAAGTCCAACCATCTACCTGCATTAAAAGAAAATAGGTGACAGGCTAAGTCATTTCAGCAAATGCGATCCGTGACTATGAGTATCTGACACGCCTGGCCCCTATCACGGGCTCCCAAGCCGAACGCTGCCGTCTCGACCTGGAACGCGTCTTCGATGGTGACTCATACCAATTTACTGATGAAGGCCTTGGGTATCGCCGATTTGTTGATCAATCACTCCTCCCGACCGATAACCTCCGTGCACTTCTCCAGCGCCATCTTCCTCGCTCAATCGCCTATACGAACTACGACTTCCGCAATCGCACCAAAGAATATTTTGCCAATGAGCCGCCTGAACAGGTATCTGTGTATGTGGACAGACTGGCGAGGTTCTTAGTAGCATTTATGGGCGGAGCGATGCTGATTGTGCCTATGATGATTATGCGGTTGCCCTACGTTACCGTTACGAAGAGTTTGGTGACAGCAAGTGTATCAGTTCTATTGTTTGCTGCAGCACTATCCGTTTTCTTCAAAGCGAGCAATACAGATACCATGGTTGCGACGGCGACTTATACGGCGGTCTTGGTTGTGTTTGTCGGAGTTTCAGACTGACATTGCGACATGAGTTCTATTGAGCTACCCGTGTTGGAATCGGTCTATATAGAGCCTAGTTCAATATTTTGGGAGGCAGAACTTTCAAGGCGCATAATTGAGGCAATACATTGGTAATGGCGGTATATCATGGTGAATAAAACAATTTCTATAGAGCTTTGCTTTGCAACTGAAATGCTTTTCTTGCATATCCTAAGTACATCAGACCTTTCAACCTCCGCTCTCTCCTACACCGTTTTCTGAAGCCTGAGCAGCCATCAATTCTTTGCTATAGATGTTCTTTAGCCTGTTGAAAATTGCGGAAAGGTCTTTCATCATATCTTCAACTCTCTCAACGGTCCGTTCGTGGTCGATGTTGCCTTTGCGTTGCATCCCCTCTTTCAGCTTGTCGAGGATTTTGTCATTGAACGCCTTTTCCACCTCTAGGAGCGATTTCTTTGCTGTGCCTGTTCACCCCAGTGAGTCGTTAGAGTTACCAATGCATGGAAGGGGAAGGAAGTCAAAATCATACAAAGAGCTTTTTTAAAGGGTTCACCTTCGAGTACAATCATCTGAGACTGTGATTGGATTACTATGAGCCCGTCTTCGCCCATCTTCAATTCCAGCCCTTGCATAATAAGTTTATCCCCTTGCCCTAGGCGCTCGTTCAACTCAATCAACTTCTTGTCGACGGCGAGGTCATCCTGCGTAAGCTTCAACGGCCCAATAGAAAACAAAGATCGTTTGATTCGAGCCGATTCGAAAAGGACTTGGCGTGCAAGCTGAAGTTCTTCTTGAATCGTGGATAGGATATCCGACATAGTCAACGACACGTATGATGTGCTGCTGAAATTTGTGGTGAAATCATCCCTCGGTTGGTATGTTGGTAGTCGGACGAGGCCATCAAGAAACCCACCGGGAGGAATCCTCGCAGAGTCGTCTATGTTGGCAACATTGTCTCCACTCCCTGGAACCCCCCTTGTCCCGAAAGATCGAAATGGCATGGGCACCGTGAAGATTCAGAGTAGATCAGACGGCGCGAAGGACCATGTTGTTTTCTTTGAGTTGGATGGCCAGCCCTCGGGTCGTTGTTATTTTGAACATCATGCATTGCTGCCTGATGATCCCAGTTTCAGTCTGTCCTGGTATACTCGAGCAAGCGTCAGCATACAACCAGCGTGACTTTATGCATTCTTCATAATCTCTGGCTTTTGTACCTGAAGTCTACCCCTCGGTTGATGATAGCCAATAGTCATTCTATTCGTTTTGAAGCATCATGACCTGACGTTGTGCCGTATTACGTGCCAAGGAATAGGGTAGGTAGGTGGCACGAAAGGTGGAGTCCGCTAACGATGTCAGTAGAGCAACGATTGCCACTGACGGTCCAGCTTGGTTATTAACCGATCATGGGGATCATACACTTTACCGGGAAAACAGCTTGCATAAATTCCTCTATATTAGATGCCATCAGTCTTAACAATGGAACTATCATAACAAATTGAGTCTTTCAAAGTGGATCTATTGAAGCGGGTCTGGAATGACAGACGGGGTTTTTCATCTCCGGATCTTGAAACAGCCTCTCATAAACGAAATTGACCCGCTTTAGCCGAGTCCGTTGCAATGCCGGAGCGTCAATGCCCGTGCCATCCATTTGGAGACAAAAAACTCCTCAAAATGGTACACTACCCAACTTGCGTCTCCGCATCATGCCACATGGCACTAATGCCGGCCAACTTCTCGGCTGTTATCAGGAAAGAGTTGGAAATAACCGTCGAGAAACTGGGGTGCAGCTGATGTTTAATGAGCCAAGGACCATAACCGACAGGGGTATGCGACTTTAGCCTGAAAGGATGGTTCCGTTTCAGAAGATCTTCCGATGACTTTGGTTACATCTAGATTGGGTCTATGCCAGGATTTAATATTGAGGTCAAGATATATAAAGTCACCTTGGCACCAAACATTTCCTTCTTGGCAATCCATCCACTCTTTGTTTCTCAACACTTCACCTGTATATATCTGTTCCAAAATGAAGTCCTTCATCGCCACCGCTCTCAGCGCCCTCCTGGTCGTCGGCAACGTCGCCGCCACCGCCATCGAGGACCCCATCGAGATCTTCAACCGTCAGGCCGCTGGCCAGGTCATCCGCCAATGCTCCAAGCCCGGCGTTCTCGCTCTCGCTTACGATGATGGCCCAGGCCAGTACACCAACCAACTCATCGACACTCTCGACAAGGCCGGCGCCAAGGGCACATTCTTCTGGACCGGCAAGCTCTACGGCTGTGTTTACAACAACGCTGCCGCCGTCAAGAAGGCTTACCAGAACGGTCACCAAGTCGCCAGTCACACCTGGACCCACCCCCAGAACTTTGGCAGCTTGAGCACCGACCAGCTCAAGCAGGAGATGCAGAAGTTCGAGCAGGCCATGGTTAACATCATTGGCAAGAAGCCCGCTTACATGCGTCCTCCTTACCTTGCCACCGGTGGCAACGTTCTTCCTACCATGGCCCAGCTCGGGTACAAGGTCATCACCAACGACGTTGACTCTGGTGACTGGAACGGTCAGTCTGCTCAGCAGAGCCAGCAGAAGTTCCAGCAGGCTGGTGCTGGTGGCAACGGCCACATTCCCCTCATGCACGAGACCTATGCCAGCACTGTCAACACTCTTACTCCCTGGTTGCTCAACTGGGCCAAGCAGAACAACCTCAAGATCGTCACTGTTGGTAAGTAAAAGCAGAGTCCTATAATTGAAGTTCTGTACTAATCCGTTTATAGCTGAGTGTCTCGGTAACGCTGCTGGTGCTTACCAACCTGGTAACTTTCAGGGTAACGGCCAGAACTTCTGTTAAACTTGAAACTATATCGCATTTTGGTCGATGAATTGTAGATGAAGACGGAAGAGATATTCGTGTAAATAAATTTCCAATCTATGCTAGTTGAGTAGTACATATATCAGAAATACACGCAGTAGCGTCCATGTCGGACCGTGTATAACGCGACTAAGCTTGAAAGTATCCAACGAAGATCGGGCAAGATTTACCATCTGAGGACGGGAATACATATGACTCTGCTAGTTATCACCGAACGTACCATGCCTTGATGTTTTCATATTATATCCTAGACACTAGAATAAGAAGATTCACTGGGGAATTCTCTTTGCTTCCGGCAAACCCATTCAATACCAAGCAAGTCACAAAGCTCTGCAAGATCCTTGCGAGAGATTTCTTGATTGCTAATTACACCCCCTAGGTCCGGAAACGAATCGTCCTCGCTTGAAAGAGCCTCACATAAGTCCCGTTCCCAGCGGTCCTGGGTATGAAAAGATGAGCTAACGGAGAGTACGACGAGATTGCGCGGTAGAATCTTGGCGATAGACTGGGTGTAAAGAGGAGATTGGCTGACGGGAATCATTCCGTAGATTCCATGTGTTTGTAGGAAGAGGTATTGTAACTTATCAAAGTTCATTAAGCTGGGTATCGGTGTAATGCGTCTGGAGTCGAGGTGCAGAATCTCAAGACTATCGTGGAGTCTGGGTATATCGATAGCTTCGAAAAGGTTTTCCGATGCACTGGCGCAGGAAATTATGGTTAAGTTACCGCTACACGCCTTTATGCATTTGCTGTAGTCAACTCTCAGGTGCCTTTCTGTATATCGAAAATGGAGGTGTTTGACGGTTGGCATGTTGGGAAATTCGTGCCATCCATCGGTGATCCATGTTTCAAGCTTCGTGCAGCGGCGAAGCAAGTTCGCAGGTACGGCATGAGTCTCGATCGTCTTAATAGGGAGGCACTCAACGCCAAAGCTATCAAGAATGCCTGGCACAATGTCCCAAGACGCCGCCCGTCTTCGGCAGGAAGTGTTTTTGGAAACCGCGAGATGGGCCAGGTTGGGAAGGATAGCCACAAGCACAGAGAATAGCTCTGGGCAAAAGTCCTCAGGTCGACCACCAGCTAGCCACGGATCTACAGGACTCCTGAAGAATGCTTGCTTCGCAGATGAGGTCGAATTGTTGTGAATCTCACGAAACATCATCTGAGGATCTTTTCCCAAGGCACGGACGCAAGCATGGAAAGCTTTCCGACTTTGCCAAAAGTCTAGATTTTCATATAAGAATCTCGAAAGAAAGACTGCTTTAACAGAGCGCGCCAGATCCGGACGCGCAGCAACGGTCTGAAGGAAAGATTCAAGGCGGAATCTCCAGCGATTCTTTCTGTGAGATGATGTCGCTCGTGGGAGATGGTCAGGGTTAAACGAGTGGAAAAGTATCTCTTGGGCAACATTTCGAAACGATCGGGAGACGCGACAGAGCCTCATCAGTGCTTTGGTGTCGTGAGCTTCTGTCGAACCGGGCGGAGGTCCGAATGGCCATTTGTACTCATTGCAGCAGTGGGAACAAAAATACTGGAAGATGCAGGCCAGAATCTCTGGTGGGGCTTTGGCTATCACGGCAGTGGTAGACTTGCCACTGCGTGTTACGACCATTTTGGTGACGATGAGTGATGACGATTGTGATGGAAAAAGAGACGTTGGCAAATCCAAGACTGGCGAGCAAGCAAGGTTTTTATTTCCTTTGTAAAGCTTATATCAGAGTGACCATTGTGACGACCTCTTACTTCAGCTGAGACCCGTGGTCTGTGCGAAGGTTTGATACAAGCATTGGTGTCATGATACTTTAAAAGAAAACACAAGTCTGTCAAAGAAAAGCTTGACAACATGCAGTTGAAAGCTTCACCCAAAGCCCTGGTTTCGATAACGCACCTTTAATTGATTGGGCTATCACGTACAGAACATTTCGCTAGCAAGAAGCTACACACGTTAAGAGTCATGAGAACCAGACACATTACCATTGCTGTCTGGATAAACAAGCTTTACGAATGTTGACAGTCAATGATGTATTGCAATTGCAGACTAATCTTCCATCCACATCCAGCATACCGCACTTTTTAGAGTTCAAGAACCTGGTGTATGACTCCACGCTTTGCCTGGCCCATCAATGTGATACCAACATTCTCCAAGACCCTGATAAGAGTATTATCCCAAAGCTCTACATTAGTCTTTATGGACTCAAGGTTTGGATGGAACTTGTCCTTCACCTTGACGAGCCGATACAAATCCTCCTCCATAGGGCCTTGAGTGTTGACTTTAGTAAGGAGGAAAAGGCTAACAAGGCTGGGTGTCAAAATGCGGACAATTGTCTCTTGATAATAATCCGTATCTGGGGTGTGAAACCAGAAAGGCGTGGGAATTCCACCGTTGTAGACCAGGCTCGTAGGAAGGTGAAGTTCTCTCAGCTTCGTAAACATTTGTAAACTGCGCAACGGGTATTTCTGCCCAGGGTGGCCCATGTCAAGGTGCAGTATCTCGAGCGTGTCGCAGGGACTCTGTGTATCCAGCACGGCAAATAGTTCAGCATAGACTGTGTCAGTCGTGTAAAGTGTGGTTAGCCTACTGCTGCAGGCAGCTATACAGCTGTTTGGATGACCTTCAGTGAATTGATTGTTATGTCGCATATGAAGATACCTGACGCTTGGAGTATTTGGATATTTCCATATCCCACTGGTGAATAGCCTGTCAAGTTCGGTGCAGCGATTGAGCAGATGATAGAGCGGGCGCTCCATCTCGATCGTCTTAACCGGAATGGACATGACACCTAGAGCATCGAGGGTGATAGGTGACACATTATATTGCCATGGCTTCCAAAGACATTCCTCTTCGATTGCAAGGTGTTCGAGCTTCGGAAGAAAAGCCACAAGGGCGGACAAGAGCTCGCCCGCGACTTCAGAAGCTAATGTAGACGCATCTGGACGAACACTGGTCGGTGTGCCTAGGAAGAAGGCCTGTCTGATCTCCGAAGGAGCTGAAGCATGATGCCCCTTGTAGTAGATCTCACGGGGACTGGTTATCAAGGCACGCGCGCATTCTTCAAACGCTCTTTGGCTCTCATAAAAGTCAAGTCCATATATCACGAGATCTCGCAGGACAACTGTCTGGATAGAGGCTGCCAGATCACGGCGTGAAGCAATAGTTCGAAGGAATGGTTCAAGTCGAAGCTTCCAGGGATTCTTGGAACTTTTGAGTATTCTCTTCCGGGGAGGCGAATAGTCAGGATGGAACGAATGGTAAAGAGTTCGTTGAGCCACATTTCGCCATGATCTTGAGATAAGGCACAGGTTGTAGAGAGTTCCACTGTCTTGGGCCTTTTCTACGCCGGTTGAGGGACCGTAGGGAAGTTGGTACTCGTCGTTGCAATGGGAGCAGAAACAACGACAGATCATGTAAATGATATCATCGGGGAATACTGCCGAGAAGGGCTTAGAAGGTCTTCGCCACCCCCTCGGCCTACGTTCCTTGACGTGCGTGCCATTGTAGCCGATTGGTGGGAGTGTGAACTCCATGACGAAGGTGATAGGTAAGACGACTGTTCTGGAAAATCGACCGTTCGTATGGGATGGATCTTGTAGAGATTTATTTGGAAGCGGGTTGGTTTGGGGACGGTTTGTTTGAACCGTGTTGGTCTCTGGTCTTCTGTGTTAGTAAGAAGAAGGAAAGCTGAACGTAAGGGAGTAAGCGGGATATATAATACTTTGTGAAAAGCTTATTCGGGGCGGGGTAAAAGAGGAGAAGGCTGTTGTGTCCACACGAGAATTATGACTGTATAACTGAGTTAGGAAAAACCTTATTCGTCTTTATCACGACTGACACTGGAGGAGAGATACTTGGGTAAGAAGGGTTGGTGGAGAAGCAAGATGTTTAAGTGCCGTGGAAAGCTTATACGGGGGAATATGGCTCATCCATTGTTCTTAGGAAAGGCGAAAGGCGTCAGTATCACACTGGCGGTGTTCAAAATGCCCTTGTCTTTGCAGAGACATCATTATGGGTATCGTTATCGGCTGAACCCCTGGCGATCAGCATCAAGCTTCCGTGATCGTTCACACATTCCAAGCATCTTGACTGCAATTCTCATACAAAAGGTGATTCTAGCAATTCTCTTACCCCTCACTAAAAGGTTCGCACCATTTAGGCTCTAGAAGACATATCCAATAGCGAAATCGGGAGGATTGACAACAACTTATTTACACTCATGACTCACAACCACACAAGAGTTCGATTGAATGAGTCATCAACGACACGTCTTGTGCTGTCTGCAGATGTACTACTCTAACAGACGAGCCTTCCGTCAAACACCTTGTGGACCTCTTATTCCGCCATTTGTGTCTTGGAAAGATATGTGTGAGAGCAAAATGAGTACAGACGTGCATGTGTCGACGGATCTTTTTTTTCATATTCCAGCATGTGCTGTCGTTGCTCGCCGAGTCCATCTTGGAGTTCCAATATAGCAGTGGGACTTCGGCGCCAACGCTTCCCAAGACGTTCCGGTACATGCAACCTGGGCGCGTTCTACTCGCAGCTCGCCTGGAAATTTCGTGGATGCGCTTGTCGCAACTAAAATCCTTGGGTTTTCTATAAGTCCTTCGCATTGTATTCTATCTGGGCAAATGGGTCACTTCTAGCGACGAATATTAGCGTAGGTCCGGGGCCGTGTGAGCGTCTCTAGGCACGTCTTGCGCTAAAAGATCCAATAGCATAACACCCCTTTAGTCTCAACTACATGCACTTAGCCTAGGTTATAGTTTATCATGGTATACTCGAGGTGGCACGCTCGGGCAGGTCAAATAATACCCAGGTGTAGCGTCGCCACAAGTTGGTGTCATCATTCGGACCTGTCGGGCCAATGTAAGGAGGAGATACGTCTATCTTAAGAGCCTGAAGAGTGATGAGACTGGCTAAGTATATGGGACACTGAAACTCACGGGAACTTCGACACATAGCAACGCTCAATGATTGAGAGTGGAACCAGTTACATGTGAAAGTTAAAGCCATCCTCCTAGGATCACGATCACCAGTTCAAGTCGTGACTGTTTCAAGTATGTGCCTCGCTGGCCCGAGGTTACATATTCGCTATCTATTAGATAACATTTACCAAGGTTGTGACCCTGATGACGTGTAAGGATCTCGGGAGTTATCATTTCATACTGCGTCGAGATACGCAAGGAGGAAACTAGACTAATCTCAATGCAGACAGGGATCCACTCTGAGGATCCGGGTAACAGTTATCCAGGCGCGTTGCGGGGTTGATCTCCAATTATTGGATGAAACTAAAATTGGTTTCTGATGTATCAAATTATCCCACCCTGTAGCAACCAAACAACCAACAGCTGGAACGAGACAAATTCGGTAGAGGGAAACTTCAAGACATCAATAAATGATAATGCTCTCTTTTCAAAAACTTTTTCTTTTTATTCACTACTAGTGTGTACATAAAACAAGGAATGGGTCAGGAAAAATATGCCTGTGACTAATTTGCTTTTGCCTTGGAAACGAGAAACGGCATCATGGATTCAGCTCAGCAACGAACAAACACCGATCGCTTGCCCCTTGAACAGTCTTGAAACGAATCATGTCCCCCATGCAAATTATGAATAGAATGCTACGGTAGATGGAGTTCATATGATGGAAAAGAATGCCGAAGAGATAGATATTAAGTCAACATTACTTCTCTTAAAATAAATCTCGTCGCCGCATAGCAATACCGAACATGCGACCTTCGTTGATCTCGGTAGTTTTTCATTAACTAGACTCTTGCGTGATGATCTACTCCCGCATTCTATCGGGAACAAGGGCGCTTGTCGCGTCAATATCGCCTCATCCTTTACGCTATGACAATTCTCCTCTCAATCAGGGTCTCGAAACGAGGGGTCTAGACCGCGATCATTGCCTATTCAGTACTAGTCTCGAACTCTACGTCTTCAATGTTCAAAAAAGCTGATAAGGCGAAGCGGCCCCTTTTTCCTAGCTTCCGTCTCGACTCGCTATTTTGATCTTTTTCATCATATGTTCGCCTTCTTTCATTCATACTAACCCAAAATGCCTCCCAAATCGAGTGACCAAGCGTCGCAGAACCCGAACCCTAGGAAGAGGGCTTCGTTGGCCTGTAATGGGTGCAGAGTCAAGAGGACAAAGGTGAGTCTCCATTGAACGGATAGTGCTTTATTCTTATAACCCACTCTGTATCCCGCACAAGCCATGGCGATGGGGATACCGCTTTCTGACTCGACCATTCTGACTCGGCTTAGTGCGACGGAAGTCAGCCGCGCTGTAGCGCCTGCGGTGATCGACAACAAGACTGTGAATATTCTCAAGCTGAAAGCAACAGGAAGTGGGTATGCCTTGTATTTGAACTTGATACAAAGCTAACAGTATAAGACGCCACAGCAATGCATACATCCTCGCATTGGAAGCTCGAGTACAAACCTTGGAGAAGCAGTTGGCTGAGCAGGGCAACAGACATCCCGAGTCACCACCAGACTCTGTTAAGAATGATTCAGTCTTCCAAGAAGACGCCGCCATCCAAGAAGAACCAATCCCTTCGGTCATTAATCCACCCGTACCTGAACCTGCAGAGCCACCCGGGGACGATGTGGATGAACTGGCAAATGCACTTGGATGCTTCACCCTGGGAGACACTGGCGAGTTGCGCTACTTCGGCGAATCTAGTAACTTCTCCATCATGCAGAATCAAGCAATCAAAGTCCCTTCATCTGTCCAAGCTAGGATGCGAGGTATCGAAGCAGCTCGGGCAATGCCTGGCTTTTTCGAACCCTCCGATGAGCTTCGAGATCATCTCCTCGCTCTATACTGGAAGTGGCAGAACTGCTGGCAGTATATCGTCCCAAGAGAACTCTTTGTCCGAGATCTCTACGTCGATAAGGCTGAGCGGTACTGTACCCCACTGCTTCTTTATACCATTTTGGCCTTTGCTTCAAGGTACTCAACGAGGCCCGAATTGAGAAGTGACCCAAATGATGCAAACACCGCAGGAGAGGCGTTTGCTGCTCAAGCTAGGACTATTCTGCATCATGAGTACGAAGCTCCGACCTATACCACAGTTCAAGCTGCAGGTTTACTCGGCCTGTACTGGGCTTCCATCGACAACGAAGGTCTCGGGTTCATCTACATCGGAATGGCTACGCGAATGGCCATGAACCTAGGACTCCATTGCGATTGTTCATCATATGAGGCCAATGGTTTCATCACCAAAGATGATGTCGAAGCGAGGAACGTCACCTTCTGGGGTATATACGTTCTAGACAAGTAAGCACCCAGTCAAGATACTCTACACGTGACATCTACTGACAAGCATAGACTCTTTTGCATCGGAATGGGAAGACCCGCCAGTATCCAGGAATACAACATCATGACGACCAAGCCACATGGACAGACTCCATGGAGTCCATTATTGACGGACTTTCAGGTGCAGATTTCGAGTCCCCACCCCAGCCCTCACATCACAGAGAACGCAGGGTATCTCTGCGAAATCCTAACGGTCACGGCCGAAGTTATCGACCAGCTGTAAGTCCATCTGGGTGTGGAGTTCGTGACTTAAGCTTACCAAGTATAGATATGCTCAGCGATATGCATCGACAGGCAAAGAAAGAGAAGAGCGTGTGATGAAAGCCCACCTGGACGCTGTAGCGCTCCACGATCGGCTACCCAAGAGCTTCAAGATCTCACCTTCTAGTCTACAGGTCTCTCCTCCCTACGTCTATCAACTACAGTACGTCAACCGCCCTACCATGCTATTCACGCTAACATGCCATTGCAGCTTGCAGTACCATCATACGATACTACTGCTTCATCGTCCGTTCTTTCAACTTCTCAATCCTGGCAAGAAGGGAGGAATCCAGTATGATCCTCTGGGTGGCGATATCCACTCAAAGTCTGTCAAGGACTCAGCAGTTAGAACGGCAAGGATCTTGCAGATCTTCAGGAAGAACTACACAAATGTAAGTGTTCCCAAGATACGAACGTCTTGACTTGTGAAGCTTACAACTCCAGCGATGTATCCCAATCTCAGCGGTTCACCCAACCTTCACAGCATCAATCATCCTTCTGCTCCACATGAAAGCCGCAGGAGACCTTGGAAGGAGTGAAGCCTTGCGATGTCTCAACATCTGCATCACATCGCTATATGAGATGAATCTGATGTGGAATTGGGCGAATCGATCCATCCGGGCCATTCGATCGCTCGCTGCCGAGTGGCAGATTGATATCTGGGCCCATGGCCTGGCGCAGGAAATCACCGAGGAGTGTCGCCTGCAGTTCGAGAGATATGAGATGGATGACCTACCTATTCTTCCTCCGCAGCATGATGATTTGGGGCTGACGCAGGGAATTTCGCTGGATGATATCTTTGAGTCGTGGGCTTATGAGCAGGCTTTTGGAGACAATTCCTTTGACTTTTTCCAGTAAGAATGAAATACAGGAAGGTGTTGGGACTGTGTTTAGTACTGGGAGTGTATGCTTGTATTTATATCTCGTTGACAGTAATGAACACGCGGTAGATGCCCCGCACATCAGGCATTACAGTGGGACAGATTGCCTGGTTGAGACATGAATGCAACAGTAAGCCGGGATTAAATACGGGTCTGTACGTTCCAGCCGCTTTTCTCGTGGTTATCTGATATCCGGACAAGGTCCTCTTCATAATTTGCCCCTCCCGAAAACATCCTCCAGATGTCGTATGATAACGCAATACTGCCATTCTTCAGTTCGTTCCATTGGAGGTACATCGGACTAACTCGATCACCGAGTTTCAGTTCGGACTAACTACTCTCTGTCTAAACCATCGATATCCAATTCCTCACACCGTCTTCTGATAATCAATTTCGCCTTCTGGTCACCAGACAATGCCATGCCAAACCATGAAGATTCTGGTACTACACCCTCCGGTAGCTTCCAGTCATATTTGAGTAGCATATGACACAGCGCAACCTTGATCTCATTGGCGGCAAAGAACCTTCCGGGACATGAATGCACGCCGTGCCCGAATCCAAGCATATCGCGGCTTGTACTGACCAAGTGTGCCTGCTTGTCTTGACCGGGAGTGTCGCGCATTCGGGCAAAGCGGTAGGCATCGAAAGTCAATGCATCTTGATAGTAATCCGTGTTCCATTGATGAGTCGTGTCACAGACAATCTTGGTGCCTTTCTTGATGACATCGCCGTTGGGAAGGGTAATGTTGCTGAGAGCCGTTCGCCTAAATACACCTGGGGAAACGTAAGTAAAGAAGCATATTGAAAGAGAAAAGTATTTACCTAGAAGGACCGGTCGCAATCTTTGTGATTCCTTGATAACGCTATCCAGGAGTTTCATGTCGTATAGAGATGTCTTTTTCATTCCATCTGCACGAAGAGCACCGATGATCTCTTCCCGTAGAGGCGCAAAGAGTTCAGGATGGAGCGCGATGTTGAAAAGCGTTTCAGACAGCAGATCGGTTGTAGTGTGGATTGCAACCAGCGAAAGTCCAATTTGGTCCCTTGCTGGATCTGCCTTGCCTGGGTATTCTTTCTCGAACCACTCAATTGAGTCATCAAACGGAATCGTCTTTCCTTCCCTGATGGCCTCTTCCTTGGCAGCACGTCGACGATCGATATAGGGCTGGAGAAATGCGCGTGCCTTGTCTAGCTTCCCACGCACTGCTTGGCACGATGGCAAGAACCAGTGGATATAGGGTCGAAGCCATCGAGGATAACATCGCAATTCTTCGCCGGCAAGAAACCATTGTAATGTGTAGTCGCTTGAAGCCTTCAGCCACCCTTCGTCGCGGCAGAGCTCTTCACCCATAAACACACGAGAAGACATGCGCGAAACAATGCGGATGATCTCTTGCTGCGGTTTGAATTCATGCCATTCTGTCGATTCGCCCAGAACATCATGTAAGGTCAGAGATGCCTCCTCGGATAAAGGTCCGTTTAGCTTGGCCAGAGCTCTTGTCAAGTATTTGTTCACGACTGGTGTCACATCGATAGGCGGAGCACCAGGCTCGAAGCCAGGAATATACCCATGAATGTCCTAGCACGAATTAGCGACAACTTTTCAACAATGCGTCGATACATATCAGATGATGGTGTTGAAAGCATGCTCCCATCGCCAGATGAATCAGTAACAAAAGATAGTATAAACAAACTTACATCTTTAGCAGTCTCCATAAATTCGAGTTGTCGGTTATTCTTCAAGGCCTCGACAAAGTGAGGCGGGATGATGACGACTTTACCCCAGTCCGTATACGCTTCGTATGGCTTGTCATTGTAAAGTGATCTACCTTTCGCGAGGAGATGTTTGCTGTTCTTGATAAAGTCGCGAACAACGCGATTGTTTGAGAACTCGAAGGGCTTCTTAGGGTTCAGAATCGGGTATTTTGCAGTACTGTCAACCAAAAGATATCTCAAGAAGTATAGCGAAAGTAGGGTGAGGATACACAGAACGGCTGGCTGGGAGCCGCCTAAGATGGAACCAATATCGGTCTGCATTGACAACTGTATCAATTGTCTGTAAGTGTTGAGAACTAAGGCGACACGATTCCATGATTGCCTTTTTTGTTGACATTTATACTATAGTTGAATTTTCGCATCGGATTCCTGTGGGTAGATCGACCGAGCTAAGTGCAAGGCCGGGATCTTTAAATACCCCGAGACTGCGTTTAACTCCACATAATTATGGATATGGGAACTATTCCATAGCTCCTTATTCAACCATTCGTATTGAGAATCTATGAGTCATTATGATAATTGCCAAATTGAGATGGAACATTATGCTTAATATATTTAACGGTCTGATATCTGCGCTCTTAGTAAATCCATCCATCTTCTTCCATAAGCTCATCACAATGGGTATAGCCTGTGGATACTACGCTAACCTGTAGCCTCGATGTGCTATGATGTAAGACGCGAATTAAAATGCTAGGTCAAGCGGGACATCTTCAATAGACCCCCCTCGCGCAGCTCAGGGCACGTGACCGAGCTTCGGCACAAGGTAAATGCAACAGTAAGCTGGGGTGTAAGAGGGGTTTGTACATTGCAGCTGCAGTTATTGTGGTTATCTGATATCCGGATAACCCCTCTTTGTAACTGCATGTTTGGGAATCCTTCTAGACACCATCTGCCGGCATATGGTCGAGTGCTTGTGGATTATAAAATGCTTCATACCGACGCAGAAATAACAAGACATATCCAAATCTATCTTCCACATCATTTCAAGTTCCAAGTAACTACATCACGCTGAAATGTCCAAAACTGTCAAGGTTGCCGCTATCCAAGCCGAGCCCGTCTGGCAAGACCTCCAGGGTGGAGTTGACAAGTCCATCCGCCTCATCCAAGATGCCGCTAGCAACGGTGCTAACGTAATTGGATTCCCCGAAGTGTTCATTCCCGGTTACCCGTGGTAAGGTTCCCGCTTGAGAACATGGGCAGATCAGCTTATTTATTCTTAGGAGCATCTGGGCCAACTCCCCTGTCGATAACGCACCATGGATCAACGAGTACTTCAAGAACTCCATGGAGAAGGAGTCTCCAGAGATGGATCAGATCCGGGCGGCTGTTCGTGAGGCTGGTGTTTTTGTTGTCTTGGGATACAGTGAAAGATACAAGGGGACGCTTTATATCGCTCAGGTCAGCCCAATCCCTACCCAGTAATTGTACCACAATCTGACACCAGCAGTCTTACATCGATGAAACCGGTACAATTGTTCTCCATCGTCGAAAGATCAAGCCAACCCATGTTGAGCGTGCCATCTACGGCGACGGACAAGGCGAATCCCTAGACAACGTAGTCCAAACCAAGTTCGGAAAGGTTGCAGGTCTCAACTGCTGGGAGCACACTCAACCTCTCCTTCGATACTACGAATACTCACAGGACGTCGACATCCACGTCTCCAGCTGGCCCTCCCTCTTCCCATCCATCGGCGAAGACTGGCCTCACCACATCACGCCCGAATGCTGTAAGGCCTTCTCGCACATCGTATCCATGGAAGGTGCTTGCTTCGTCATTCTATCCAGCCAGATCCTGACCGAGGAAAACATTGAGAAAGCCAACCTCAAAGGCTTTGACTACACTAAGAATGGTGGCGGTGGATTCACTATGATCTTCTCGCCTTTTGGCAAGGAACTCGTAAAGCCGTTGGATCCAAGTGCCGAGGGTATCCTGTATGCTGATGTTGACTTGGGTGAGAAGTACAAGGCTAAGCAGAACTTGGATATTGTGGGACATTATGCGCGACCTGATCAGCTCAGTCTTAGAGTCAACCGTCATCCCGCGAAGCCTGTCTTCTTCGCGAATGATCTTTAAAGCTATGATTTACACGACGAGGTAACAGAGTGGAAGCAGTGAATTGACTCATATCTGACTCAGCCAATGCTTGCTGTTATTCAACGTGCACAAAATTGTTATTGTCTGGAGATATGCATGGGTGAGATAACGAGTAAGATAGGGTCTGGGTTAATGTCTTTCAATTAGCACACCCTCCAAGGATGATCAAAGACTTGTAAATGTCACTCGCGCGTTTGATAGGTGGTAAGACCTGGGGCTGAGAGGCAACTGCAGGAAAAAAACAATATGTGGCTTATATAGCGCGAGGCAGGCTGCGAGTAACAAGCAGAGCGCTTAACCCCCTCATTGGAAATCAGGCTGCGTGTCTTTTTTCTCTTTTTTGCCTCAACTCGGATTTTATCGGATTCATTTCATCATGCCCTCGAACGTGAGCGATGCGTGGCATCAAGATCCAGGCCTGGAGACTGTACAGGAGCAGGTTTTCAAGTACCTGACAACTGACAACCGCACTGCACTCCGCACTATCCCAGCTCCGTCTTTTGTCGGAACTCCTGAGATCCGGGGCACCATGACCATTCTCTGGAGCTGCATCATTACCCTGATTGCTTGCCTTTATACAGCACTTCATCTTAACGTCCCTGGCGATACGAAGGCTTTCCCGATGCTTCGCGAAAAGTTCAAATGGGTCATTATCGGTCTCGTGGCACCGGAGATAGTCCTATACCTTGCATCGTCACAGTTCCTTGAGGCGCGTCGTTTATCTAAAGAGCTGACGCGTTTGTGGCGTCAACGGCATCAGCCCGATGCCGCAACCGGCTTCATGTTGAGCGACTCATATGAGCAGGCCGATAAAGAAGTAAAAGCTCGAAAACTCTCATGAATGCCTTGAGTCAATAACTGACTTTCTTAGGACCCGTGCTTTGATATAAGATATGGATTCTTTGTCATTATGGGTGGACTCGAGGTCGACGTAAGCAAGTTCGAACACTTTACAGGACACTGGGCAGTTCGAGGGACCTTACAGTCTGGTACATTGCGGCTCTCGGTCAATGGTGTTCTCCAACTAGCACGAATGGGACACTTTCTGCCCATTTCACGCTCCAAGATCAATGACAAGAGCAAGGCGGATACTCTACAAAAGGTTCTTGTCATGACACAGGTCACTTGGATGGCGACTCAATGCATTGTGCGCTTTTCATACGGACTTCCAATATCACTCTTGGAAATACACACTATGGTGCATGTTATATGTGCCATCACAATGTTCTTATTTTGGATCAAGGTAAGCTTCAACCCTGTTCCTTACGAGATTCCAGTATCTGACCCATCTATGATAGAAACCAAAGGACATGCTTGATCCTGAGTCGGTTGATACGTCTAGAATCGAAGACATTATTGCTCTTATGGTCCAAGAACAGTTTTACTGGAAGAAAAGCGAGGAGTATATCCTTTACCCCAAGCCACCGCCAGGTGAAGGTAATACGGAAGAGCAGCTGGCAATGATCTGGATGCACTCAACTGATTCGGCTCGACACAAGTATCTTAAAGATGGCTCTGGGCTAGTCCAGAGCGTCACGGTCGTTAGCGATGACGGGAACCGGCTCATGCTGAAGACTGGCGAGATTCTCCCTTCGGGTCTTGGAGTCGTTGCCAGATCGGCGAGCTGGGAAACCCAGACCGTTCAGCGAAAGGTACTTCCATCGTGGTATGACGAACATGGATACGATGATCCTTGGGACATTCCAGACAGTATTTGGGTTACAGAATGGGTTCAGGCTGAGCCGGTTCCTCCAACTGCGGATCTATGCGCAGAGGATATCGAACGATTGAACCATGTCATCCGAGCAATTGAGAGGCTTGATGGGCCAATTCAAGAACCTCAACCTTTTCGCGATGGCCATCAACGAGCTCGATATCCCGATCAGAATTTCCACAACTCCTTCCTTAGATCTGCTGGAAATGTCCAGTATTCTGAAGAAAGTAGAATCGATCCAGACCAGATTCTTACGTTCATCTTCAACAGTCCTGTTCTCCTGGTTCTCATACTAGTACTGCCAGGTCTCTACGGCGGTATTCATCTCGGATCGTCGGGGACAACATTTCCCAGCGACTTCGAGAGACTTTTGTGGAAAATTGCCTCAATCGACATCATCGTTTCGATGCCAATATTCCTGCTCATATCTATCATTGGGCTTGGCATTTCCCAAAGATACCTCAAGTACGAGTCCATTGCACACGACTCATGGGCAACGGTTTATAAATTCCCGACGCATGTTATTTTTATTGGGTATGGCCTTTCTCGGGGGTATCTTGTTATCGAATCTTTTATAAGCCTGAGGGCGCTTCCAATAGGGGCCTTTTGGACACCTTCATGGCTACAGATGATACCACATATTTAGCAGTAGTACATAAGTCTAGCTGTAAAGCCAACAACATTTGCCTCACTGAAAGTTACGCTTATCTCGTCTGTGTCTAGACACTCTTTTTCAAGGAAGGTTTTGAAGTACCCCCACTGTGGTGACGAGACTTAATGTGAAATTTCAACATTATGCTAACGGACACTCGCTTCCCGTTCAGATCTATAGCTCGGCTCCTCCAACAGACTCATCATCCGAGGAAATTTCCTCAAATCGACAATAGCAACATTCGGTTACCCTCTTGTATGATGGGGATTTTCTGCAACCTGACACGTTGCTAGAATTCGGAGTGTCAATGTAATGGGTCATTCCATCATCCGAGCCTGAATCCGAATCAACTTTCGGTCTGAACTCAAAGCGACCACAGTTCTCACACTCTTCCAAATACCCGACTCGGACACGTGGACACCTGCGATCGTGTTCATGGTCAGGGTCCGAGGTCTCATGACACAAGTACCGAAGGACCAAAAGACATACCCCACAAACGTGACAAGGACAAGTCCGGTTAAGACAATCTTTGCAGTATGTGCACAAGCCCAGGTCTAGTTTTGACTCAAACTCCAACTGTGCCTTTTTGTTTAAGAACTTTGGCCAAGGCTCATCATCCCAGTAAGGGCAGCGCTCTTCCCTTCCACTCCAGAGCTGTTCAAATATCTCCCGAGTATAGCCGTTCTTGTAAGTTGCTGTTCGCTGGTAATCTTGCCGGAACCTTGAAACATCATAACCATGAATGTCCAAAAGGCTATCCCACAGGTCACCCACCAAGGACGATTGGGACAGGGAGCAAGGCTTACACATGCCGCCATATGCTGTGTATGACAGTGTAGGTCCTGGAAGATTGTCATCGCAAGGGTCTTCGCCTGTTGATATGAGATATATTAAGAGATCCCGTCGCTCTAGTACTTTCGAGAAAGACTTTTTCCAGCTTCCAAGAAACCCACGCAAGCCAGACCTTGGATCGCCGCGTTCTGGTTTATAGCCACGGCCAATAAAAAGGTCCAGAGTTTCCCGCTCTTGTTCTGGATCCAACTCTTTCCCCGGAATTAATGCCCACGCGTCACAGAAAGCCTCTATGGGGCTTTCCCTGGAGGTCGCAGTGACGGAAAAGGCGAATGGGGTGATAGATAAAGCTCGAAGTACAAACCTTCTGGCCTATTTGTCCTACTGATAAGCTCATTCTATGTAGCAAATGCGGTTTCCTTACCTTCATGTGGCCCTGAAGAGCTATCCCAAACATCAAGGACACTCGACCCTGCAGCTCTATCGTAGGATCCGCACCAGCATTTAGGAGTATTTCAGAGAACTCAATATCATGGTCATGCTCGTGGTGGTTGGCTAGGGTTAAAAGGTCTCTATATCCAATACAGGTCAGTTCAAGTTCAACTCCCGACTTTGTGGAGGATATACATCTGACTCCTAATAGTGATCGGTTTTTCTTGTGCAATCTCGGTGACATCTAGACCTTGCTCAATGAGAAACTCGAAAGTTGGAAGATTACCAATTGAGTGCTGGGTTGCGAGGAAGAATGGTTAGCTGGGCACATATCAGCAGCAAGTGAATGCTTACATGTAATAACGACCAGCCGTCTTCATCATGGTCATCAAGACTAGCCTTGTTCTCGACAATCAATCTCATCAGATCTTGCACAGAACCATGTGATGCCACACGGAAAATGGGCGAATTATTGGGTAGGATATTGCAAACTATTACTCGCGGTAATAAGCTTGTGAATCGGTCGTACAGAAGCTGGCCCTGTTGCACGGATAGGGTAATCATCTTCTTCTTGGTTTTGGACTTCAAGGTCAGAGTTCCATAGAACCCTCTACCATATAGCTCGTCGGTAGGAGCATCTTCCGAGACGAAAAGAAGTTTCTCCCTTCGTTTCGTAGTCGCGACCGTAATAACAGTGTCGTTGGTATGTAGCTCCTTCTGCTTCCTCTCCTGAAAGATTGCAAGTTGTGATGTTGTAGCTTTGAAGGAACCTGTGGGCGCTGCTTGACTTAGCATGGGAGTAACGCACGGTAGATAGACTTACCATTCTGATTGATTTTTAAATACGGAGCTGAAACGACAAGACTTGCCAGAAGCTTCACCTCACTTGAAACATCTTCGCCTTTGCCTCCATCAAGTCTTCCTGACTTTCCAGACGGTGCTTCATTTCGAACAAATTGAAAAAGCCTTTCTAAGTCTTCCACTATTTCCTTCGAGTCCTCAGACCTTACGACACACGGTCTCCTTGCGAGCAAGCTCATTAGTCGAGAGATAGTATCATTTAAAGTAGCCTGTTGCGAGAGAGGTGACTGTACATCGTCGAGTCCCGTGACCCGTGATATTAGGCCGGGTGAGTCAACTTGAGTAGTTGCAGCAGTCGTGTTAGATAACTGCAGTGCTGTAACGCCTTGACGAATCTGTTGAAGAGCAGGAAGTATATCTGTCAATACGGGTAGCTGTCGAGTCTGGACGATGACTAGGTGGAGTGTAAGAAGGTGGATATGCCACCGAACTACATGGCGAATCTGGTCAAGGTCTTTCTCTTCGAGACAGATCTTGAGCTTCCGCCACAGCCGACCTCTGCGCCCGTCAGCTCCAGACACATCGAGCTGGCGAAGCTTAGCTTCAAACCCAACCAAGTCATCTTTGCATATTTTGACCAAATGCTCAAGTTCTGGTCTATCTGTAGGTTCGGCTATCGATGAAGCTACTTGTCGTAGTCTTTGAAGAATTGCCTCTAGCTGAGAAATTTCGCTGTTGAGGAATCCGATAATTTCTGGGCCATCTTTAACCGCCGATAAGATATCATGAATTGATTTGGAAACAGAAAATGCCGCCGCTATAAACGTAAGTATGCTGGCGCCAAAGCCAACGGCCTCCATGGTCTCTTGTATTCGCTGTTCACGATCAATCACAACGGAGGAGGAGGGAAATATTCGTAAAAGAGTGAAGCGTAAACTTTTGGTAATGAGAGATTTTATGACGGGAAGGGTGGCCAGAAACGCCTTGAGGGACGCCTTGTGAATTTGTAAATGCAAGAAGCACAGCCTGATTCGTGACATTGAACATGTACTCAGCCGCCTGACTACAGTGTGAGATATTATTACCACATTAGTATACCCTGCCAAGGGGATGGAGGGACTGTTTCCATTGGTTCAGAAGCGCAATGAGATAGGGCAATATCCCTGCATTGCAGAGTTGAATGTCTTGGACACTGTGCACGCGTGTGAGACAGAGTAATGGCAAATACTCTGGGCAGGATGTGTCAGATGACGCCCCGGCCTAGCATCGATAGATCCTACATACGTCTTACGAACTAATAATCGTCTGTACTTCTCCAACAGATTCTGTTTGAAAGCAAAGCGTGAACCAAAACGCGATGGACTGGTCAAAAGCAGGATTACAGAATTCGATGCTGTAGAGACAGAAGCCCATTTTGCAACCCTGTTAGTAATAATCAACAGTTGGTACTGTGGTCTAGTTGGTCATGACATCTCATTAACACCGAGAAGGTCCCCGGTTCGAGCCCGGGCAGAACCTCACTTTTTGCAATTTTAACGTCTGTCAAATGTTCAGCGTTTACCTTGTATCTCCTAAATCCTTTGCTGCAATGCCTTAGACTCTCATTCTTTTAGGACCCTGAGTGTTCCCTTCTCCTGTTTTCGATTTCATAGTAGTACTATTAGATTGCATCTGATTGTTGCAACTCGTTGGATTTCGCTCTGTTTGTGTTAGCAAGCCAGTTTCTTCTTACAGCGCGAAAAAACACCAACGGTTCCGCTCAATAGCTTTATAAAAATTATCAGCATACCTGGTCCTTTTCTTCACTTTGTAAATAATATTGTCAACCGCAGCTAAACAAAACCCTTCCGAGGTAATCGATATCTGAGTGTCTCCTACCCTATATAGCAAGATTCACTGCATGTCTCAACCTAAGAACAAGTCACATACCCAGAAAACAGGTGGAGCAATTTCCACCCAAGTCACAGTGTCTTATGGTGGGCCGACAAGGTTAGCGTAAAATTGTGGTCTAGACCAATCCAGAACTGCACCTTCTTAGTTCACTGCTCTTGACTCTTTATGGAATATAAGTGGGAACAGGCCCTTTGGACTACGTCAATGGCCAGGAAAGGGTCCTCGTCGATGTTGAGATTGACAAGGGAGCTATGTGGCGCACGCCCAACCTTCAGCTGGCTGGCTGAAATGCCAAGCACCATACCAACAATTATTTTCAACGTGCAGGGTCCAAAAGAAATCGTTGTTGATGTCAATCAGCTGGGCAGAACATCTAGTGAGGTATGTGACGAAGGGGGAGCTTCCATACCTAAGTACGTCAAGGCGCAAATTCGGCAGTGTCATCCCGAGATCTCAATGATATATAGATTAACTCAGGCAAGACAAACATGTGCTCGATCAATTTAAAAGGTGGCCTGCATACATCAAGTCCTGCCTGAATCTTCTTGCTTTATCAGTCGCTTTGTATGCGATTCTCACACAACATGAGGTCGCATTATTTGTTGGCAGCAGCTATAGTCGCTGCACCGGCTCAGTCAGCGCCGACCGTTGACGAAACATATCCTTATCGCGGTCCCGATATCCCTATTGGCGATTGGGTCGATCACACCATCAATGGCAACGGCAAGGGATTTCACCGTCTAGTCGAGCCTCCAGCTGTGAAGCCTGCCTCAGAGAAGCCCAGCAATAACGTAAATGTCATCTCGCTGTCATACATCCCTTCACAGGATGAAGAAACCACTGTCGGCATCAACATCCACTACCAAACACCTTTTGGTCTGGGCATTGCCCCCGCAGTCTATTGGGGAACCAGCGCTTCTGCCTTGTATAACCTGGCTACCGGCAAAAGCAAGACATACGACCGCACTCCTCCCTGTTCTCTCATGAAGAATGTTACTCAGTGCAGCCAATTCTTCCACAACGTTCACATCGAAAACCTCGAGCCTGGCACGACTTACTACTATCAGATTCCTGCTGCCAACGGTACCACCCAGTCTGATGTTCTAAGCTTCATCACCGCCCAAGGCAAGGGCAATCCGTCAGAGTTCACGATCGCTATCAATAATGACATGGGCTACACGAACGCTGGTGGAACCTACAAGTACATCAATCGCGAAATTGAAGATGGCTTGGCTTTTGTCTGGCATGGTGGTGATCTTAGTTATGCGGATGACTGGTACTCTGGTGTCATACCTTGCAACTCTTCCGAGTGGCCTGTTTGCTACAATGGTAGCTTCAGTACGCTGCCGAACAATGATACAAATCCCGATTACTTCAACACGACTTTGCCAGCCGGAGAAAGGCCGAACCAAGGTAGTCCCCGTGGTGGTGACATCGGTGTGCTCTATGAGTCCAACTGGGATCTTTGGCAGCAGTGGATGAACAAGATAACCAAGAAGGTTCCTTACATGGTCCTTCCTGGAAACCACGAGGCCACCTGCGCCGACCATGACAATTACCCGTATGTACTCTCTGCATACCTCGATGAGGACATAAAGAACGGCACCAGCAACAGCTCCACCCTGAACTACTACTCGTGTCCTCCCTCGCAGCGCAACTTCACCGCCTTCCAGAATCGCTTCCATATGGCAAGCGAAAAGTCTGGTGGCGTCGGTAATTTTTGGCACTCCTTTGATTACGGGCTGGCCCACTTTATATCTATAGATACGGAAACAGACTATGCTCACAGTCCGGACAAGACGTTTGTTGAAGATATTGAGAGAGCGAAGAAGGAGGAGGACTGTCTCGGCAAGGATAAGGATTCGCCAAAGTGCAAGTGTAAGGGCGCAGACAAGTACACGCCGGAATGCGAAGAGGAGGAGTGCAAGTGTAAGCCGATCAAAATGCACGACGAAACGGATCTTCTGGACGAAGAGACATATCTACTGTCTGACAAGGTCCATCCTCTGGCAAACATGACGCACATCACGGACGCCGGTCCGTTTGGGAAGATCAACGGTTCCTACAAGGACAACAAGGCCTATGAGCAATACCAGTGGTTGAAAAAGGATCTCGAAAACGTCAATAGATGCAAGACTCCCTGGGTTATTGTCATGGGCCACCGTCCAATGTATAGTTCCAAGTGTGGCGACTACCATGAACACCTGCGCGAAGCCTTTGAGATGTTGTTCCTGAAGCATAAGGTCGATCTCTACATTGCCGGGTAAGTTGATGTTTCTGCCTCTTCAAGAGTGCCGGACTAACCTCTTCTAGCCACGTTCACTGGTATGAACGTCTCAAGCCCATACGAAATTGTATCGTCAACCATACTTCAATCGTCGACACAAATACCTATAAGGTGAACCCGGGCCATTCGGTGGTCCATCTCATCAATGGAGCTGCTGGTAATATCGAAAGCCATGCTACGACCAACAAGTCCAACTCCTATCTTACTGAAATCATCGATAAGACCAGCTTTGGGTTTTCCAAATTGACCGTACACAACGAAACAAACATTTCTTGGAAGTTCATCAAAGGCGAAGACGGTACGATTGGTGATGAGCTTACGGTTTTGAAGGATCCATCTTTGACTTGCGACGATTTCAGCGCCTCCAGCTCTTTTGAATCTATGGAATGCTCTGGCTCTGGATGGCTTCAATGGATCTACTGCAGTATCTACTACTCCAGCTTCTGGGGACCACTAAAGCATTAGGCGTTTACCAGTTCTATCCGCCACACATTGTAGTTAGAGAGGAGTCTAATTCTGCTATACTAGATGTTACACGTCTTAGATGTCTCATCAGATGTCAACCGTAGCCGAAATGACTGCCTCACCTTCAACACCGTTTTCATTTATTGTCTTCCATGGACATCTCGCATCAAAGTGGTAGGATTCTTTCTTGATGCTAGTAGCGTTATCAAGAAAGCGTTTCTGGTTTGTTCTTCAGTATAGATAAATGCTAAACTATGAAAATTGACATTGTGCAAAGAGCAACGGAAAACAATACGCCCATTAAATGTTAACCCTGTGTCTTATAATTAATCTCTTATAACCTCTTATGATCAGCGCTCAGACCAGGAAATCCCAACCTTATTTTCTGAAAACGACAAAGCATGATCTAACAACCTCCGAAAATCAAGCTGCCGGTCTTGCAGATGGTTTCGACTCCAACAGCTGCATTTCACCGAGTTATCAAAGCTTTCAATAGCTGAGTCCAAAGCTTCGAGGCTATAGCCATAATAGGGCTCGCTAGGCAGGGGCTTTAAGCCGATCTTGGATAGATTCTGGTCCATGTACCCAAGTTGCATGTACAGACATGACCGGCCGTACGTTTCAACTCCATGGCGGTTAAGGCTTTCCCACCGTTGTTCAATCCCGTGGATCAAACTACGAATACAAGATAATCTTTCTTCTTCTATGGCATCTGTTCTCCCTTGTCAGAGCATTGAACCACGGAAAAGATGTTGCTCAGCTTACCAACAACTAACTTTGGTATGGGTAAGCCCAGTGTGTGTATTGGACCTCGACTCGTGCAAATTGCGACTTTAATGACGTCTTGCAACATCTGACTCTTTCGAAAGACCAAAGATATCGTCAGTTGGAAGAGTAGGTCTCTCGAATAGAACGGGTTCACGAGCGTCACATCTGGAGAACTCCAAATGTCTGCCCACAGCTCCACTACCTCGTGGCAACCATAGTAATCCACCATTACAGCGATCTTTGCAAACATCTCGAGTCCTATCTTACGAGGAACCGGCCTCGCCTTGTTGTGCAGTATGTTCATTAGTAACTGGAATGCCTCACCATCCCAATCCCTCCCCTCAAGTGTCCACTTGTAGCCAGAGTCAGGATCTGGTGTGTTCCATTCTTTGGATAAGGCCTTTTTGAAATAGGACGAGGTATGAATGAGGAGGGCTGAACTTAGCCCGAATCGGAGATGCGCAGATTGCGAGTTAGTTTGAACAAGCGGTGAATGTTCCTTCACGGACTCGTGCCATCTTGGTACTACTGCAGCCTCATAGCTCTTCGATGCCTCCGTTTGATACGCCGGTAAGGCGTTAGGCCATGGTTCCTCGAACTCGCCCGCAGCGAATGGTGCGTCAGGGCGACGAAGTATAAAGAGTGTATCGCCATCTGAATGAACTTTGTTGACCGCAGAGATGCCCATGCTTGTCTCGAGGGAGGGACTTGTGAGATTTCGCAAAGTAGCACAGGGAGCTGATTTGAGAAAGTAATGTAAAGGAGGAAAAGCATGATCATACATAAGAACAGTAAACACCGTTTCTACCCCGCACGAGAAAGCCTCAGACCACGTGCCTTGGGACAAATCAGGATGCAGAACCTACATTGAGGCCTCCTTGGAGCCAACCAATGTCGATGGTACTCGAAGCGCCGTTGAATAGAACCACTTTTCTTTTCTTTCTTTTTTGTTTATCTTGCGTCCCAGACTGAGTCCATGACGCAATTGGATGTTGATGGCTGAGGGTCGTAGGTTGTTCTAGGTTATCGTTGAACAAACATTTGGCCGAACTACTATAAGATGTAAGATTGGGTTTTGCCTTTCAGTTAAACAAAGACGCGGAAGCCACAATCGGCATTACTCCACGATTACACTCTATGATTACTGAGTGAAATTCCACGACCCATCTCGCCTTTGGAGCTCCGCTGTAAGATAGACCCCATCGAGTTTGATATTGGGCGCCGTAGTCTGGAGGTCTGTTATAAAGTTACATATCAGCAATGTATTTTTGTCAAATTGCGCCTGCATTCGCTAGCTGGGCCCTTTGAAGAGGGTAGGGAACCCTAAACAAAGCATAGTTGTATTTTTCCATTGCTGAGTACGGTTTTCAGGTGTATCTGACTCGGAATAATAAGGTCGTCCTCCTCTATGTACTGAATGCTATAGAGCCTTAGGTTATGTCCATTGTTGAGCTGAATCAATTATAGGCAGGTGTTTGGCAAATGGCCTACATTCCCGCAGTTATAAATTGACGGTGAGCTTGTTGGCGGACCAGAGATGGTAAGTTGAGCCAGAATGTTTCTAAGATTTATTAAGTACGCATGCGGGCATGTTTATCGTCATTTGTGTCATAAGTAAACCCCGAGTAGAAATGTTCCTAAAGATGATCCACGTTGACAGCTTTGATCAAGTGGAAAAAGAGTCCAATGCTAATCCTGAATTTCTAAGACAGGACTCATTGAAGGAAACTTTATCCTAGTCAACATAAATAAGGAAATCCAATTAATCCGTAGGTCTCTGTCGCATTTATCTCCTTGCATTTCTTTTTCTGAATGGAAGTCAATTTACTACCCTGTAATTACCGACCCAGAGGCTATCTGTCTGTGCTTCCACTGCGGCAAGGTGTTCACGAAATCATACCCTGGCAGGGAACGTATCATCTCGGCTAAGTTGAGGTCTAGCAGGGATGTAAAGTGGAAAGACGTGATACTATGTGGTCCGGGTCCAGATTGAGCAGAATCTATAAATACCAAGCTATCCTCGGAGTGAAATCCTAACATGTTAAAAAAGCTTTTCTAGTCCAGTCGAGGCCAGATCGAATCGGGACGTTGAACGAATTCCCGATAAATTCGCCGCGCAATCTCTGTTGCTCATACTGCGCTACCACCTCAGCCTTCACATCGTCAGAAAGACCATCCAGTACTTGATCCCATTTTCTCCACGACTGTATCTCCGTAGAAGCACCTCGATCATCGTCTGACTTATCCTGGTCAACCTTGCTTGGCACTTTCCAACGCATCACCACCGGAGGACTAACAACAGTCTCTTTCTTACCGGATATGCCTGGGCTACTTTCGAAGCTCAGCACTTGACCAGGTCCACATGAGGGTCGTTCCTCAGATGAAGACTCATCAGCGCTTGGAGCATCCATGATAAGGTAGATCAGGCAGTCTTCCTGCTTTGATGTGCCATCCCAATATCTGATATGTGGGTTGCGGGAAACAGAGGATTTGGGAAAGTAGATAGGGATATCGAGTGTAGCAACTGAATCCAGTGTTGGACTTGAGGGATAATGGCTTGATGGCATCGTGAGCGAAATCTTGATGATCTTCGGGCTGTAAGTCAAAGGAGGGAGGGCAATAATGACATTCTCCGCTGTCCACTCTGTAACCGCGTAAGGTCGGGAGAGTTCTTCGATGCTGCCGGAGAAGCAGTAATTTAGGTTTGCAGACGGACCCTCGGGAGAGAGTTCTAACGACAGAGTATCACGATCGAATGCGTATGTGGAGAATGTCACAAGACATTCTGTGTGTATCCCTGCGTCATGAAAGGTGATTGATAAGAGGTAGATGCAATCTCCAGAGGCCGAGAATTGAAGCTCTACAAATGATATGTTAGAACTGATCAGTGAATCGGGAAGCCATGGAACCTACCGCGTGAAAATGCAACGCCTTTGGCTTTTATAACTCCTTCTGGGATTCGTATTCTCTTGCTCTCGTGATCGCCGTCGCGGATGAAATCCACCTGACCAGGCTTATATGATAGCGCTACTATGTCGAGTTGAGGGTGACGAGCCCCAATCAGCTTCGACCACCGAAAGTGGCCTGTCATGATAGGTAGCCAGGTAGGCTTACCAAGATCAGTGGCTATGATTAAGCACTCTCGATCGCTTTCGGTAGATTGCTGTTGATTTTCGTCTGTATCCGAATCACTATCACAAGACGAATCTGTGCTCAAGTCGTCAGAGGTCTCATCAGAAGAGTCTGCATCAGAATCCGAAGTACTAGTCTGTGAAGATGGCAGGTTCCTCCATCGAGTGTTGTTGACGTTCCAACGACCGGGATTCGGCTCGCTCGGTGACTCATCGCACCGCATACGGAATATTCTCGTCGTTGGGCTGGTACTCCTTTCAGCTGGTTGCGTTGTGGCATCAACTTGTACCAGTGTCCATGTCGTCTTTGACTTTACGTCCAAGTCAAGCTCCTTGCGCAACTCCGGACCAACCATGAACTTTGTAGCCTGGTTCCGATAGACGCTGAGATCGTGCGGATCGACTTGCCACATGATCGCCAACTCGCCGCCTGTGGCATCATGAGCTAAGGTTGTCATCCACCAATTTCCAAAGCCTTGGGGACGTTGCACCGAAGTTCCTCCCAGGACCTGCATCTCCTTTGTTGAGACCAGGACATTGACAACGTCAGCCTGGTAATCGGGCCCTTTGCCCTTCTCGAGGATGAGGTCTAGTTGTAATTTACTACCACGTTTCCTTTTCTTGATTGAAGGGAAAGAAGAGCCGACAACTCGCACCCCAGGTGTCATCCCCAGAAGTTGACAAATGTGATTCACCCGGATATTTGAATGCTTGCTTGAGGACTTCAAGAAACATCCAGGCTCAAAGAGAGTAAGTGGCGTCGCGTCGCGAATGCAATCCGGGCGTTTAACGATCAGTTCCCCCCAGTCTTGCACAAACTCACAGAACGAGCGATCCAATGATGCACAAGTCTTGGAACATTCTTGCATCCATTCAGGTAGTGGTAGCGCAAACTGTACCGATGTCTCTGATGTTACCCCCATCATCGGCAGATACCCTGAGCGCCCCCGGACCTTCCTGTAGCGTGCAAATAGATATGGAACCGTGCGACTCTGTACGTAGATGCAAGTCAAGAAAGCAGGACTTTGAAGAAAGTCTTCCACTCCTTCGATGATTTCAGGTGTTGGTTCCACGTGCCATAGGTGATAGTACCAGTATATTGCAGCGTATCGGAGGAAGGGATGTTCTTCGAACCAGGCTTTTTCGCTTAGGTCATCCATACAAGGCAGGTCTTGGAAACGCTTATGACTTAGATAACCCAGACAGTGTAGGCCCAGTTCCCCTGATGCCGTATCATCGACAAAGAAGTCCTTGAGCCCCTCTGCCGCATTCTTCTTATTCTTTGCGTCTAAGAAAAAATCCTTGACGGTCTTGTGGCATAGCCGAATAGTTTGAAACTGCCCCTCACCTTCTATCGTAAGAAGCGGACTGCAAACTTCCTTAACTGCTGCTAGATGCTGCGTTGGGTCCTTCTCGGGATGATCAATGGTGGTGATGACATGAAGATTCAGCGCATCGAGTAACTCCCCAACTGTCAAAAGCTTCTGCGCGAGGGTCAGAATTTGAAACACTTGCCTAGCAAGCTTCTTTTCTCTGTGGCCCAACTTCGAGATTCGCCCCAATGCACTGAGGTAGGTTCCTTCCAACCCGATGGGAAACTTCTGAAGGTCTTCCCAGTTACCCTTCGTTGATCCATAACCCTTACTCCTCAGACTTTCACAGAGTAATTTGGTATAGAGGAAGCTCTGCTCCTCATCGTCGAACCACTCGTAGTCATGCGTTGGACACATCCTCATGGATATGCGGTAAGTCTGAATGTCCCTTGATATGGCGTCTGTAGGCTGTTTGATCTCGAAGGCTTTCAGACGTTGCATCGAATACCGTACCTCGCTGACGTCGCGACTCGTGATGAACCATTTTACAGACCCTGTCGTGTCAAGTGTGAGGAGCTCTTCAAGGGCTCGGGAGACGTTGGTCTTGTCATCGGAACATTCGTCTAATCCATCCAGGGCGATATATACTTCGGGATAGCGATCCAGTAGTATCTTAAGTACCAACCTGAGTAGGCTAGTGTCATCGTTGCCGAGATAGTACATGTTGTCGTCCGTTGCCTTCGCATACTCGGTTTTCAAGCGCAACGGGATGGGATTGAGTCTAGCCAGTAACTGGAAGGCTAAAGACCGTACACCGCTGTATATCTCTCGACGCGAAGAGTCGACGAACGAGTAGAAGAAGTAGACGACCTTGAGATCAGGCTGCGTCATAAGGTGGTTTATAACAGCTGATGTCAAAACGCTCTTGCCGGTTGCTGGATCTGCGTTGTACCAAAAAATGGCGTTTCCCTTCGCGCTCTTCCACTCTTTGAACTCGGCGGTGTCAAATATCCATTCACAAGTGCCCTCGGTGCGGCATTGCAGGTGGTCATTGAGAGCCTTCTGTGGTCTTTGTAAGACAGCATCTCTCGTACCGGCGATCCACTCGCAAATGCGCTTCCTAGCTTCGGCGACGGCGTTCAAGGCACTCAAAGATTGGTCAACCTGGGACGCGTCAAGACTAATGCCTTCTTTGAATTCTTGAACATCCTTTTTTAGGTCACGGACCAAGCTTGAAACCGCGAATGACATCTTACTCTTGGACAGAATTTGAGCAGAGTGGCACCAGAATCCGAGGATCCGTCTGTATGACCGCCTGATACCTTTTGAGACGATACTTGGTTCCGACTGCCCTTCCAACACGATCTTGTAATAATCCAAGTAATTAGATATCTCCCCAATGGCGTCCAGCACCGCGTTCATTAGTTCATGTGACTTAGTTGCTAGGTCTAGTATAAGACGAAGCCCAGTGAAGGCAATTCCCACGCCGAAGGGGGCGGATTGCATGGAGTTTTCGCATACCCTGATGAGTGCGCTGAAGTTTGCGAGAAATGAAGTTACCCTTTCGAGTATTCTGAAGGTTCGACCGTCTCTCTTCCTCTTCTCGAGCTCTCCAACAAACTGTTTCGCTCGCTCAAACTCATTTTCGTTGGACTCGCTGTCATCAGAGTAGGCCCTGGTCTTCTCCAGCACCACCTTCACAAAAGGGCTGTCTGTCAAACCATCTTGCCTATGGTCTTCGAGAAACTCATCGATAACTTCGCGACACAGGTCTTCGAAAGACTGAACATGTCTGTCAGAGGAACCGACCGCCATCGTCAGTATTGAAGAACTGAACCTTTCGAGCAATTCGTGATTCTGTCTAACCTTGCAAGAGACAGAGGGAATGAACCTACATCAGTCCGGAGATTGTACCAGCTTACCTTGTGCATAAATGCCGCAAAGTCTCGTAAATAGATGAGTCTCGAATTACCACCGTACTTGAGAGTAGCATGTGACCGGCTTTAACTACCTCTTTTGTCAATTGTTGGCTGACGTGCACGTAAGCTGCATTTCAGCCCCAGGCACCAGTACCGTTTTAGAGATAACAATCGTGCGGCTCCACCTCCTTTCGGGCCTCAAATAGATAAATATACGACCTCCATATATTGTTGTTGGGCCTGGCCAAGGATACCCCGCTTTGCCAGATTAGCATAATACTACCCTCTTGAAACCATTCAGTCTTCTGTGTTGGCTTCCAATTATTGAATCAGTATTCCTACTTCCAGATTTTCCTTTCTCAACTCTAAAATGGCCTCTACAGATTCAAGTATGGAACAGGACACTCCGCCCGAATCACTCAGTCAGGGATCAGTCTGTGAGCCACTCATCTACCATCATGTCAAGAAGAAGGACGGCAGCGTCCAAGTTGATCAAAACTCTGACGACCTCAATTTGGAAAAGGACTCAGAGGATGACAAAGAGAGTCCATATGCTCTGGTGATTAGGCGCCATATCTCAGAGAAGCGTGAGACAGAGTCTGTCACCGTTCAGATCAACTCACAGCTGTTGCTCAATGCCTTTCAACAGGTCATCGGATCATACCCCACAGTCGCAACAGACTTCAAGGAGTCATTCCAGTTGAAGAGCCCTTTCCAAATTCTGTTCCATTACTGGGACCAGTTGGCGGCGTATCGTGAAGAAACCGAATCCCCCGAAATGCGACAACACCTGAGTCTACTCTTCAGGTTCATGGAGCAAGAGATCGGCGCTGACAAGAGGCTCATTGATGGTATGGTACGGAAGGAGATGATAAGCTTCAAGCAAGCATGGGCTATCTACCACCCTGGGGACCTTGCTTATACGGAGGTCATGGGAAAGCCATGGTTAATGCGTGTGAACAAAGTGTCGTACGAAGAAAGTAGGAATCGCGGTCCATACTTCACAGTTCATACTAGCTACTGCGATGCGAATGACCAGGGTATTGGCGAAGCAACAACCGCGATCAACGTCTACCAGAAGGACAGCTTTCCTTCGGATCAACCTGCTAAAATCAACAGCCTGGAGATCTATCCACGAAGGTTCTGTCACCAGGACAAGCAATTGGAAGAAGAGCTTCTGGCCCGAGGGAAGAAGTATATCTCTATCGAGGGTGTTCAGACAAAGCACTACGAGGGAATCGCTCAATACCTGAAGGAGCCGCCCGCCAATTTCTGGGATCCTGACATGGCTGACTTTCCCGCTGTCTGGCTCCCATTTACAGTGAGTACATATGTATTGCTTTCTGAGATCTTCAATTGTAACACTTATCAGGAAACTGGTCGCATCGTTCTAGACAAGAAGACGTTTGAGGAGGATAACTTCAACGACAGCACGAAAGTGCAGGAAATTCCTGATCCCGAGCTTATTCTGTGTCCACCATACGCGTTGGGCTACTCCATGGACAGAAAAGACTGGTGCAGATTTCTTGTAGACAACATACATGACGTCGCCTGGAAGGAAGACATGTGGGACTCTCTGATTCTTGAGCAGGAACAGAAACAACTGCTACAAGCCCTTGTGACGTCCCACGTTTACCCCGAAGATACTCGAAATCAGCCAGAACAAAAGGGAAAGGGACTGGTTATTCTATTGCAAGTTTGTGTAAATCCAAGACCACGTGCTTTTGCTGACGAAAAATTCAGGCATGGTACCCCAGGCTCGGGAAAGACGCTCTCTGCAGAGACGGCAGCTGAGATGTCTAAAAAGGCCCTTATGTATACTTCGATGGGCACTCTGAACAAATACGACTTGTTAGTAATTGTATTGATTCGATCGACTTCCAGAACCTCACTAATAATTGTACTATAGTGCGTCGGCCTTCGAGGCAAGACTCCAGGAACTCCTCCGATATGCAACGCTCTGGAAAGCCATTATCTTGATCGACGAAGTGGACGTCTTCTTGGAGAGACGTGACAGCAAGTCCGGCACTGACACCACCCGGAATGCCCTTGTGGCAGTATTTCTAAGACAATTGGAGTACTTCTCAGGCATTGTCTTTTTAACAACTAATCGCATCAGCAGCCTTGACGAGGCCATGGAGTCGCGCATCCATCTGTCAATTAGCTTTGGTCAACCTGAGACTGAGGTGCGTCGGCGCATCTGGCAGCAGGCCCTTGATACCGTGCCCCCAGATGAGACAGAGCTAGTTGGCGAGGGACCTGCTTTACACCTGATGAAGCATGACCTCAACGGACGACAAATTTCCAATGCACTCAATACTGCGAAGACGCTTGCGAGGTTCGAAAAGTCCAAGTTGAACTTGTCACATGTTGAGACAGTGTTGAAAGTTAGGCAATCATTTCGGCTGAGGTTAACACCCGAGGAGATTTAAAGCATTGCAATATGTAGTTGAAGCAGTAAAGCCAGATGTTTTGAGAACCGGCACAACTGAAATGATCCACTCAAGTCTGTCACCATCACGCTACTAGGTACGGAGAAGTGCCCGGGTATTCGGGTATTCGATTTTGGACCCGGTATTCGCTGATACTGAATAGCCGTTCAAATGTAGGAACTCGGGTCAAGTAATTGGTGGCAGTTTGAGATAATGGGTTCAAATTAGAGGGATATTCCGGACACACGTGATAGAAAAGAGTATAAAACCCCGAGCGAGGGTACTCTCTGTGATCAAAAGTGTTGTTTTATTAAGTACGCATTGCGGGCATCTTTATCACTAGATGTGTCATAAGCAAACCCCGAGTAGAGGGTACCCTCATTTGAAGACCACATCAGCGACGCAACCCAAGCACAACCTTATTAACATAAATACTCCCAACTCAGCCATCTCTCTACACTTCCAAAGTTTCAGCTTGGCCGACCAAGTATGCCAAGCAACATTGTTATCGTCGGTGCCGGATTCGCCGAAGTCTGGAGTGCGCTGTCAGCTCAACGTCTCATCAACCTTAGGAAAAAGGAACAAGACATTGAGGTCCTCGTTATCGCGCCCGAACCGTGGCTTACCATGCGTCCGCGCCTCTACGAGCCCAATGCATCAACGATGAAACAACCTTTGGCACCTCTCTTCAGTGCTGCTGGCATCGGCTTCATCCAGGGGTCTGTTCAGAGCATTGACACGATATCGAAGACCGTTCATGTTCAATCGTCCTCGGGCGACGCATCCGACGTCACTTTCGACCGGCTTGTTCTAGCCGCTGGAAGTGCAGTCGTGCGGCCTAAGAGCGTGACTGGCCTCGATCAATACGCATTTGACATTGATTCACTAGCTGCCGCTACCAGGCTCGAGGCCCATCTCAAAGCTTTGGAGTTCCTTCCCGTGAGCAAGAGCCGCGACACCGTGGTTGTTTGTGGTGTCGGCTTCACTGACATCGAATTGGCGGCAGAGCTTCCAAATCTGCTCAAGCACATTGAGAACCCCCGTATCGTGCTTGTAGAAAGCGCTCCCGATGTTGGCCCTGAGCTCGGAACAGGTCCTCGTCCGACCATCATTCAGGCACTGGAAAGCCTCGGGGTCGAATTGAAGCTGGGAGCTGCAGTTGCTGCGGTGGACTCCAACGGCGTGAAACTTAGTTTTGGCGAAAACATCGACGCGATGACTGTCGTCTGGACTGCCGGCATGCGAGCAACGCCTCTGACGCAGCAGATTCCTGGAGCCAGGGACACACTGTCTCGGCTTTACGTGGACCAATATCTCCGAGTTCCCGGCTGTGAGCACATCTTTGCCACCGGAGACGTCGCCCATGCCGCTGTCGATACGGAGGGACACGTCGCCTTGATGTCTTGCCAACATGCCAACATCCTCGGTCGTTTCTCCGGACATAACGCAGCAGTAGACCTGCTCGGTGAACCATCCCTTGCCTACTCTCAGCCTGGATACGGTACATGCCTGGATCTTGGAACATGGGGCGCGCTTGTAGCCCATGGCTGGGATAGGGACGTCAAGATCACGGGACAGGTCGCGAAGCAGGTGAAGCAATACATCAATCAGAAAGCAATTGTACCGCCGCAAGATGCTACGGAGGCGATGGAAGCTGCGGTCCCAGGTCCATATGACACGGTAGAGCTTTTCAATGGTATCCTTGCGACATTTGGGTAGGAGTTGACTATAGCCGGAAGTCTGAAGTTACGATTGACTGGGAATATCTTCCAGACTATACACACACGCTCGGTGTAGCATAGGATTAGCCTGCCAGATACTGTTATGTTAATTTATCTACATATACCTTGACCGAGCTCAACACGTAAGAATCTTAGTTGAACCCACATTATACCCGGTAATACTACACACAGAAACCCTGTCTAGAGTACTCTCTGCCTTAAAATGTCCACCAATCACAGATCTTAACATCCTTGCGTACTTAAGTCCACTTAGTTACTCTACGTTACTCGGAGCATCATTAGCAATCTATTAAGTCTTCATAGTCTATTCCAGACTTGTTTTTCTTCTTTTAGTTGTTCTTACAGCTATGTCCCTTGCAATGGTATGCTCGATTACTACGCTTGTTGGAACCGGGCAAAAGATACTAGCTTGTCCTACTACAGGACAAGCTCACATCCATCCAGAAACTGAAAGTCCCATTGCTTTTCATGTGTATGTAAAGAGAAAGAGTGTGTTTAAGATAAAAGAATGTATGTAAGATAGCGATTCTGTAAAAGGTGGGCTAAAAAATAAACGATGAATACTGCAGTAGCAGGCAGCTTAATGCTATGCCGATTTAATAAGATAGTCCCATATCAAATTGTAGCTAGCACTCTGCGATCGGCTCAGATGCGGTCGAGTTCGGTACATGCTGGTAGACAAAAAGCACCCTTGTGACCCTGTGATTCCTCTCTTGTACTTAGGTTTCATAAAAGCATTGGATGCTCTTGGCGTTCTGATTGAAAGCGGTGCACCCATAGGTACCTCCCGAAACGCCCACACTCTGAGCCAGGTCTCCCTGACAATTGTCGCTAGTAAAGATGGAGCAGGTGGTCTGACTGCTGCCCGACCTGGTGAGACCGACGGCTCGGATGGATTCGCTGATCGACAGACATGGAGAAGATCCACGGAATCCGGTATAGCCGCCTGAGTCGGCGCATTTACAATTTCTAAATTTTGTCCGGTTAGAGGGAAATGGGAAAACAATCAGATCAGAGCGTTGCTTACCCGCAAGTATGCCACCATACATTGCCGGATCCTATTGGACCGGCGGTGGCCAGGGCAGCCATGGCTAGGGCGACAGGATAGATGATGTTGACCATTTTCAAAGTGGATGAGTAGGAATGAGATCTGTGTGAGGATGTGATTGTTGGTGGAGGATGTTGGTAGAGGAAGGTTGTAAAATGGAGGAAGTGAAGACAGCAGGAGCCTGTTTTATATTCGAAGATTGCTAAGCGACCTGGTTATTTTTCCTTTACGCGCGTTGTAAATTCACTTCCCCATTGAAATAAAAACATAATACCAGGATCGTATAGTAACAATACGACGTTGTGTGTATCAGTGACTGGTTATTTCGACTCGGTCTTCCACCCGGTCTTTCAATGATAATGAAGATTCAAGTAACGTCTTAGTGCTTAGCGCTTACTAGTCACCGGTTTAGTCGCTGCTTACCCCGGCTACCCACTTATCGACAGTTTCCTAAAGCGGCATCATGTCACGAATCGCCGCTTACTGTTCTTACTAAATGAGGTTCTACGTGGGTAGTTCTCGGTTTGCCTAACCGGTTACCTTACTGGCGGTATAGAGCACGCACTGCATACAAGGGATAGAATACCTTGCTAAGTTGTGCTTTGCCGACCCCAAGTTCTAAAGGGGCAGCCTATAATGACAAAGTGAACTCGGATGTAGGATTCTCAAGCGATCGTCTTACTAAATGATATAAATATTTCGGGGGGCATTCTACCGTTCCGATGTTCTCAACAGATGTCAATACTGGTGCCTGTTTTCGTCTTGACACCCACATCAGCTCACCTACTTCTATAGCAGATAGAGATCGAAACCTCACCATGCTACTCATACATTCATCTTGGTTCCTACTGTGCCACTTGTATTTCAGAAAGATGTCCATTACTAGAATTTTGCTGCTGGTCAACGTAACTCGACATGCTTCTCTTGTCCTCTCCTCTCTTCCTCGCACTTGTCCCGTTCTTCACACCCGATCGGCGCTTCCTGTCTCCACCTTGCATATTGGGCTGCGCCTCTAGCACTGGCAAAGACAGGATCAACTACTGTTTCCCCCTCATAACCAAATGATAGTTGACGCCAGTCACCGCTCTTTTCCAGTAGATGTCCATTACCTGCAAGTGCAGTCCGCAAGGCTTGAAGAAAAGCTGCATGTGTCGCGTTCTCTCCTGTTAGTAAGACTGTGTCGATGCGAAATCCTTCGGGAACTGTGTCGCAGAAACTCTTTAATTTGTCTGTAACGCGCGTCCAGAAGTCAGGTTCATCGTCCGAGGTAGCTAGACCTAGCTCAAGGTCCAAAACCGCCCGGTCGCCCTTCCTTGGCTGGAGACATGTAAACGCCGACTGAGTCCTGATAATCTCTCCACGTAAATCGGTAGGAGTGATGCCGACAACTAGCGTGGTCTCCAAAGGAACTTGATCCTGCTCCTCCGCACATTGCCACAGGTTTTTGTAGTGTTGACACAAACCCTTGCCATGTCCCGCGAAAACAGCATATGACTCGAGAAGCCGGCGTGGGTACGCGCCGGCAGCGGGCAAAGGAAGTACAACCTTTGGGCGGGGCAGATCATCGGCTACCCAGGGTCGAAGACGCGCATATTCGAGCGCATCCCAGAGGTCTGCCTCGGCCAAGCCTTGAATTCGGGGGTGCGACACAGCGACTCTATCCAGCGAATTGGTAACCTTCATCGCAGTAGCGTCGCGTAGTGAGGTGAACATGGTAGCGAGAATGCCAACATCGGGTGTAGCTGGGCTTCCGATGTTTTTGTTGAAAGTTCGCCGCAACTTCTCCCATCTGGATAGTGGTGGAGGTGGAGAAGATCGGGCCAGACGCTGCATGAGAGCTGCATATTCTGCGTTTGCGGGGATAAACGCGATGTCGCTAATGGTGTTGTTATAGAAGTGCACTGCAGCGGTCCTAGTAACCAATTGATTAGTTTCACTATCACTGAGGAATAAGTCTACAGAGAGCATACCCGGAGGATAACGACAGACTGAACCCAATACCGGGCGCATCATGGACACTTGCAGGTACACAAGCGGCGCAAGTGGGGAAAGGCTCAAAGTAATCACCAAATGCCTTTGCTCCGGCGATCAGGTTGATAAAGAATAAGAAACGCATGGCGAGATGGAGAATGACAGGAAATTCACGCAAGCCGTAGTTGGGAAATAGTGAAAAGAGGCAAGGTGCGTGACAAGTTTAAGCCGTTTAGATGGTCTGTTGGTCACATGACGAACAGCATCACCCAACAGACCATACCCTTGTCCAATATTTGAGATAGGGAAAGGAACCAATAAGACACCCGAACGCAAAGTTAGAAGAAAACAATAAGTCCGAGCGATATACCCTCCGGCACTGTTTCTTGATCTCTATCTCCCCTGTGTCATTTTACAGCCGGTAGCTCTGCTACAAATTGTGTATGCCCTGGTGCTGGAGGGGCAAATGATGTTTTTTGGTACTCATTGCTACCTGGGTAAACGGGGTTAGACTGCGTTGAAGTGGCCTGATTGGAAGTCTTCTGGCCATAAGGCGATAGTGCGATCGGTTGCTGCTGCATACTGTTTCCAGGGATTTCTGCGGGCTGTACGTTTGGGGCAGTTGTAGGGTTCTTGGATACCCGTTTCTTTTTCCAACACCAGAGAAACATTCCACACAAGATGAGCAACGAGACGATGGCGCCAATAGGGGTACCGGCTGTTGCTCCCTTACTGAGACCAGCTTTTCGACTGCCAGCTCACAAATTGGTGGAGGTTCAACTATTACGTGGGTGACTGTAACAATATCCTTCCGATTGGAGCTGCTTCTATCAGCTCCGCGGCTGGTAAAATCGTTCATCAAAAATGTACCAGACTCGTATCCACCTGATCCTGTTGGGTCACTTCGGAAAGCAGCCCACTGGAGCAATAATCAGTGGCGTTGTTAGGGGTTTAGCTTTTGTTACTATCCTGTCCATCATTGGCTGTTGCTTGTTCCGCAGGAGAAGAGCAGCAAAAAGGAAACTACTCAACAATGAGGACAAAACAAGCCTTAACCCTCCTTTAGCGGAAGCTAATGCTGGACCTAGAAGTGTGTTGGTCGAATTGGATGTGGGGACAAAAGTCATGGCAGAGGCGGATGCTAGTCTGAATAGCGTATTAATGGACTCCGATTCAAAACCCATAAAGCCAAAGATCGTCCATAAGTTACTAGCATAGGCTACAATTGAGTCATATGCTTGGCTGATGTGAAGGCTACTGTGCTTCGAGTTTGTTAGTAGCTAAGTATAGAGGCCTAGGGTAGGTTAGCTTACAATACTGAAATTGCTAGGTCGGATTTCCACACCTTGAAATGAAATTCAGCAACGGGAAATTTAAGGTTCAGAAGTCCATATTATCACTATACTGTCCGTGTGTATTTTTCTAGGAGAGACAATTCACTTCGGGTTTTTCAAAGCGAGAGGTTAGTTCTGGGGAAGAATAAGCGAGCCGGATATCAAACTTAGTTTACTGAGCTCAGCGGAATACTAGGTTTGAAAAGCTCCAATCAATGTAACCCTTCAAATTTAGAGTCTGGTTACAGTTATAAATTATCGTTAGTAAGCACATCTCGCGAGCCTTTCTTTATAATGTTCAACAGGATAGCCGCTAGGTAAATACGGCCTATAGGAATAGCTGAGATTGAAGCACCCAGCTGAATGGTACAAGGTGGATTGCGGGACTGCAGATCCGGGGACCCTCTCCCGGGACCAACCGACTTTACCAAGGGGTAATTAAGTCTTGATGATGTTGGGACGAAAACTTTTGCTGATGACTGACTGCTTTGTAAATGTAAAGGGCTAATCCGCCTTTGGTAAAGAATTCGTTAGCTGTGTTCTGGCCCACATAAGACTGTAGAAAGTGATCGCATGGAAATTTCCTATGTGGGGAGATAAGAGGCACTTGTTTTAGCTTGTCGGTGGTCTTGGCTCTAATCGCCCAAATCTTTCCAGCCTAGTGCAGACAACTACGGCTACTCAGTGGCAATAGCCACCGTGCCGAAGACTATTTTGCTAGCAGAGGTACCTCAGGTAATGATCAAAGAGTAATATGCTTAGTAACTGACAAAGCACGCAGTACCTTCAATACTACTTATGCATCACACCTTAATTTAATACTGCCACTGGTGCGCTACCTACGACATAGAATCACACGTTCCCAGGCTGTTGAACTTTACAGTGCCGGTCGAGCGGATATCAAACTTGGTACAGTTGGAAAATCAGGCCACTATTGTGACTAGCTATCAAGACGAGTCAGAACATAAACCATTGCATCGGATGTTGTCTGTGCAAGTCTGAGCGCGAGGCTAGCTCCGTTTTAGCGCCATCCCAAAGCCACTTCGGCTTATGGCGGCTAGGGCGATCTGGAGCATCTACAGAATCGGAAGAACCGAATGAGTCGTTAATTCATCTTGATTCGCCATGTCGACGCCTCCTCGGGTAACTTCGATACTAAATGAGACACTAGGTCCCATTAGGCTGCCGAAGTCGTCTCGGGGCCAATTCAAGCTAGCTGCCCCTGCATGAAGTACCGAAAGAAACCATCGCTCGTGCCCGGAATGTAAATACTGAGCATGCCCCCCATGCTCGAGGAGGCTTGAAACGTGTCTTACATTCCTTTCTCTTATCGTCTTTTTTACTGGCCTTTTACGATGAGGCTCTTCAACGGGTTTCTCGCCATTATTGTGGCTTCCATACCATTGATATCGGCACAGTCTTCAGATTCCTCGGCTATCTTGGCCAGTATACCACCGTGTGCCGTAAGTGGTCCGTCATTAGAGTAGACATATGGACTAACATCAACAGTTAAAATGTATGGTTGCTTCGGTCGGAAATTCAACATGCGACCTTTTCGACACAGAGTGTACATGCAAAAGCCAGCAACTGCAAGGCGATATTGAGAAATGTGTCATGGCCTCTTGCACAATCAAGGAATCTTTAAGTGGGTGATCCATCATGGTTCGAGGCACGATACCTATATACTAACACTCATTAGCAACCAAAAATGCGTCTATGACAATGTGTCACCAACCCATTCGAAACCGTCAACATGATTTCCTTGTTATAAATGCTATGATGGGGTTCTGTGCAGGCCTCTTTGTTGTACAACGATTCGCGACGAAACTCTTCATGAAGCTCCCGTTTGGTCTCGATGACCTTTTTATCGGGTTATCTATGCTTCTCATTATCCCATGTGTTGCTATCAATGCGCACGGTCTAGTCCCCAGTGGTTTAGGCCGCGACATCTGGACTGTTCAGCCTGACCAAATTACTAACTTCGGTCTTTACTTCTATATCATGACCATCCTGTATTTCACCCTACAGACATTCTTGAAGCTGGCTATGATATCTTTCTACCTACGCATCTTTCCCACACGGGGTGTCCGAAGAGCGTTGTACGCGACCGCTGTATTTAATATTCTCTACGGCTTGGTATACATCTTTATCACTGTCTTCCAATGCCAGCCCATCAACCTCTTTTGGAACAGATGGCAACACAAAGAGGAAGTTGGGAGGTGTTTCAACATCAATTATATGACTTGGTCCAGCGGAGGATTCACCATTGCTCTCGACATCTGGATTCTGAGCATACCGCTTTCACAATTGAAGAAGATGAACCTAGACTGGAAGAAGAAGATTGGAGTCGGCATTATGTTTAGCGTCGGCCTTTTGTGAGTCATCCGCCATTCCGTCTGCACAAGCCACTGTTACTAACGGATAGATAGCGTCACTGTCGTGAGTATTCTACGTCTTCGAGCCACGATCAAATTCAGCGCAGGTGCCGGCGCGAACAACGCAACATGGGAATACGTTGAGTTCGACTTGTGGTCCACTATCGAAATCGCCACCGGTGTGGTATGCGCCTGCCTCCCGAGCCTCCGAGTTCTTCTCGTCCGCCTCTTCCCCAGGTTGGGTGGATCATCGGCACGTAATTACTATCAACACAACAGCGATAATTTCAACAAAGCCAAGCCCGACCGCACTCGATCCTTTTCACAGCCATTCGGTTCAAGCTCAGGGGCCGACAAGACGTCCCATCACACACGCATCGAACCTGTTGGTATCACTAGGGACAGAACGTACGAGGTGGAGTTTGGTCAAAGGGATACGGATGAGACGGAGTTGTTCTATATGAAGGATCTGAATCACGATCTGACGGGTGCAAAGTACAACGTTTAAAATAAACATTGGGTTATATTGGACTCTTTGATAGATTAATAAATTAATTGTAAATAGCAGAAACCCGTACTATTCCTAACAGGGCCTTGGTGGTATTACTTGTACTGGCTGTACATCCAAAGACTCCCCATACGCAGCCTGCAAGTTGTGGTTTAGTTCTAATCCTCTCTCCTAGTCAGCACCGAGGTCTCCCGGGAGTGCTATAACCATTTTGTAGATCGTGCAAAGGAGTAGTCTCTACCAATAAACAACACTTTGAAACAAGACTTCTTCACAGCTGCAGTGTAGTGGCTTTGCATTGGTGAAATTCTATTTCTAATCTACAAGTAATCCTAGAACCATACCTGAGCAAGATTCGGCACATGAGAAAATGCTGTCCTTGTATAATCGTCTACGTTAGCGAACCACTCCTGGCAAACATCTGACGCTGTCGCAAAAATGAACGGATACCCCTGCTCATCCAGATCGTAAAACCAGCCACATTTGGAGTGGGTCTTCATCATCCCTGAGCTAACGAGCGGCGTATCGAAGTCTTCGGCCTCATCCCGGAGCCATGCCCGCAATGCACTCATTCGGAAATACGCAGAGATCCATGGGTCACCAGTTTCAGCCCGGCGATACGTGAGAAACTCTGTTTGTATCGTTGCCCACAGAAGCCCAATCGTCTTGTTGGAGCAAGGCATGTTCGAAGTGTAATGGAGATCCGACACAGGGTCACATTCATCAAAGACTTCGGATCCGCCTTCTGAGTCGTCGCCAGAGGAGTCTGAAAGGTGATCTTCATTGTCAAGGGAACAGGTCTTGCCCTTGATAAGGGTGTACAGCAAAGAGTCCCAGCCAGCCTGGCATACTCCGCTCCAACTTTCAATGATGCTACTTGGGATAGACTGCATCATCTCAGCTGGTGTCAAAGGTCTGTGGCGACAACTTCCTGTATCTGAGGATCGTATTATCTCTTCGAGTGATATGTTCGCCTTCATGTTAACATCAGCGCCCATGCTGATAAGACAGACTAGGATTGCTAGTGGTCCAAATAGAGTCTCCCCGGCCATCCCTGACTGACCAAGGAAAAACGCTGTAACAATAAGGGCATGGAGTGGACCCAGTCTAAGTTCCAGACCACAATCTGTACAGCGGCGAAGGAAGAGGCCACTGAAACACTTGACATTGGCAGGAGCTCGATTTCCAAAGATGATCATGCAAGAGTGACATACTGCTTGCACGGCGGAATGGCAGAATGGATGTTTCCAGCTAGTAGGTATCCGAGCATGTCCTTGCGCAAAGATTTCGCGTACCTCAGGACTATCAGCATCCCACCTCCCGCAAATATCCTTCTCTTCTCCAGGAAACCTTGAAAGTGCACCAAACTCGTAGCTGACTGTCTCTGGCTTGATACTCGTGTGCGAGCGCAGGATAGAGACCAGTAACGAGTCAAAGATCGTGTGTCCCAACTCGTTGACATTATGTCGAATTAAAAACGGACCCGTGCAGACCGTTGCTAAAGTGCCGAAGATTGTGCAACATGGACCACCTCCATTGAGGAATGATGCGGCAAGATGATAAGGATAAATTGTGTGAATCTGTTTCGGACTGCTGTTTTCTCTCTCAAGCTTGCCGCATAAATCAAATAGCAAGTCGCTGTTCCCGGTCATGATAGCCAATTTACAGGCATCCAGTTGCAGAGTGAGAGGATTGTCAGTCAATGACTGCACGATGATTTCGTGGGAGACTGGTAGGTTATCATTACGGAGCTCTGTAAAACCTCCAGTCGCAATGGCGGTTTGTAGAGATTCCGCAAACGAACTTGGCGGCAGATTTGTATCAAATGACTCATCCAAACTTGATTCAGAGGATTCGTAATCGACGTTTTTCACATGGATACACCAACGGCATAGAGGAGTTGGAGGGTTTGGCGTCTTCGTTCGAGATGGAGAATCCGGTAATAGCGGACTTGGGGGGAATTGGAGGAAAGCTGATGGTGTGAAGGCGGGTGACGGATGGGTATGAAGTATTGGGATTGGTAATCCCTAATTCTTCGCAGTAATGAAACCATGCATATAGAATTCATGGAAGTAGTCAACACATATCCTAAATTCCCCGTGGTAAGCCTACGCTTTTGTCATGTATTGGAGAGATTGATTCGGACTTACTTTCGATCCTCTTGGCTCATGCTGATGATCAGATCTTTCAAACGTCCTTGCAGGAATAGACTTGTTCGATCGTCTCTTGCCTTCTGGAGAAGAAGTTGCGTGTTTGGGGAAGGACCCATTTCTTCACTATCGGGAGACGTTGTTTCACGGTCATTGATTATTAGGTAGCCGGGTGTTGCTGCTTGTGGTCCATAAGGAGAGGGTGCATCTGAGACCCTGGGCAGCGCTGATACAAACGCAGCATATGGCAGAGGCCACGACGATAGCCTAACTAAAATAAGCGCCGAGGTAGATCAAGGAGTAACAAAGATAACATACCACCCGGTCTGCATCATCTCAGGCCGTGCAGAGGAAGAGCTGTCCCCAAGATGTCGTTTCACTCGTTTGATGTCAAGGTTCTCTTCCTGTTGGCCTCTTTTGAGTGTAATTCTGGAGGTGCTCAATCTGGTCTCAGACCGTCTTCCCAGAGCAGCAACGATCTCGTCAACGATGGCTTTGGTCAGACGCCGACCACTCACGCCCCAGTCTCGGAATTTGTGGGGATATTCATTTTCCCTGCCAGGAAAGATGTAAGTAACACTGACAAAGGGCAACTCCAACGATTTATATATCAACAGAAGAACGTAGCTTTATTGGTTCAGAAAAGTGTTCGAACTTACGCTGCCCGGAAGTAATAGTACGTCTTCATGAAAGAGACTATCTGGGGGATTTTGAGCGGTTTGTTGTTCTTCCCGTAATTACAAGTATACAACTTGATAATTACGGGTTTGAGATGTTCCCACCGTTCATTGTGACTGAAGCGGAGGTATCTCTCGTCATCTGATTGTGGGATGAGTTCTAGAGGAATATTACACAGCTCTGCTGGTAAGTGGGACATAGCGACAGGTACAATGATAGAAAAATGAAACGATGTTGGTGCTGGTGCTGGAAATTGGCGGAGGGAGGGTGCTGACACAATGTTTTCGGTGAGAACTAACTGCGTCAGCGCTGTTCATTAAGTATTCGAAAGTCAGGCTACAAAAGAAATGTCTTTTTGCGAACCACCAACGAGGTAATGTGCTGTGTAACCTATACGTTACGAGTGAGCGAGTTTAAATTGGACTTGCAAAACGTCACTGTCCAGTAGCATTTGCACACCAAGAGTATTGGAATTTGCAAACGCCACAAAGCCGCTGACCGCTCGTAGCTGAGCCTGAAGTAGAGGTCTGATGGTAATAGAGGTGGGGCTCTCAAAACGTCGTCAGCCTATCAGACTCTATAGATATCGTGGACAGAGTCCACAACCAACGATTACCTACAGGCATGAGCCTTTCGATGCGCCTGACGAACAATTGCCAAGATATGAGAGGCTTCAAGCAGTGTGCCTGCGTAAGCGGATTTGGGCTCCGAGTCAAGCAGGTACCATACGGGTAGGGGGTATATGTCGTAGCGTTAACTAAGGGTCAATGGAAGATGAGGCAGATCTGACAGACCACGACTGGCCAGACTGCATCTCATGGAGGGGTCAGGGGGTGGAAAGGAGGGGCTCCAAATCGTCAGGAGCCTATTAGATTCAATAACATAGCGTCGCTAGCTAATCAGGAAACCAAACCAACGTTGAACCATGTTTCGGAAACAGATGAAGCATCCATTTTCAACCCGGACAGCCACATCATCGACGGTATTTCAGTTCCATTACCGCTTTCCGTGAAGTTATAACACTCAATTTAAGAGCAGGGATAGTGTGCGGGTGGGGATGGGCGACAGACAAAGCGTAGGGGGCCAATGAGAGGTGTTCTGGGTGGAAACAAACACTGAATGCGTACTAGTCCGGCCGCGGTCAGAGCTCTTTGCCGAAGCCGGGGCCAAGAACAGAGGGTGTGACCCTGGCAAGTACATCGCGTCCAGTAAAAAACACAACCGACCAAACCAAGGAACAAAGATGTTGTCGGCCTCGAGAGGCAGTCTATTTCTTTCTAGAAAAGAAGCTTATATAAATCTCTTTTTTAGCTATAACTTGTACAACTACCCTGTGTTAGATTAATTATAAAAGACAACATTCATCCCACCAGACTTTCCTTTTTCCTATCTCTCTCTCAACCTCCAAGCTAAACAAGAACACTATCGAAAGCTCTTAGCTACTAAGAATTCCCACCCATCCCATGCCTTCAAAGACGTAAGTCGCATAAGTCCTATGCTGATGTTACCTCCTGTACTCATCACGGTCTTATACAGAGTAACATCTGATGCTTCAAGCACGAACGCAACCTATGGCTCAACGGAGCCGGCTTCCAAGAAGCAGACTGATATCTCGTTCAATGCCCCGGCTGGCTTTCTACCAGCTGTAGGCGAGACTAAGCGCGAGAAGAAGGTCCGACAAAACGAAATGCTGATTGGCATCGGTTCTCAATTCACCAGTTGTAAGCTTTCCATATTTCATGTTTTATAGAAGGCCTTAAGCTTTCTTTCATCTTAGAAGTAACCTCCCTAGGACTTCTACTAACGTTATATTGTATTAGTTCAGCTGCAGGAGCGCTCACAGTTATAGGACGTTTTGAAGTGGGTCCGATCTGTGGATATAGGGTAGTATCGGAGTTTAGTATATTAGTTCCTGAAAGAATAATAATATCCTTAAAGCATTTATGAAGGTCGCACAACTATTATGTATGCCGAGAGATTATTTATTACATCTATTGTTTTAGGTATCGAAAGACCGATGTATTAAGCAGGTCTTTATAGTAGTTAAGATCGATAGAAATAGACTCTGAAATAAACTCTTCTATTTTTGGAAATAAAATATTGATCATTATCCACCCACTGCATCCCGGCGTCGCTTGTTGACATGTTTCCGTATGGCCTCAGATAATCCTCCACGTTTCCACGATGCTTCGATAGGTATAATTACAGAAACCTTAGCGCACTTTATCGCTCGCGAGTCGGCAATGCTGATGTCAGTAGTACAGCCGCAATTGGATTTGCCAAGCTTTCGACAAATTACTCGTTTCTTTGCAGTTTGAACTATGATAGATAGCTGGTTGAAAGTCCTGCTGTGCCGCGGCGATTCCTTGTTTGAGCTACCCCGCACGCTGTGCTTACAAAAGGTTCAGGAGGAAGCGCATTATTTGGCCAACTATGGTAATCAAAGTGTGCAGGGATTAGATGTCGCGCACTACAAATGTCAGCCTCGTTACCAACTTTTTTTACCGTAAGACAATCACACTCACAATCACCATGCGTCTCGTCAATACGAGAACCATCGACCTTGAATTCTTCCCAGACGATAATAATGTTCCCGACTACGCGATTCTGTCCCATACATGGGAGCAAGAAGAAGTTCTGTTCCACGACATAGGGCACGATGCTGCCAAGCTGAAGAAAGGCTATGCAAAGCTCGAGAATTGCTGTCGCATGGCAAGAGAAGATGGTTTCGAGTATATCTGGGATGATACTTGCTGCATCGATAAAGCAAGTAGCGCCGAACTCTCTGAAGCTATCAACTCGATGTATCGATACTATCAAGAGGCTACTATCTGTTATGTATATCTTGCAGATGTCCCTCCAGAGTCCTCGGTGACCGAAATCTCGAACAGCCGCTGGTTCACGAGAGGGTGGACGCTGCAGGAGTTGATTGCGCCGACTGAGATGATCTTCTTCGATAAAACATGGCATGAGCTCGGTACCAAAGCAAGCCTTGTGAATATTTTGTCAGAGAGAACAAGGATCCCGGCCGCGATCCTGTCTGACAGTGAACAGTTGGAGAACACCAGCATTGCGCAAAGGATGTCTTGGGCAGCCGATCGGGTAACAACAAGAAAGGAAGATGGGGCATATTCCCTGATGGGTATTTTCGGAATCAACATGCCGCTCCTCTACGGCGAGGGCGACAAGGCTTTTTACAGACTTCAAGAAGAAATCATGCGATCCTCCGATGATCACAGTCTTTTTGCTTGGAGGTCTGCCACTGCCCGAGGCGGATTGCTTGCACCAACACCTGCTGCCTTCAAAAGCTCGGGTGACATCATTCCCTGGAACCCATTTGCGCCGTACAGCACTCCTTTCACCATAACCAACAAAGGTATCCACATAGAAGCCCCGTTCATCGCGCAAGATGTGACAGGTCGAAGCCTATGTGTCTTATGCTGTACAACAATCGGCACGAGGGACAAGCTCATAGCAATTCATCTACGAGATCTGTACCTCACTATGGAACACTTCGAAAGGGTCATTACTGACCAGTTTGAGTGGATTGATCTTGATACTTTTAATCTTATCCAATATCCCACAAGACCCCTCTACATCAAATTGCAGACGCAACCCTTGACTCGGAAGTCCAAACAGACCAGAGAAGGAGACAGACCTCCACCATATACCATGGATCTCGCCAATACCCACCTGTCCTTGTCGGAAGCCGCCGCCTTGGGTGATGAAGGAAGAGTGTGGTTCCTCTTGGCTCAGATGCCTGTCGGGCTATCTGAAGCCGTGTTCAGCGAGGCCCGATTAGCGATTTCACGCGCTGCCCGGGAGGGACACGTACGGTTAGTCAGACAGCTTATGACTAGAAGAGACACAGCGGATCTGCTTGTCGACGAACAAGGCCGAACGGCGCTCTCCTATGCAGCCGAAGGTGGTCGGGAAACTGTTATCAGATCCATTCTGTCAAGTGCTAGGATCAAGCCCGATGCTCGAGATACAAATGGACTATCCGCCTTGTGGTATGCAGTTTATCATGGTCATAGGTTTTGTGCAAAGCTGCTTCTGCAGAACGGTTTGGTCTCTGGTAATGTTGGTGGCGGAGGTGAGACAAACAGCGCGCTATGGCTCGCCACAGAAGCTCGCGACGTTGAGCTAGTTAGCCTCCTCGTTGAAAGCAGAGCTCTAGACGGAGTTACCATGGGCGATCCCGCTCTCTGTCAAGCTGTGACCAACAAGGACCTCACCATCGCCCAAATTCTTCTTCAAGGCGGCGCCAACCCTGACAGACGCGATTCCAAACGGTATACACCATTATACATCGCATGCAGAGATCAGAATTACGACATGGTCACTTTGCTTATGCAGTATGGGGCAGACCCAGATGTAAAGGATCCCTCGGGCAAGACAAAACTGGCATTGGCGACTTTGCGCGGAGATGTTGAGTTGGTGAAATGCTTGCTTGAAAATGGTGCGAATCCGAAATCAAAGTGCACGAATGGGAAGACAGCGGCGTCTTATGCGCAAGGTCAAGAGATGAAGAGTCTTTTTAAGGGTCAGAAATAGTACAAAACGTTACTTGATAGGAATAGTACAGAAAGGCCTTCAATGGGCGATCGCTCGTGAGAACTGTTGATAATTATTTATATATCTAAGATAATTACAATTTAACTAGCATCCAATGACAGTAATGTATTCAGAAGCATACTGCTAACTAATATGGGAAACGGCCATAATGCTTTAGCACCTTGGTCACTCTACAAGTCAGGATCTGGTGACATCTCGTGAGGTAGGGGGTATATTTGGCAACTGGAGTCAATACCATTATCCCGATAGTATTCTTCGAGCCAATCTCGAAAATCAGCCTCGTCACGGAAGCCAATCTCCGCTGTATATCTCTTTGAAATTCTTAAGAGCTCTTGGTAAATGAGAGCAACACCGGCTTGCTCAAACACACCTCTCAATATCGGACCGCTGAAGTGACTAGAATCGCTCGTGATCTTTCTCAGCCGGGGAAACATCTTAGATTTCTGCTCGAGGAGTCGCAACATGTCTTGGTAGAGACGGTGGTTGGGAGAGGCTGGGAGGTTTTCACCAACAAGTGTAAGCGACTCGATGTTGGGCGGGAGGATGTCGAGAAGTGACTGATCTTCAAATGCTGTTGAATCGCAGCCGTAGATGGGACGGGCTGCTAGAAGTAGCGTCTTGAGTTTTGTGAATGATTTCAAGCTTGGCATTGGCTCTCTCGTATCGGACGGTTTGACCTGGAAGTCGAGGTGCATCGACTCCAGGTTCCCATGGAACTTTGGCTGATCCAGATATTGAACAAAGGTCAAGATGTGAGGCTCTGCAGATGTGTACGAAAATGTTGTTAACTGCCCTGTGCATTGGGGCAGATAGCGGGCAGTCGGACCATGTCTACCCCAACCACTTAGGAGGTGAAGACATTTGAGACTTGGTATATTGGGCACGTGACCGTCTACGTGTCCACCCGATATCAGTGTCTCGAGACTTGTAGCACGCGACAATAGCTGCGGTATCCCGTGGTAACTTTTAAGTGTTTTCAGCCCCAGAGTGGTGATTCCAAGAGCATCGAGAGTCAGCAACGATACGTCAAGCCGCCAATCGCCACCGTTCTGAATGTCACTGGTCCTGATAGATCCGCCACCACTCGTAACACCGAGGTACCTCAAGTTCGGTAGTATAGCGAACATCATCGCCAAAAGCTCACCGGCCATGACAGGCAAGCATTCCCCAAACTTCGTACCTTCAGGAGTAGACCTGCCCAAGAGAAATGATTCTCGAATGGCGTCGGTGGACGGGTCTTGACCATTGCGGGACTTTTCGAGTATTGCGGAGCCGCTGGTACCAAGTGAGTTGGCACATTTTTCGAATATCGCGTGACCTCCAAAGTAGTTCAAGTCGTTGAGTACCTCCCACTCCAAACTGACGACTTTAACTGTGCGACCCAGATCCGGACGAGAAGCAATAGTGCGAAGAAATGGCAGTAATCGATATCTCACGTTTTTACTGCGCGACCGATATCCAATATATCCAATGCCGAAATAATGAAAGAGTACTGGTTGACAAGCATCGCGAAAGCGACGAGATACAAAACAGAATTTATACAAGTCTGTAGTTGCTTGCACTGAGTTGTCGACACCAAAAGGTTGTTTGTGTTCACCACAGCAGTGACCGCAGAATTGACTAACAATGAGGCGAAAAACCTCGGGTGGTAGTCTTTTGAATGGGTCAGGTGCTGGATCGAGGGGTGGCTGGTGGCTCATGGTGAGTGTTGGTCGCTGTCTGAGAAAGTTGTAAAAAAGAGTAAAGAGATCGACAGGCGGTAGTACAGGCATTAATAAGTACACAGATCGGTACTGTTGGTTGGTTACTCCTGAAACTCTAGTGAGTGCATGGATCATGTAACCTCTAAGCTTAGTGGTGATATCCGAGACGCACGGAGCCTTGTAGTACAGACGCGGTGCAGAGGTTCGTGTTTCATTCAAATCATCGTCCGCCCAACAGTGCTTCATATAGAAACAATTTCTGCAGGGGAGGGATTTTTCTGTTTCTTCGTTCTCTAATAAGCCATCGATTAATAGCCTGTGGGATTGAAGCAATTGAGTGCGTATCTGAGAGCACTCTCGCTGTTTTGAATCTTCACCCAACAGTAAATTCGCATTCCTTTGATCATGCGTATGTTTCTGATGTCCTTCAGTCTTTCACGGTACCAGAAAAATAATCAAAGCCGGATTGACGATTTCATCCCTCCTTAGACTCTGCATCAAGACTATCCTGGCCGTGTCCACCCTTAACCAAATCTGGGAAGTGGACGAGAGCTGCGATGCAAAGCGACAAGGGCTAGATGCGGCGTTCAGCAATATCAGGGAAATGGTCATCGCAGCCCGAAGGGGTATGTTCCTGACCCAAGGAAGAAAACCAGGTCGCAAAATCTTCTGATCCTCTCGGCGATGCCAGCTGGGATCGTATTTCGGGGAACATGGCCGTGACATTCGGTTTGGCGCTTCCTGCCGACCCTCTGCAGAATGGATTTGATACAGAGAACGAACACTTGATTTGAGTCAGTTGTACGTCATCTAATTTATCTTGCGTCTAGATTGACTGACATTGTCTTTAAAGACACCCGGCCGCTTGTGGGAAAGCATCGTCCAGGGTGATGACTTACGTGAAGAGGGGTATTCCGCCAAATCGGATCTCCTGAAAAGAAACCCCGTGGTTATCTGTGGCGTAGACCCTTGGGTTCCCTACTGCAAAAAAGAAAAGAATCTTTACGACGCATCCATGACCATCGAGGAGATGCTTCCACAGGCAAAGAAAAGGATATCCAGTGGAATAGACAAGTCTGATGGAGCTTGGGTCTATAGTAACGGCTTTAAATCAGGTATTTCAAGGTTCGATAAAGTGTTTTGCCGTAACCGAGTATTCGGTATTACTCAGCAGAAGCTGGACTTGATCAAGGTCTTCGACGATCTCTTCACGATGGGTGACTACAAATCAGCCGTGCATATGGTTGACGATATCACCACAAGCCACAACATTGATCAAAGTGGTGTGGCACCTAGGTAGTTGGGGTTTGCTTATAACACATCTGGTGATAAAGATGCCCGCAATGCGTACTTAGGAGTGTAGCACATGTTATGGTACATGAGTAATTTGTTGATTTGAACTGTACGACTTGATAACTGAACATGAAACTGTAAATGCTGTATAAGTCGAAGGCAAGGACTGCTGCTATGTAACGTAACATTGAGTAGGTAAGGACTGTGTTGGCTCTTGCGAGCTATGGAATAAAGGTTTCCTGTTGACTGCTGCAATCCGTGCCCTACTTGCAAAAAGGCAGGATTGCACCGAATAGACTACCCCCTGGTAGAGTACCAATACCAGCAGCAAGCAGGGAGTTAATTAAGTCGCATGAACCCGGGGTCTCTTTTCCAGTGAAGGTGACTTTATAGTTTGCAACAAAGGAATCTCCGTTTTTAGCTGTAGAGGCGCCAATGAAAGAAGGGATCTGGACTTTGACTCTCTTGTTGTTGCTGCAATTGCCGTCGGGTCTGCAGAAAGACTTTTCATATGGTTTTTCTTTGCATGATCCAGCAATCACTGCCCTGAATTCATCGAGGTAACCCTTGTATTTGTCGGTCAGGCCCTGGTTGGTAGTGCCATCAATGGTCACACAGGTCAAGGAGTCACACGCCTTCTTGGTGACGTCACATCCAGTGGATAAGCACCCTTTCCTAGCTTCGTCGAATAGCTTCATATATCGATCGCAGGAGTACAGACCCTCTCCGATGTCAACCTCATTGATCTCTTCATGGGACACAACGTCGGTTTTTACAACGTCGATCTTTTTCGCCTCTATCGAAAATTTCAGGCAAGTTCCATCTGGTCCGTACCAGACATGACTCCCACCCGAGATCTTCGCTCCAGCGGAACAAGAGTCAAGGATCTTTTGGAATGACCCTGAACACTCGTCTTTTGGCATAGAGGATGGTGCATTGCAGCCGTCGGCGGTTGAAGAGAATTTCACTTCGTAACTCTGGAGGGTCCAGGTTTGATCTTTCCCAACTGGGATAGCCCAACAATAGAACGCCCTGAGGTACTCGAAGTCACTCCTAATCTTGTCGGTAAACTCGACGTCGCCTGAAGAGCATCGGGCCACAGCAGGAGGAGGAACATCAAGAGGCTGTGAGGCTACTATGCTTATATAGCCAACGGCTGCAATAAACGAAGACAAGAATATGAAACGCATTTCTTTGTTCAAAGCCAAGTTCCGCGGATCGGGTAATGTTGTTCAATCGAAGGCAAGAGTGTCTGTTTACTGAACTATTGCTACCTTATCAGAACTCTCTGCCTTTTATACTTTCAAATGATGATTAGAGGCTGCGCTCAAGTTCTAACAGGGAGTTCCAAAATAAGCGTATAGTGTAGTCTAGGTATCCGATTCAGGTTGTAACTCTTTAATATTGTTTTAAGCTAGCTATTGCAGGTTCCAACTTGCTATCGCAGCTTAGTACTAAATGTAGCTAAGGCTTTATTCATCTTGGCATTGCATTTTACATCCCTTTTAGGTAGGATAATCTTGTTCTTGGCGTTTCCTTTGGGAGATGTTATTATAATTAGGTAGGGTAAGCTTATTCTCTAGGTTACACTGCAGGCTGAATGTCCAGCGCCTGTCGCTTATAACTGAAGTACCGTACTCTCTGTCGCTCAATCACAGGGCTGACGATGGAACTCGGGCGGCTAGAAAATGCCTTAGATCCAGGACCCTGCCCGTGTTAACTCGAGGTAGACCAGCTCTCCAGAATACTAAAGATCGACAAATGAATAAAAATGCCGTTTTTGGGTACCTTTGGAACTTTAGGAGATTACAAAAAGGCTTTTGGTCGGGATACATTCAATATACCAATTGGTCTCACTACAAGTTATTCTTGGAACGCTTCACCAGGTTTGATCTGGCAAGTGATCTCGAAAGCTGATAGCCAAGGCACATCTCACCTGGAAAGGAATTTGCATTGTGTCGCTCTGCAAATAGAATGCTTTCAAAAGCTAGATTACTAGTTGCCGTTTATAGGAGGATTTATCTTTGCTAGCCTGCTTACATTTGCTTCTTGAGCGTTCATCGGGGGGCACATTCCGGCGCCTTTTATCCCCGATGGATTGCTTACCGACAGTGTAGTTCTTTCTTGCTGCTAGCAGTATCGTGTCAGTTGCTCGTATTTATTTTACTTAAAATGACATTTGTTAATACATCGCTTTTCCACCTCAATCATCAACCAACTCCTTATTTTCTGTCGGGCTTCGTGCTTAGTCTCAGAACATACCACACTGACCCCAATAGTCGTATATCCTGGCGCTGGTAAGTCCCGTAGATACAGCACAAGCAGACTTTTGCTTGGTTGCTTATATGCACAACCCCCTGATCGCAGAAGCCATTGCGACGAATTTCTTCCAGAGCATTTTTGAAACCTTGAAAGGATCAAGGAATATGATGTTTTTGGACCCAATCAGCAGATCCCGCAACGAAACGAGGTCGAGATAATATATCAAAGTTAGCGCGAATGATACCAAGCAATATTCTAACTTCTGACGAAGTTCTTATACTGCACATGGTAACAACTGACTGTAACAATAAAGAAGGTGATTTGTGCAGCTTTTCCTACAATTGGTCCCAGATTCGCCCTCTCTATATATATCGAACTAGCTTGAGAGCGGCAGCAGAGACCCCGTATCCCAAACTGGTCCACACTGCGGCTAAAGGTATCAGGACGCCGAGTTGGATACTGTATCCGGGCAGATATGAACGTCATCTAGTCAAGTGAGGGGATACAGGTGGGTCTGGCAGGAGAAGCGCATGTAATGGTAGGCGGTGAAGTGAGAATATAGTGGATAGGAGGATTCAGTGAATCTGCGGATGACATCAGATAGAAATGACTACATTGTAACATGGAGAAGATAATTCGATAAATTCACATATGCATTTAAACTGTAAGCCGGATCAACTAACAATAAAATCCGGAAGGCACGGCTGTGTGTTTTATTTATGTCCCTCCTTCCTTCTCGTATATGCATGTGCATCTGATGCTGGGGGTCTCCCTGTCTATCCCGTCGAGCATTGCCCTGTGAGGGTAGAACGTGCAGTTCAGTGAGCCTATCACCTCAAAGCAATGAGGTTAGTTTGGACAGGGATATGAAGCACAGAGTGTCCGACTGGCTTAACTGCAAAGTGCTAATGAGTCCCGATACTCCGACAGCCCTGTGCTCTCAATCCCGTGGTGTCTGCCCATGCCGTGATCCGAAGCTGACCACATCATTGAGGCTTTGCTGTTACATGAAACACTCCATGCGCGACAACTAATACGCGGATCCTCAACGAAAGGGCACCTTCCTACAACTGCCGTCTTACGTGAGATGGACCCCAAATTCGTCTGGGGGATATCCGTTCCTGAACTCAATAACGCCGAGGGTAAAATGTATCTACCAAGTCTAATCTGCAAGCACAACATCTCTCGTTTTCTAGAGGCACAGCTTCATCCTCGCCAACACTAAACCAGACGGGATCTAGAGTATGCCCATTGTAGTTAGCAGATGGGAATTTGTGCGGCGCGGGCCGCAGGGATATACCCCGAGGAATTATCCAGACAAATCAGCAGCCGCCGATGAGTCAATTGGTGGAAACCCTGTTTACTGCTCTAGGCACGGAGATTCACCCCGGGGCTATTGTCCGAAGCTCAACCTTTCGTGGAGAAAGAGATCGTCAAAGGCCCCCAAACAAAAGTACGGCCTTGTCAGCCCTAGTGCTGCTGTCTGTAAGATATAGTGGAGATATTTTCCAAAATAACAGGGGCCGGCCCTATGAATGCCGAATTTAGACGCTAAGCCTTCGGACTTTTTGTGTCTGTGCGACGACCCGAGGCCGATTGAGCCAGCCTATCGTCCCTCATTCAGACCGAAAAGTCCCAACCATGCGTGGAACTCTTACTCAGGGAGCATAGATATGAGTCCTCACGGACTGTGAGATTTCTGAGAATGATGAACTCAGGTGAAGCCCTGCCAGCGCATACTGGAAGTGGCAAATCACGGAGATACAACTCGTAGGACCCTGAAAAAGAAATGTGGTCCTTCCTGTTGTGCTCTAGCCCGGCGGCAATTCACATGAAGATGCAGCATCACGGGCCTTTTACGTGCACCGGCAGAAATTCACCGGCAGAAATTCACATGTGGATCATTGAGGAAAACAGCTCCTTCGGGTCCGACTTGTCATGAGTAGTCCGAACTGCGGCGTATGATTGACTTGTTCATCAAACTCTGTTCCATGTTTAGTCCTCGTTGAGTAACTGATGTTCCTATTCACAAAGGTTCTAAGCCAGATGATCATTTTGAGGCAATGATTTCCCCAGTGCTAGTGCATGAATACCCCTATGGCTATGCTACGTAGTATCGACCTATGGGAGTCTACTGCTCTGAAGTCCCTAGATCCTTTTACGGGGCTACCAATGAGATTCGTAGTATCGTGAAACGCTTGAATCCTTCCTATGGTGTAAGAACAAGTCATCAAAGCATCGATAGCCAGTCAGAATAGTTCTATACCTATCTCAAGGACTTTCGAAGGATTCGAATGCAGGAGGCAAAGTGCAGACTACCTAGTCGGGCCTCGAGCGATAGTCCGAGTATCCCGTTGCGAGTATTCCGTTGATCACAGTTTGGACGATCAATGAAGAGAAGCATAAGCAAATTCAACCTTGGCTGATCTTCTATAAGAACCCCAAAGCTCACCCTCAAATCGAATTATCTCATCATCCACTCAACAGTCTATCCATTACTACTCCATCTCTATCCGCAACCATGAAGGCCACATTCTTCGTCTCTCTCATCCTCTCTCTCGGCGTTGCTGCCACCCCCGCTGTCGACACTACCACCATCGAGGACGGTGGCTACACCTACACTGGTATTGACAAGGTACGCAATGCTCCTCATCCCGTTCCCTTTTCACCGTGTCTTCTTCGTCAACATGAAAGCTAACTCAATTGCTTCCAGCCTCTCCTTGCTCTCCGTGGCCTCGAAGCACGATGCGACTGCTTCCCCTGCTACTCTCCTCACGCTGACTGCAGCCCCGGAAAGTGCCAGTGTGCTGGCGATTACGGCTGCTGGTCTTGCGGCGGTGGACGTATGCAGTGCCAGCCTGGCCCCGGCTCTGGACAGTGCTGGACTTAAGCTCTAGCTGCCTGGCTGAGCCAAATGATGTTACTGCACTCTTTTCGCTATTCTCCTGTACGAGATTGATGGGGATATTTGGTCTCCTCGGTACATAGACGCTCGTTTATAAATTATATCAATTGAATGAAGGAAACTAAAGTCTCATCCTCTTTTCTATCTCACCGATCCCATGGAATCCTGGGCCAACCAAGGAACGAGGCCCCCTAGTCCAGGTCTTTGGACACCTTCTCAACCCAGGTGAAATGTGGATTAAATCCAACATGCAATGTAGTAGGCTGAAGTCTAGTCACGTTACGAAACATGACCTCCCGCTGAGGATACTCCGGCAGCGTGAATTTCTCGGGCTTACTAATTCCCTTGCCACCCTTGCCAAACTTTGACGCGACCTCGTAGATCTCGCAGTTCACAGTTACACGCCTGACCTTGGAGTGATCCTCCCACCAGAACTTCTCATCGTCCCTGACATTAGCTTTGGCGAGAAAGCCCTTGAGAACCGCATGGAGCAGAGGCTTCGTAGGGTCTTCGCTGTCGTAAAGGTAAGACTTTGCCCAACTCTCTGTGCAAGAAAACTCAATAACCTCAAGGCTGGAGCCACGTGACACCGCCTCAGCCAGTCCATCCTGTTTTGTTGTGTTAGCAAAGTGTACGTACATAACGTGTCTGAATATCTCTTTACCAAATCCTTTTCTTCCGGAGCAATATCGATCTCTTTTAGATGAGGGAGATTGTCAAGTAGGGTCGCAACGGTAGCTGGCTTCAGATATGGTAGTTGGTAGCCGCTAGTGACTCCTCCATACGATATACTGAGCTTCTCCAAATCTTGGTGTTTCAGGATAGCCTGAACAAGGTGATTCGGAAGCTCCGGGTTTTCAGTGACTTCGAGTTTGTATTGCCCATAATCGTCAAGGTTCAGGGTCTTCAGAGTGTTGAAAGAAGATAAGAATTCACACTTGACGTCCGTCATCTCTTGTTTCTGGCTGTCGGATATATTCCATCCACGATCTCCCATGTCGAGATCCAAGCTCCGCAGGTGTACGCCGGAACCTGAAGTTGCAGTCGAGAAGAGTCCGGTCAGTTCTCGGAACAGCACAGGCGAACCATCAGGCAACGACTTGATAACCAGCTCTTGCAACCTAACAAAGTCAATCGCCTTCAGTAGCGCCTGGATGTGATTTGGATCGAATTCGTAACCATAACTGGAAAGAGTGAGTGATTTAAGACATGGAAGGTAATGCTTCTGGTCTTTGGATTTTATGACTTGGTCCCATTTGTCGAAAAAGTCAAAACAGTCGCTGGAAACATCCAATGTCTTGAGCGTGGATCTAGAATTCAGCAGGAGAGATCTGACGGTATCAGTCTGATAACCAGCACTTATGACTAGATGTTGCAAGTTCTTGATTTTACGCAACGGGGGATAGTCAAGGTGTTCAATGTCAAGAGACAACGCTTGTAGCTTTTTGTACCCAGCGAGAGATTGTGCCATTGACCTGGAGGTAATGGTTAGCGTTGGCTGAAAAGCTGAGCAAAAGCTCTTTGAGTGGCAACTCACTCGGTGAGACATAGAGCCTCAAATACCTGAACATTTTTCATGTTTTTCATGGCCTCTTCGATGTAGCGATGCACGATATAATCATGCTTTCTGCCAGCCTTGACAACTCCCACAATAAGCTGCTGTACATACTCTGCACAGGCAGGTGTTTCATCAGGCTTGAGGTCAGTCGGGTAGAGGTCTTTCTGGCCCCTGTAAGTGCCCTCCTTCTTCAGCTGCTTCCTTTGTTTTATGCTCAGGTGCGGCTCCAAGGTGCGAATAGCCTTTGCGATGTGGGCGTGAAACATTGCAGCAACGGAAATGCGCTCGTAGAGCACTGGGGCTGTGAGCGAGTAGTACGTTTTACAGGTTTTACCGAGACGATTAAGAGTGGCCTTGTCTTTGATCTGGATAATATTAATTACAGGCCAATTGGCCTAAGGTAAGTGACTTACATTGTTAAAAACAATGGCAAACATTTCTGGAGACAAATTGGAGAGCCTGTCTATTTTCGGAATGTCGCGCGCTTGTTTTGTTGCCTTCTTCTTGCTTGCTGTAGATGCAGTCTTGGTCGTTTTCTTCGCGACCTTGGCTTTTGGTCCGGAATCTGATACAGCAGCCTTTCGCTTATTGTTCTGCTTTGGCTGTGGAGGTGATGGCGGCTGGTCCAATTCTGGTTCAGGCTCAATTGGAGCCGTAGCCTCTGTCCTGGCCAGCCTTGAACTTCTTCTTACAGACATCTTGCTAGCAACGGGGAGTGAAGTTGTGATGTAAAATGTATTGGAGACAGATCTAGATTGGATAAAAAGGGGATGGATGCAATATTATAGGAAATAAACTAGCCCAGGCACCAGCGCGCAGCCTGGACGTAAAATTCCAAGCTAGTGTTGTTTTCGGCGACCAAATTTACCAGACGAAGGTGGAGTCAGTTTCAGTAGAGAGCTGGAGTAAGAATTTAGGCAGCCTGAGCTAAGAATAGAGTCCCACAAGGTCAGAATTGCAATAGTGGGACTGTCCTCGGGGACCAAAAAGACACAGACGCGTCTCGACCCGGAAATCGCGTATGCTTGACGTGCCGATATTGCCAGAGCTCGCTGACTCATTCTGTTAAGCCAATCATCGACAGGCATCAAATTCCTAAGACAAAACCGAGCTGAGCTTGAAGACACTTCTACGAATAAGACTGGAAATGGAATGGGAATAAAATAAAATAAAGCAATATTCAGTTAAGTCAAGGTCTTTCGTCAATCGCTTCCGTAAGTTCCGCGATTGCTGGGAGTCCCTTGGTGGGGTACCTGACAGTAGCATAAGGCCTCATGATTAATAAACCATAAATAAGGCAGACACATATTGAATTCAGTTTCAGCTGGTCTCTTGACACAATCTAGTACATCTGTGCACTTTTTGATAATCCAATGCATAGCATTATGTTGAATTATCAAGACAGTCTCTATTAGTTCGCAGGTGGAAGGCTTTCTTGTTGTTCATATTATCCCAGTCATCTGTAAGTATAGGGTGAGTATGAGTATCACGTGCAAGCGGCACGGCCACACTGTGGCTAGAAACTCCATCAGCCACAACTTGGACTTAACACATCCGTGTCCCAAAATAGGTCGTGTCTCTTCTCATTGACGTCATTCAGATCCAGTTCGCCACTGACCCTCTCTATTACCCACAGAGGATAGGTTGCTTGAACAATGTATTCTGCTTGTCTTGTGATCTAGACTCCGTAATGAACGTAAGGAACCCATTGAGGCAACTTGACAACATCATCCTCGTCTTCTTCATCGTCCATCGCAACAATGTCACGAGGGTCTCTCTGGCCTTTTGCTCGACCTTCGATAGCCGACTTGGCCTTCCTCTTGCGACTCGGGCCTTGAGCTTGTTCGTCAAACCACTGCCCCCGCAAGTCTAGTATCGCCTTGTGCAGGCCCTTACAAACGGACTTGTCAGCCCCCTCCCCTCGCTGTATGGCTTCGTAGGTTATCCGCGCAACATCAACACTGACGTCATCCCCGACCTCCCAAAGAGTCCCGATTACATGACGAAATCCAGCAACTTGAAACGCGCTGATAAGATGAATGCTTTCATCTAAGAACTTTTCGTGTGCAATCTGGCCAGTGCCGCAAGCAGAGAGGTATGCTAAAAATGGCGAGTATTGCTGGATGTTGATGTCCAAAAGAGTCGACACTGTAAGTGGGTCTTTCTGCCAATCTTGTAGCAACAAGGTGCTTTGAGATGGATCAGGTCCGTTGGTACTACCGTGACCAGCGAAGTGGAAGACCTTGCACTGCGGCAGCTCGGAAACCACGGCCTCTTTGACAGGCTTCGGTTCAACCACATCAAATCTCTTAGACTCACAGATAGGTCGCAGCAGTGTAACCTCCTTCCCTGCTGATGGCAGTGTACTGTGCCCAGGTGTTCGGCCCATGGACACTAGTACCGCACGTTCCAATTCTGATGGCTGACTTTCTAAAGCCGCTCGGCTTCGACTTCGGATGATTGCCTTGACAGACGAGCTATAAGATGACATGGCCCGGTCCATAACAGTCTCTGGTGACCCTCTATAGTGTCTTCCAGCTGCATGGAGAGGGTAGATGCTCAGTATGCCAGTTGGTGTCCACCAAATCCTTGGTAGCGGTCCTTCAGTTGCATCTTCATTGATTCCGAGCGCATTCAGTACAGGCTCAGCAATGGTATCCCAAAGCCACTCTAGTACCTTGGGACTCGCAGTGTGGATCTCTTGGCTGTTGGACTTGAGATCTTGGTCGGTGAGCTGAGGCAACGGAATGCTGCGAATCTGAGCTTGCTCAACGAGAATGGCATCTCGGCGCAGTTGGCTGATGTTGATGACAACAATTGGTCCACAGGAAGCGGCATTCTTGACATTGCTCTCACTTGGCGCTGTCAGAAAATCCTCGAACCCAGGATTATGACGGATTTCGTCGAGCAGCGCGTCAACATCGTGGGTTTGAGTGCCTGCTTGTGGGTCAGTTGCTGACGTTGTGGGCCTTTGGTGTTTGAGCGATAGATCGGTCAAGTCCGTGACAGTCCTCGAGTCTTCAATATGACTTCGAAATTCAGTGAAGCGCCTTGCCAGGTCGGGATGTTCTTTCTGAAGGCGTCTAACCTCAATACGTGTTTCTTCAACCGATGCCGCCAACATACCACGACCCTGTTCCAGAAACCTCAACGCAGCAAATGCTCCCTTACCCGCAGATATAGCGACGGCTGCTGCATCAGAAGCCACTCCATAAATCTGAACCAGAACATCTTGCTTATCAGCGTTGTTTGTGGTTGATGCGATGAGCTGGGGAATAAGGCTAATGGCCATCTCCGCTGCTTCATATGCTTTCTCCCAATCGGGCACAGCCGCGTAATATCTGAACATCTCTTTCGCAGCACCTATTCGACAATCCTCATGGCAATTGTAACTGTGCAATGCTGACTCGAAGTGGTCAATGGCCGATGTGAGGTACTCTTGCTCATTTGTCTTCCAGTACAGATCTCCGTATCGAATACCTTGAGCTACCAAACGGTTGGCTTGCTCTGGGTGACCTTTCTGGGTGGCATCAAGTACAGCCCGTCCATGATTAATACCCTCATGCATATAGCTATCAAGTCCCGTCTTCCTGGACATATCGCGTAGCTGCATCGCAAGAGTATTTAGATACGCAGCTCTGTTCAGATGCTCCTTCGGTGTCAAGTCAACAGCCTTTTGTGCGTTGTTCAGAGCTTCTTCAAGATCTTCCATTCTGTCCGTTGCAGAGAACCTCGTCCATAGCAGAGCAGCAAGGTTATGAACAGCGGCTGCCAAGTCGGGATGGTGCTTTGGAACTGTCCGTACAGCTTCTCTTTGCATATAGATAGCTTCATCCAGAACCTTGACATTGTCGGTTCGGAAATATTCATGCTTCAGAGTGATTGCCAGGTTGGAGAAACATCGTTGCAGATCGTCATTGGGTACGATGTCGCAAGCCTTTCGGCAAACCTCTATTGCCGTCTTCAAATCAATGATAGTCCCGTTCTTTCTGTACCGTCGACTGAGCTGGATGCCGAGATTGGTGAGACATCTCGGCCTATCAAAAAAGACCTCGTCATCTTGAACACAGTCGCACACCCTTTGAAGGGTTTGAATCGATTCATCGAGATCAGACACGTTTCCCGTCTTGAGGTATCGATCCCCGATAAACCTCCCGTAGTTACTCAGCTGCGCCATCTGCTCCAAGCTTCCTTCTTCCGTGATATCAATAGCCTGCATCACAATTTCGATAGCTTCATCCAGGTCTTTGCTATCTCCCAGTACATCGAATCTGTCGCTTAGGGTGATGGAAAGGTTGCCCAGTCGTCCTAGGAGATGCGGAGAGTCCTTCTCGGTTTGTGCCACAACCTGGCGGCATATATCGACAGCTTCGTCCAGATCCACTCGTTTCCCAAGGGCTTGATATCGGGCGGTAATGGGAGCAGCTAGGTTAGCAAAAAAGGTGAGGTATTTGGGATGATTGACCGGTGTCACATCTACAGCTTCGCGCTGGGTCTTTATGTTCTCTTCAATGACGCTGGCCTCTCTTGTCTGCATGAACAGCAGTCCAAGCTTTGTTGACAGTTGATCCAGTAGGGTTCCTCGATGTGGGTAAGTATCGGGCAGAGAAGCAATCGCGTTCCTTGAAGCTTGGATTGAATCCTCCAGGCCTCGGATATTTGTCGAATCGCTCCCTGGGAACTTCTCATGCCAGTAGGCAGAAAGATTGATAATTCGCGCAGTTCGGTTCGGGTGATCGTCGGTGTGAGTTTGATAGCCTCGGTAGCCATGCTGATTGCTCTGTCAAGATCGGCCATCTGATGGAGTCTTCTGTACCGAGTGAAGTGGCGATGAGCGACTTTGAACATCTGGTTTGGCATTTCGACGTCGCCATCTTGAATTTTATCCAGGACGGCTTGTTCGACTGCGATTTCCTCTGGGTCAGACATGATATGATACGGGTAGATATTGTTTTGTTTCAAGAGTTCAGAAACAATTTGCAGAGGTCCCACTACCTGATTGCTACCCCGCTCAACTTTATGCACGTAAGCTGAAGATGTATCGATGATCCATTATTCAAACCAATAGCTCCCTCGCTTATCACACTCATAGAATAACTCTGCAGGGCTTGCTCTTCTGAAACACTTAAACTGATCACGACATTCATAGTACATACATAGCAAGTCACCAAATGCAAAGGGATTTATCCAAATCGGTAGGAATCATTTGACTGGTTGGTGTGTATTTTTCGGGCATGAGCTGATCCTGTTCACGAGACTCTTCAACAACTCTTACCTCATCGGCTACTCCTTTCATAGCAGCAACACTCCCTTAGTACGCATCATCCGAAGCCCTGCTTGTGTCCAGGAGATTCTGAAATCTGTCTCTCAAAAATCGAACCCTGTATCCGGGGTTGCCTTGAAATTGCTAATCAGGCCCTAGAATCTTAAACGACTGGCCCCGTTTATCATCTCCTATGCATCCCGCGGGCGACAGTTAAAAGAAGGCCAGTACAGCTTGGGCCGAAAACTCCTTGCAGAGTGACCCATTTCTGCAAATCCTCATGCGTGGCGAGTGACTTGGTCATCTGGGTGTACTGAGAGTAGGTACAAACTTCTGGGGGGCCAGTACCTATAGCCCCGACTGCTGATGTGGAAGACCCTTTAGCCAGCATGCTCGTGAGGCATTTAGCGGAATCTGAATCCAAAGAAAGGGGGGAGTGAGTGCCGCCACTGCGACCGTAGCGAGCCCTCCTTTGTACGTAGCCGTTCGGTGGGAGCGGAACTTGAAAAATGCTTATTCAGAATGACCTTGGAACTAGCCAGGGGGTCAGTTCCCTGTGGGATCCGCCCTCCCTGATACGCTATGTAAGCCAAGAACCAATTCAAAGAGATTCCTTTCATTCTTTCTCATCGTGGCTTGCCCATTGAGGGATGGGCTGAGTGCAGCCTTTGTCGTCTTTATTACCAACAAAGAATGACGGCACAACCAACCAGCCAATTAGGGCAGATGCCAAGCCGCTCGTAGCAAACCTTGGCCTTAGGCACACAGCACACCTTCTTGTTACTTAGTTATATAGGCCTTTAAAGGCTAACCCAGCCACCCCCAGAAGAAAATCAGACTCTGGCCACATCATCTCCATCTGCAAGCATGGAACAGAAAGGCAGAATGGTTCACGGCATTTACGTATTAGGCAAGAGGTCCGCCCTTGCCAGCTCACACCAAAATGCCGAAACTAGAGGAAGCTCGGGTTTCCCATTCTGGAACGACTTAGCATACGAGCCCTGGTGCACTGTCTACGAGCTGTTTGAGGTTAACCGGCGAACCGCAAACCGTTACCTGAACAAGTATTTTGATTGCCTAGAACGGCTTTCGACCGCTAGCATTGAGCTAAATGAGAGTGGCATATCTCAGGGTACGTGGAATCGGGAAGCCTGTAGCTGGAAACCTTTATTAACTTATTTTCAGAACTTTCCACCGGGGGGCGATCCGAAGTAGAGACGAATATGTGGCGCTTGAAGATATCCCACGACACTGTGGTCCAGGACCTGAAAGAAATGATTGAGATCCTCGATAAGATCAAATTCCATGAAATGATTTATAGCAAGACCGACTATGTAGCCCTGACCGCATGGTAAGTTCACCCTGAGCGTTCTATTGCACTCGGCTAATCTCATTCCTAGGATGGCCGCGTGCTCCATCCTTGCTTTTGTGATACCTCACGAAGTATCATCCTCTGTTTTCCAATTTGGTGCACTCGCTGGCGGACTTTTCTTTATTGTTCATCTGCTATGGGGGCCGCCCCCGTTGGAATCGTTAGATCCCGTTAAGCATACGCTTCAAGGGCTGTTGCGATCGCTCGAGGAGGGCACAATTCAATATTGCGAACGGAGGGAGGTCTTGATCTCGAAATTAAATCGTAGGGGATATTAGCCTTCGAATCACGCAGAGTGAGGTACTACCGGAGGTCAAATCCTTCGTCGCAGAATGCTAGTTGTTATGTCTTGTTATTTCGGGGTTCACTGGACACATCTCGGGATTAGGTGACCGCATCGCGTATTTCATTAAACAACAATTTCTAGATCTCAATTATCTGTTTTTCGCGCTGCTTTCGTTACATAGTAGCACTCGCCATACTTTGGCAACTAGAATGAGAAGCTCGCCCTTTGACTTGCAACTTCTATGCTTCCGAGATGTGACATCCTCCGAGTTTCGAAGCCTTAAAAGAGTTGAATGGTAGTTAAAGCAGAACAAACATGTCTTTCTCCAAGCTATCTATCTCAACTATCGAGCTTGCAGACAAAGAATCCACAGTCTTGATACTCTACTCCCCCAGGCCAACCTCCCACAACCGGTAGCGAGAGCTCATTTTATGGAAGGAAATATATCCAAACAGGTAGCTGTTCAGGATCTGAAGATGTATGCCCCTGCCATTCAGTACAAGTCGCACTAAGGGTCACAAGTGTTAGCTTATCGCGTTATTCAATATCTAGACTGGGATTCGAAGCTTGCAGAGCACAAAGGAAATGGTAGAGGGTTAAAACCTACTGTCCCGAGCTTTCATCTTCACCTCGTCGACTATATCTTCATAGGTAGACCAAGTGTCTTTACTCTCATACCATCCTCTGCTGTGAATGTAGTTTTGGTTTTCCCCAGCCTTCTCTTCCTTCCAAAAGCTAGAAATGGTTAGCTGGTTACACAGTTAGGGATCCAAGGAAGACAATACTGACGATAGTACATCATTCGTGAGGCCAATCCAGGCAGAGAGATCGGGTATCATTTCCAAGAATTGGGAGATGTCTGGACAAAGTGCTTTCGGAAAGGCGAACCAAGCGTAGGCTTCTCCGACGCCATCTTTGTCACGCATGAACCAGGCCCAACTATGTCCAGCCTTGGTGCGCTTCATCTGAGTGAATCCATCTCGAGCCTGAAGTGCACAGGCAGTCAGGAAGTTAAGGGACGCCGAGACGATAAAGTTGGCGACAGTAGGATCCCAGTGCTTGAACACCTCGTGCATCAAGTCTGCCCAGCCTTGTAGTAGAGGTATTGGTTGTTTTTCTCCGGCACAGAATCGTACATGGAACAACTGGAAGTCATCAAGATATGTTGCAGCCTCGTCATCAAGAAGAAGCCCAAGCCAGGAATATATGCCGATGAATACTTGAACCTCAAGAGGATGATGAGGGAAGCATAGCTAGATACTGCTTAGTCCTGGTACTTGTATGCTTGGCTGTGATACTTACGACTGGGTAGTTGTAACCCACCCTGAAACATTTCCCTGAATGCGTGCCCTCGTCATATGGTACACCTGTTTTATCTGCGTACAGACGCATGCCTTCCCAAACGGCCTTGTTCTCTGTAACAGCAGGTGTGGCATAGTTGAGTTCGTCAAGGACTGACGTGAGCTGAAGCTCGATGAAAGACCTTAAGTCCTTTTTAGCTGGAGTAGTAGTTGGCTTCTGAGCTGGCTCATGACTGAGCAACGAGAATGCCTGGAGCTTAGGGTCGAGTACGGATAGCGAGGCACCCATTGTGAAAGATAGTGATTGAAAATGATGGAACAAGAATTCGACGAAGAAAACTCTCGTATATATAGGCAGTGGAGTGAGATCTCTGTTGGAGGGTAAGCTTTGCGAGCTTTACGAGCTGTGTCAGATGAAGCGTCGTTCTAAAGTGGCATTGCCGGTGCAGATATCCTGAATTGTAGATATGATTCGTTCTCCACGCAATTAGTCGTGGTAAGAGTCAAAGCGAAGCCTCTCTCCATGACAGCATGATACGAATTTGCATGACATGGGTCAAAGCGAAAGGATCAACAATCATGTTTGCTCGTTGCGGAGGTGGGATGAAAATAAGGGTGGCTAAATTCAGACTATTGGCTGCAGCTGGTTAGAGTTTCAACGTTCTTGGTAGGACTTTCCATGCTGTTGGTCATTCTTTACTCTTGGTATTGGAAGGGCACAGACCCAGTCCCCGCACGTCGCAGTATCTTAACACTTAAAGATTACTTTGGTAGTCTGACGGTTCTCAGCTTACGGAGAACCCCCACTGCCAATTCCAGGACCAAGTTCCTGGTATCGATTGTGCGTGAACCAGTCTTTAAGGCTGATTGTGCGTCATGCAGAATGAGTAAGATTGCACAATCAGCCTTATAGAATGGATCAGACCCACAGGTAGAGCCGCACATACGAAGGTTGATGGAGTCTTATTGGTGGGTATTTTGTTTTACCCTTGCAATCGGCTTATGCAGTCAGCTTTTCAATCCACTTTGACTCAGTCACAAGACGTCTAGCTCTTACCTGGAACCTACCAATTGGGATCTCGTACTTCCATTTGCCATTATCTGTGTCTTTTAGTCTAGATTCCGCGCTAGGCATCGTATGCGGAAGTCCTACACGGATTCTTGGTGCGGTAAGTGGTTGCCTGAACCTTGAAGTGGGGGTTGAAGGCTGAGGTGAAAGCGATATCAATCGGTACGAAGAGGCTGTTAAATTGAGGCTGTACCTTTTTCCATAGAAGTCGAAGGTCAGATGATGGTACCTAGACCCCGAATCGGATTTAAGAGCAACTCGTTTACTGATAGGCCCAATACGGCGAGATCTCTGCCGTTAGTGGGGAAGAGCCCCAAACAAAACATCCGGATAACATGCCAAAGGTTGTTACCAAGGTATATTTGTGTGAACAAAATTGTTGTTTTATGAACCACGCACTGCAGGCATCTTTATCACCAGACGTTTGACCAGCAGTCCCCGAGTAGTTGCCCAGGTATGACTGCCCGACTGACTCTGACACAGTCCATGGTCAACGGACTGTTAGCTAAGAATTATGTCGATATCTTCCTTTGCCTCCGTCGCTTGAAGTTTCCACACCGTCTGCATCAGGTTGAAGGGTGTTAAACCGTAGTAGAGTACCCGCTTGAGTTAGTCTAGAGTAGAGACCTTACTAAGCACGCCAGTGACCAAGGAGGACATGCGCTAAGTTGGAGCAATAACGGGACAGTACATGCGCGGGTCAGATCAAGGCATGTAGGTTCGATTTATGATATCTGGTAAAGCCCAGACAAGATGGCGGCGAGTCTGTCGAGAGAAGCTTCGGCATCTCGCGAAGATGCGAAGTGGCGATACTGGTTGTGCAACGCAGTGAGGGTATGATACTGCCACATGCGCTCTTTATGCTCGGTTGGTCAGCTGAAAAGGTTGTCACGATAGTGAGCCGGGTTAGTCATGACGTTGTGCTGATGGGAGACTTGTGCTATGAAAGCGGAAAGGTCGTGGAAGCTTTTCCTCTACGCCTTGTTGGCCAGAGCAGTATCTGGCTCAAATGTGCAAGAGCGGACATTTTATACAAAGTGCCTGAAAATTCATAACCAGTCTTCCAATGCCCTCTAGGGGCTGGGTTTGCATAGTCTCCTCATTGTGGAGTAGACTTTGAAATTTGAACAATGAGTCTTCAGCGTATGACGGCATTTAAGCCCGCAAATGAGTCCACGCATAGCTAGCCCGTGACTACGATAAGTATACCATTAGAGTTAAGTGAGAAAGGGGATTCATCCAGGTTATGATGGCCTTTTCGGCTGTCACGCCAAGGTAGTCAGCTTTGAAGTGGAAGTATGCGACCTTATCGTGCGGAAGGGGCTACTAGACAATGGTGCATCGATGAACATGGAAATTGTTGCAACCTGTCAAGGAACCTTCGGCGGGAAGTATCTTTGATTGAGATGGGAAGCATCTTCTCAATGCCCCTGTCAGCGAAGTACAACCGAGAGGATCCCGTTCCTATGCATAAGGTGGTTTTCTAACACAATGATAGCTTGAACATTCTGCATGAAGACTTTGCGATGCCCGACTTAAGAGTCTTCAGTTCACAGCTGGCGTAGTAGCATCTTTCACACTCATGGTGTGATAAAGATGTCTTTGTCGAAACAATCACACAAATTGTATTCAAGAGGTTCGTCTCGCGTAGCTAGGTGTGTGGAATTGGCACGCTAGAACGAGAGTCCTATCATCGCACGGAGAGAGATAATATTGTAAAGCTTAGTATGGAGCAGATACATAAATCTATATTAATTGCTGTCGCGATTTACGATGCGACAGACTTGATAATCGGTGATGGCCAGACCCTGCCTGCCATGTCATATGTCACTGTTTTAGTTCTTGATCTGGAAGGTTTCGTGGGTAGTCTCATGCTTTTCGGTACGGCTGACGAGCGGCTTCAATCCAGGAAGGGCAACGACAGTGATGGCAAGCGCCATCTCAACCATACTAAGAGGGTCTAAGAGTAAAGTTAGCAGCTTGTTCGTGTGTTCTGGGTTTGTGAAGGAGAACGACTTACAGACAAGGTTCTCCTGGCCGGTTCCGACCTTAAGGGTGATGAATCGAACCATAGTGGTGCAGATGGTAAGAGCTCCCAGAATGAAGGTGACAGTAACTCCGGTAGAGGACTTGAGGACGCCTTGGATGAGCAGAATCAGAGGAAGAGCGTAAACAGCAAAGTAGCAAGCCAGATTCAGAGTGAAGTTGAGAATGAATGGCTCGGGTGCGTAGAAGACACTGCACGCGCCCTCCTCTTGAGACCACTGAACAGAGACATCCTTGCCACAGAAGAAGGTGTCATCAAAGAGAATGACCAAGTATGAAATGCAGACGAAGGCCGTGATGCCGTATAGGGTCTTGCGCATAGCGGAGCTGACGCCATTCGAGGGGAGGAAGTAAGCCCAGTAAAAGGCCAGCATGCTGAGCTTGGGGAAACCCATTCCGAAGTCGTAGAAATAATTGGAAGCGAACGAAATCTGGATATACACGTTAGTTGTAAGCATCGCAGTCGAGGCGTCGAACGGTCTTACCTTCGAGAGTCTGACTGATGTCTCATACTCGTCCAAAACACCCATCTGATAAGTAAGTGTGTCGCAGATGATCAATCCAAGGGCATTGAGAGCGGAAACGATCAGCAGCCAATCCGACGTATCGAGCTTCTGACGGGCGCGGAAGAGGCGAGCGTAGATCCGGGCGCCGACAAAGACGTACGCCGTTGCCAGTAGGATCCATTCCGAGATCTAGAACTATGTAAGCAATTGATCGCCAAAGATCATCGCAAGGCAGAGAGAGATAGCTCACCATACAGTCCTTGCCAGTGATATAGAACGCCATCTTGAAGGTTTGTGGACTAGAGTATGAACGTTGACCTGGGAGGAAAAAAGGAATGAGAGGGAGGAAGGATGCGGATTAGCTTCTAAGATGCAAGAGACATTGGACTTTTAATTCAAGCACTCTTTAATTCCGGACGCCACATGGAATAAAAAAAGAACCCACCTCGGTTGCAAAATCCATCTGCAACGCATGAAATGTAACACAAAACGGTCCCTGGAGGCATTCGTGGCGTGATTTTATCCGCTGCAGCTGTGAGGCACATAGTCAGACGAGGACCAACACTAATAACCAACCAGTGTCAGATCAGAGAATTGGGAAAGAAGCAAATTTTGGTATGCAAGGGATTTTCAAGGGTTACGAGAGAAAACTGGGGATGCATGGGATACCCTTGAAAGACTCTGATATTCAAGTCGATTGATTGGTTCGCGGCTTCTTGTCCGTAGATACCGGCCAGCCCAAAATAAACCCTGCGCCAACATCCTGCCACATGGCCAGGGAGGTAGTAATTGAGACGTTGCATGTGTGTGTTGGCTGGGAGTCTCAATTTGCAGCAGTGCAGAAGAGAGGCAGAGTTTTGGTTTATACACCAATGACCGACTACATGGCCCTCGTAGACGGAGATTATGCTTATTTCAGGCTTCCACGCCACATTATGAACCCTGAAGATGTTGACAGTTGTGGAATTGATCAGAGTGACTTTTTCTCATTCTTTTGCAGGTAACGTCCAGTAGAAAGTCTTATTCATTATGGGTCTTGGTTACTTTACAGGTGTCAAATCCCATTTCGTGCAAGAGTACCAATCGCACGTCGCTTATATCCGGCTGTTTCCCAACAAAGTTCTTCCGTTGCATCCACACTTTTGGTCCCTCTGGCAGGCGATCAATACTATTTGGGAAAGCTCCCGTCATTCCGTTCTTTCCCCGTCCCCTTCCCTCCTGCCGTCCCCTGCCAATCCTCTTCTTCTCGTCGCTGGTAAGTCACGCTTACGCGGGCCGACTTGTAAATCCCATGGAGGTTTGTCAGCTCCACTTCGCTACCGGAGTCCTCCTCGGGCACTGCTGCCACGCGCGCGGTATTTCCATAGCGCTCAACATGGCGATCTCGGCCGCTTGAAAGCTTGTTGAAGTGACTGGCCGAATTGACTGTTGATGAATGTTTATGATAGCCAGACCCCGTTTGCGATGTTCCTTGTTTTGTAGAACGTAGACCAAGGCCGTGTAGAAGCGATTTAAGGGCTGGCAATGACACCACGACAATGGCAGCAGCAAGCTCAGTCATTGATAGTACGTCTAAGTTGGAGATGTAAGTTACAGTGGTCAATGCGGTTTGAAGCGACAGCCAAGACTTACAAACATTGGTCCATGCGTGAATCACATCAATTGTGACAAATCTGGCAATACTTGCTCCGAGCGTGATGATCCCCGATGCAAAAATGGCCACCAGACCCACCTTGTACCGTCGGCTGAGTTGAAGTCCAAAAAGAAGAGGAAAAGGAAGGCAAAAGACTAAATCGCTGTGTTAGACTCAATTGTAAATGCTGAGAGGGTGACACATACCAAGAATATCAGAGACAAGATTCATTCCCCAGTCAATGCGGAAGACGACCTTTGACTCATAGGTGCTACAATCTCCTTCGGGGTCCCAATTGACAGCCACATTAGACCCGCACCAGAATGTATCGATAAAGCAAGTCGTGACCATAAATGTTCCTGTCAATGCGGTCGTTGCATAGAGACATTTGCGCAGCGTAGGAAGAGTCTGTGGGATGAGCTTGAAGTAGAGAGCCAGCAATGCCAGTTTCGGTAGGTAGATGCCGGTGTCGTAGAAGTAGTTTCCAGCAAAGGTAATCTTGGCCAAAGCAATTGTCGTTTCGATGTCTCGTGGTGGTGCATCGGGATCATATTCATCCATTCCTCCAAGCTTGTATGCGGCGGTGTCGGTACCAAACAGAGCAGCGGCGTCGAACCATGATGCGACAAGAAACCAGTCGCTTATCGTGAGGCTTTGATGTTGACGGATCGTTCGAAGGGTCAATCGAGCAAGGACAAGGAGTGATGCGACTGTAAAAAGCACGGCCTCGATGGGCTGCAAGATCGATCACCGTTAGCAAGCGAACATGATCTAGGAAAGGATTTGCAGTGGAAGGTTCCATTCGAACTTACCACTACGGCCTCTTTGGCAACGCCAGACATGGCGATAAAAACGAAAAGCAAACTGAGCAAAGGAAGTTTTAATTAAAAAGAGTGGACGTTGGTGACAACTTTACGACTAACGAATATGGGATTGGCGTCAATTAAATCTAAAAGCCTCTCCTGCGTCGTCTGACATACTTGAAGGCTGGCTGTGGCACGTCAAACGTCAACTAGGAGATTAAGTTCTCATCGGCACAATTATCCTACGACATGAGGGCTAGAACGGCAACCCTTATGAGAGTTTGTAAGGATCTTCTGTCGACGGAGACCTGGGTTCGTACCACACTCATTTGGTAATTTACCTACTCCGGACCTTCTCTGACGCGGATATATGCATCTAGCTCAAAGTCGTCAGCACCAGGGGAACGGGATGCCGATGCAGCTGCTTCAACAGTACGGATGGCCCGCATCAGTCCGTCTGCAAAACGGTAGAATGCAAGGGATATGCGGCGAGTGGCTGCAATCACTGTGTTCAATCTGTGGCAATGGGGAGAGACAGGGGTCACGAAACAGCCTGTAAGGGAGAGCGCATTTTTTCGGACAATATTACTGGCTGGCTCTCGTAAGGATCCAAAGGCCCGTATCGCGCATTTGATTTCTTTTTTCGGCCCTTTGAGACAAGTTGGCCCTTATCAATCGAGTTTATGCATGAGCGGCACAGTTACGGCAGAGTTGCTCCCTGAATTACTAGTCTGTATCCCCTTGATGTGGGGGAGAAGAAAAAGGGAGAGACATGCGATTGAGTCTCTCCAACTTGTGAGCTTTTGACCCCAAGGCTTAAGACTCACATGCACAAACATTGATGATTTCACTAACTACATCATAACAGCCAAGCAGACTGCAAAGGGTACGTGAATTACGAGTCTCAACAGAAGGACATTGCGGTGGTATTTGGCTAATTGTACAGAGTACCATCAGGATCTTTGGTAGGGTATTTCGGAGCGAGTCCCCGAAAAGATCGACGCGACCGAGAATCCGGCAGAAAGTTTATCCCTGCAGAAACGCTGGTAAAAGATGAGCTTGGCAAAGCAGATCAAATGGGGCAGAACAGGGTTACAATATGGAGGATCCTCGTTTAGCTCTATCGTGCCGCTCTTGCCGAGCTGCAAAAAGTGACATGATTGTCGTGCCAGTTAAAAAAAAGAAAAGTTCATTGAAGGAAAAGTTTCAGCATTCAGCTGAGAGCCTGATGAAACATCACTTGAGAAACAGAGTGGATTCAAAAAGCAATACTCGTCTGATTCAATGAGCCAGATAAAGAACCGGAGGAGGAACAGAAACATGTGGTTCGGCCGCTCCCACTGAAATGAGTAATAGGTTTTGAGTTGAGACCAACGGGGATTGAAGGAGCAGAGGGACTTTTGAGTTATAATACATGCTGGTATAGGTACCGAGCTCGGATAAATAATCTTACTTTTGCCGAGACAGCCCTTGTAAAATTGCCGACGTGTCCCGAGCTCTGATCAGAATGGTGACATTAGGACAGAGACAAAAAAAGAAAGGCTCTATCAAAAGTGGGTTTAGTAATTGTTGTCTTACATTCCTGACTCACAAGGCTGTATTTCAGCGTTTATAGGGATCGATTTAATACGTATTATCCATCGGCTGCTTAGTCTGTTGAAACAATGGTGCACTGATTGGGAAAACAACAAGGGAGATCAATGGGTGATCCAAAGGCCACGGATTCGATTAACAAGGATTGAATCTGCGTCGATTTAGCGACGCAACACAGAAACGATTTGAATTAGTTGTAACCGCATCTTATTACACAATAAGCTTTACCCAAGGTCTCTTAGTAAGTCTTGCTGTTGACGTTGCCGTGTTGTCAAAGACCTGTAGGGTAGTGTCACAGCTGGCGCAGGGACACTGATAAGCTTATCTTATCAGCTTCGAACCTTATCATTGGACACTCAACGGCGGTCGCGCTGGGACTACCCATGCAACCTGTTGGTGGCGTCCTGTGGCTGACAGGAGGAACATTTCCTGGGATATGCTTCTATAGCATTCCCGCCCTATTACCGACCAAATTTACCAACAGAGAAGTGTATGTCGAGTAGCTTGAATCAACCGGTCCCGATTCCATAGGAATAAATAGTATTGCAGTTAGTACAGTATTATATATTATATATATACTCTTAATGGAAGCTGGAAAATATGGATAACTGATATTACTATTATAATTGCTTATTATTGTAGGAAGATACTTGATTGTGCAAGAACCGTCTTAACTGCAAGTCTTGTGTCTTGAATAAATTCCATAGGAACAAAAGTTCAGGGCAGAATACACTGCATCACGTACACACTCCCTAGCAATACAATTGAACTTCCTATTATGATTAAAACTACTATTGTAATCTCCACATAGTTACTAAGCAAGCTATTATATGCCAAGTCCACGTTGCTCAGCGTACTTTGCAAACTCCTCATCCTTCTCCAGCTCAGCGAAGCATCTCTCCTCAAGACCGAAGCAAACTTCAACACCCTCATCCTCGCCAGCGTTCCGGATTCCTGATCTCGTCGGGAGAACGAAGAAGAACCCTTCAAAACTGGGATGCGGCCATCTCAAAGCTGCAGGTGTTCCGAACCCAAAGTCGTGCTTCTGGTACGACTTCATTGTATGCCAATCGAACGCCATACAGTCGAGGCCAAGCACCCAATGCATGTCTAGCTCTGACCATTGAAGAGTAGGAGCAGCAGCAGCGTATCTGACAAGATCGGCGAGATACTCGGGGTTGACTGAGTTGGTACTCTCTCGAACCCTTCGAGCAAGAACGGGTAGCGTTGTGTCCAAGTCGCCGAGAACTTCGGAAACACTCAGCCTTTCAGATTGCGGCATGGTGATGGCTGTACCGATGTATCGGTCTGAGATAGGCCAGCCAGTACGACCACGACCATTTACAGCATGGACAGCTTTGGAGGGGGCGTCGGGGTCAGGCTTCAGCACAGAAGATTTGGCCCGCACAGTTGCACGCCACATAATAGACAAGATTGCATCGTAGGTGGAAATCCAAGTGCCTGGTTCTAATCCCACGCTGCATTGCGCTTTCAGAGTTTGCAGCTTGCTCTTGGGGAAGTGCCAGATACGTGTCTTTACTGCTGGCATCTTGAAGTCGGCAGGCGGTGGAGCAGGGGGACCATCGCGAAGTTTCATAGTGGGAAACTTGGCTACAAGCCTTTCTTGCTCCTCGGAAGTGATCTTGGGCTTCTCCTGTAACGTGAAGATGTCGCGGGAGGGTATCTCGGCCTTGGATTCGCTGAAACCATTGATCGACTCCCCTCTTGTAGCCTGAGCTGCATGTTTTGACCAGATCGTTAGGAAGCTCTCGAAGCCTGGTCCATCGCAAACTTGATGAGTAATAGCAAGGCCTATGATGATTCCGCCTTCAATGAAGGTGATTTGTGCTCCTCCAACTGGAGGTCCATTGACGGATGTGTCAAGACCTGGAACAGGGAAGCGTGCGCCGACGAAAGGCTCCGGTAAAACCTTTGGCGCGTCGAGAACATGGATAGGGAAATCATTTTTCTCGAGAAGGGAGAAGGAAGGAATGTCATCTGTTGACGCGGACTTGATGTGCAGACTGAGCGAGGAATCGGCCTGCTTCTTTACCGCAATCCGCTTGGTGTCATTGTCAAAGTGCAAAGTTCCTACCGTCAAGCATGAGTAACTTGCCTATACTTCCATTTGGAGTACCTTACCTGTCAAAATAGGATAATCAGAGAGTGCACGCTCCAAACCAACGATGAGTCTGTTGACAATGGTGTCCTTCGGTATGTTTTGTGGCAACTCAAAGATCTCAATCATATGCACGTAGAGCTTGGGCATAAGATGATCCAGATCAGATAGGTGGAAGATTTCATCAGGGGCGTCTTTCCCAACCCCGATGGGCCGTACGTTGATTTCTCGTCGATCAGTCATGGTGATGGTGGCACAGTGTTTGTCGAAGTAAACAAGAAAGAAGAGGATTCTACGGAGGCAAAGTCGACTCTGTGACAGATTTGAGTAACAGTCGACGCAATAAGAACTAATGTCACGAGATACGGTCGTACCAAGGGCCAATAACAACTGATCAGGCCTTGTACTTGTGCTACGGTTACTTCAAAACTAGTACGAACAAAGGCTGTAGATTGGAGGGTTCTTTGAAGGATTCACTAATGTCGGCCCATTTCATAGGGGAACGAACCATGCCAAGATGGTGCCAGTAGAAAACCCTTGACCCTGGTAACATTCATGGTCATGTCCTTTGTCGGCTCTGCGAGGGCGCTGCAATCAATTAAAGCACAACAGCCCCGCATGTTATTGTGATAGTAGAGGTGAATTGCATCTTCTTACGAATATAGTGTAAGAAAACATGTTTAAAGTTGCATCACATAATAATGCTGACTCGATTGTGTTGATTGTCTCGAGCGAAACGTCTCGAACGCAAGGTGGATATCCGGATATCCACATAGTGGCGGACCACGGACCCGGAAACCGGTAGGATCGCAAGCGCACGAATAACGGAGAGACCTCATTTAAGCGAGGTTTGACAAAATTACAGGACGAGTTAGTGTCGGGAAAAAAGAGTGAACTAGTGACGGGTGATTCTTGACTGGCGCAGATCTCAACTGCTAAACTCCTTCTCTGGAGCAAAGCCACAGCCCTATATCTTGGGGGCTTTTAGTACCGTCCGTAGTGCTTATTCCAGTGGAGATCATAACGTTCAAACCTTCGTCGTTTGACGATTCAGATTGCGTGGCTTGGTAAACACTACATGTGACAATCTCGCTCCCGGAAATACGGATCGCTGTTGGCCGACAGATGTTCATCTGCAGCCTCATCTGCGGTGAGAAAAAGCAAGACATTTTCTTCGCGGCGCAAGGGTCGATCGGACCACCAGCGCAATCTTCTCAACCAGAGACCCGCCTACAATGGAACAAAGACCCACGAGACAATCAATGCCTCCAGGTCCCCGCCACAGGCTTTGTAGGAACGTTTCCACGCGAATCCTTCAGGTCCGAAACGGCACGCTCTATGGGTCGTTTGCGAAGAAGCTTGTTTGGGAGTTGCTTTTTCGAACTCGCTTGTGTCATGGGAACTTTTAATGGCCCATCGCTGGGATTGAAGGATTGTTTCTCGTAAGTTGAGCCATTGGTAACAATTCTCCGTACCCTTGATGAAATGTGGTACCTGCAGGCAACGAGTCCCCTGTTTGACGGAGTTTTGATCTCGTCAAGGGGAAGACAATCCTTTCACTGAGTTTGCATCCACGGAACCTTCAACCTGGCCACCAAAAACAGATCATAACACTTTTACTTCGATCCTTATATGCCACCTTATCGCATAGTCAAACGTCTGCAACCATATATAACTCATGAAGATCAACTATACGAGACTACGACACGAAATCACAGGACACAAATGCATAGTCCATCATGGTAGATGAGAGTGCACGATCTGTCACACTGGAGGGCTTCCCTCTGGCGATGACCACCATTATCCTAATATCCGTTGTTCTGGCCACGATAACAGTCGCTCTGCGGGCGATAGTTCGAATGAAAGATGGCACTTTTGGACTTGACGACTGGCTTATTGTAGGAGCCGTGGTATGAACCATCCCCATTCTTGCGTATAGTACATGCTAACTTTGCAGGTAATCTACATCGCTGATACAGGCCTCGCCGTACACGCAGTGTCAGTTGGAATAGGTTCGAAAGACGAAAATCTCAACACGTATTTGCAAGCCGAGTCGCAAAAGTTTTACATCATTTGGATCACTGTCTACGTCGTCGCTGTCGCTCTAATTAAAACTTCCGTTTGCGTAACGCTCAGAAGAATCGCAGCCAAGGCCGTACCGATACTACAATACTCCATCTGGGTGCTCTTCGCATTAACTTGGGCATCATTCTGTGTTACATTCTTCGGTATCTTAACATTCTGTAGACCTGTTGAAGCCAATTGGAATACATATCTGGTGTTGGAAGGAAAGGCTACCTGTGCCAGCACCGAAACCTTGATTGGAATCAGCCATACCAATACAGCCACAAGTATCGTCACTGACGTTGGCTGTGTTGTGTTACCTGGAATATTGCTATGGAAAACGCAGATGCCATTCAAAGCCAAACTACAAGTCCTTGGACTCTTGTCTCTAGCCTCTGTGTAAAGTCTCCTACTGTAACCCAGCCTGGCTCTAACTAACGCATCTCCAGCGCATCAATTGCTACTGTCGCTCGAGCCCCGTTTATCTCGCATTACCGAGAGCCCGAAAACAATCTCAAATGTGCGTTGACTCTGTCATTTCCCCGTAAGACTTCCTGCTAACGAGTAGCAGACTATATTGGCATGATTGTCTTATTCTCCTGTGTCGAACTAGGAATAGGATGCATTGCGGCCTCACTTCCATCTCTGCGCGTCCTTTACAAGCGAGCCTTCGGACGCGAGACCCAAGTATCGTCCGGAACACCGAACGCGAATACTCTCATAACGATTGGTGGTGGAAGAATAGGCGACAGCGGTTCTCGGGGCCAAAAACGGGGCTTCACCAATCCCACCGACCGAGGGATCACATCTACCCACGTCAATCGCGGAGACAACAAGTGGGAGAGATTGAGTGATGATGGCTCGGACAAGGGTATCTTGGCTAACGGGCAAAATGCGGGCATTCGGGTTGATGATACCTTCACCGTCGAGCTTGAGCCATACAGTCATCAAGATACTCGACGCATCCCTCAGCATCACTCTTAAAGGTACCATCGAATTTTAATAGATGAAGAGATCTTGATTCAGCCGCCTAGCTCCTAGAACCTGCTACTAAATTTATACAGCGAAGGTGAACCCGTGCTATGCTACCTCTCAGTTGGTGTCAATATCAATGCTTTCTCTCATGCCAATAACCCTCTTCGGGACCATACGCCTTGTAAGTCTGCTCTAAAAGAAGCCGCAACAGGGAACGACGTCTCAATTGCCGAAAGACTGTGTATGATGGACTCCTGCTGCCAAGTCTCCCAAGACCTCGCCCCAGCAACTCGAAGTGGAAAAAGTGTCAGCAGTGGAGAAATGGAAGAGCTGCACAAAATTTCCCGTGTATACGTCAAGATGTCTCCGACATGTCCTTGTATCTCGTCTTCGCTCAGAGTCGGGGGTATAATGCCCATATCCTGCCAATGTAGCATCTCGTAGTCAAAGACTCCTGATAGATAGATGCTCGTTGCCGCGAAGAATGCTTTAGCAAGCATAAAGAAAGCTCCAGACGCAGAATTCTGACTACTTGCCTTTGAACTTTCAAGCCTCGTCACGCTGGCTTCCCAATCGACGAGAGCTTGTCTCAAACGGAAGCCTTCTAGCGCAATATCATAAGCGCCATCGATGTCCTTCTGGGGCTGTCCATCTGCTTGCGACTGAGGGGAATAAATAAGTGTGCTAGCTCTGGAAAAAGTCAGCAGACATGTCCTTCGACAGTCGGTGCTACGTACCGAACACGAAGCGTTGAACATGATGTGATGATGCCCAAAAGGGCATTCAGACCACAGCCTTCTCCTTGCTGATTGGGATGTATGCTCGCTGTAAGAAGCCTCCACTCTGAGTTTGCAAGAAACGTGGGCTCATTAAATATGATGGCCCTGCATACCTCGAAGATACGTATCTCAGTAAAGAATCGCTTACCCCGACCTGTCAGACACACTGTGGGACCGGCGGCTACAAGGGCCTTCGAGGTGCCACCCACTAAGTGCTGTACCCAACCCTGTCCAGTTGCATCGGTCATAAGCTTGGCAATGTTAGCAATTACTAGTATTGGTGCAGTTCTTAGAGCGACTAACCTCAAACAGCCCCAGCAGGTGTGTGGTCCATAGTATGGAGTGAAGTGCGCTATCCCCTTGGTTGAACTTGCCCAGAGCTTGCCGCAACCCTGTAACTGACTTTGAGTAGTGGTACACAGCTGAATCGTACGCCTTGCTTGGAGTTGTACCCTCGGACGAGTTAAACTTGACAGCCTGCATGGCCCCAAGCCCAAGAATAGCATTGTGGAGAAAGCTGTCGGAGCGCTGATCTTTCATCAGGGTCATTAAATCAACGGAAGCTTCTGATCCGGGGTTGAAGTTGTTGCGGTGCAGAAAAGCATCGAAGTAGCGAGGTAGATAATATGTCTCGCGAGTTGAAGGCGCGATCATCAATGGGCTGGATGTTTGCGTGTTGGGAAGAGCACAAGCTATACGAGTGGTAACCCTTTTGTGAGGGTCTGTGTGGTTGATCCAGACCTGTTGCGACTTCTGTTTCTCGAAATTGCAACTGGTCCGTTTTCTTTGACAGTTACTGCACGGAAAGCTGCCCGAGCACTAATCGGTATGAAGGTTAGCTACCTATGCAAAATGCCGTAGGCCGGTACAGACCTTAAGATGACTTGCAGCGCATTGAAGGCACCGCGATCGCTTCTTGCGCCTATCAAATGGACCGACAGGCATTTTCGGGTATTGTGTTGAAGTGCCGTTGCTGACGATGCTTCGGCAATGGCTATCGACGTTGGATTTATACTGAAAGCGGCAGTGATTGAGCGAGATTAGGCGCATTTGTTCGCTATACCGGATTGAGAAATAATCGAGCGACGCTAAGGTCGTGACGCGAATTTGACCAATGATCTTTCTCGTTCCCACTTGGAGCTGAACATTAGCTTTATCAGCGTCGTAATCCTGGTCCCGGCTCTTCTCGTGACAGAAGTTAACTCGCCCGAACTTGACCACATGCGGTATAGTAATGCTTGGGTTTCTAGAACATCGATGGAATTGCATCAAGTGTCAGCGTGCTTTGACAGAATGGTAGTCCGATGTGTTCAGTATATAAGTAAGAGTTTGGTTCCTTAAGATTGTTTCATCTCACCATCGCTTTCTATTACAGTTATCTGTCAACAACTCGACAACCACATTTCCCAAACTCAAAGATGCAGTTCTCCCTTCTTCTCCTCTCCCTTATCGGACTCGGCAATGCCATTGAACTGCCTGAGCTAAACGGACCTTATAGCGTCGCTGTCCGCACCCACACCATGATTGACAAACATCGCATCGACCCTTACGACCCAAAGCGAGGTCACCGAAATATCCTTGTTTCCATCTTCTGGCCTGTAGCCTCATCATCGTGCTCCGAAACAACAGTTCCCTACATGACGCCGGCTGTTGCGCAACTCTACGGACAGAAGGCACAGAGTATGGGTCTTTCGAACGAAACTTTTGCAGCCTTTGAGTACTCTGTCTGTACACCTCCCCATACTTTACAGGGCTGTGGAAGCAAGAAGCGATTTCCCCTGGTTATCTTCTCTCCTGGTGCTGGCAACTCCCGACTTCTTTATAGCAACATGGCTCGCTCATTCGCTAGCTTCGGCAACGTTGTGGTTTTGATCGACCATCCTTATGATGCTGATATTGTTGAGTTTCCTGATGGCAAGACAATCATGAGCGGAAATATTCCGGAGACGACAAAGTCTCTTATCAAATTGACCAAGGTATGTTACTCCACATTTTGTCTGTGACTCCACTAAACTGTCTCATAGGTCCGGGCTGAGGATATCTCTTTCGTTATCACAGAAGTTCTGCAATCCCCCTTATCCAAGAGCGTCTTGAAAGGTCTTCCGGGCTCTGTTGATAAGAGCAAAATTGTCGCGCTCGGTCATTCCCTTGGAGGCGCTAGTGCAGCAGTGGCGATCCTGTCAGATAAGAGAATCTGCGGCGGAATGGATATGGACGGACAGATCTTCGAGCCTGCTCTTAGTCAAGGTCTTGACAAGCCGTTCTTCCTCGTCGGTCGCCCGAACCATAACAAGGAGGATGCCACGTGGAACAAGTTCTTTGCTAACCTCCGAGGAAGCAAGAAAATGATCACCATCGACGGTACCGTGCATGGATCGTTCACAGATTACCCTCAGTTGATTCAGGCGCTGAATCTCCCTGCCTCGGCTGCCAAGGCTGTCCAGCCGCTCATTGGAACTGTCAATTCCTCAGACCTTGAAAGCAGTCTTGCCAAAACCGTAGTAAGCTTTGTAAAAGCATGCTCCCATAGCTAGGTGTACAAGGGTTGGAAATCTGATGGTGGTTCATTAATCTTACATAGAGATGGAGGGCTGGGCACGGATGGCGATACATAGACATTGGTAGGGATTTAATTTAATACATATTCGCTTTTCTCAACAGCTGCATAAACATTTACTGAGACAACCTCACAGCCTTATCCAATGCCTTTGCTACATACTCAACATTACCACTGTTCACTGTAAAGATACGGATTAGACTTTGTTCTCAAAGGCGAACCACGATTCAACTTACGTCCTGCGACAGAAATGCGGCCGGATGCCAAGATATAAACATGACTTTCCTGTTGGATAGATGCAACTTGCTCTGGCGTCAATCCGGTGTACGAGAACATACCGATCTAATCATGTCAATTGGCCTCCTTTTGATAACATGACACTTCCCTATCAGAAGGATAGGCTTACCTGTGAGACAATATGATCCCATTTACCTGGCGTGCCAAGAGCCACAAGGTTCTCGTAAAGGGCTTTTCGCATGTCTTTGATGCGATTGCTCATTTCTTCAAGGTCCGTCATCCAGTCTTGGAACAACTTTGAGTCCGAGAGTATGGTAGCTGCAAGTCTGGCTCCATGTACCGGGGGCTGAGAGATTTGCCCTCGTTGAAGTCGACAGAGGTGACCTCGAACCTTCTGGGCCTCAGTCGACGTTGCACAAAACATGTGCAGCGCACCAACACGCTCTCCGTAAAGACCCATATTCTTGGAGAAAGACTGGCAAACGGCCATTTCCATAGTACCACGATTCAAAAAATGGCGAACGGCCCACGCGTCGTCATCAAGATCTCCTGTTGCGAATCCTTGACTTGGAAGGTAATATCTTAGCAAAAGCCAGGGAGTGACATGATGTAACATGACTTACTAGGCACAGTCGAAAAATGGGAAGAGGCTTTTCTTCTCACAAATGTCGGCAATTGCCTTCCATTGCTCCTTGTTGGGATCGACACCAGTTGGATTGTGAGCGCAAGCATGGAGCAAGATAACATCTCCAGCAACAGCTTCAGTCTGAAGTCTGTTAATCAGGTTACCAAAGTCCAATTGCTTGGTCTTTGCATTCCAGTAAGGGTATCGTTTCACATTGACACCAACAAGACCCCAAATGTTAGCATGGTTGACCCAGCTGGGGTCCGAAAGCCAGACAGCACCTGGTCTCACGGTTTCAGATAGGAAGCGTGCTCCAAGGAAGTTGGCTCCTGTTCCTGAGATAGTTTGGACGGAGACCAGATGACTGTCGTTGTAGCCAAGTGGACCAAAAAGTACTTGTCGAGCTGTAGAGACGAAGGGGGAATATCCCGAGATTGGCAGATACTCGTAACGCCCGGAGTCTTGCTGCTTCTTAACAACCTCCTCGGCCTTGGATTGTTAGTTCTTCTCTCAATCGCAAGGGGATCGTGATCTTACCTTTTGGACTGCTGGAAGTACCCAAGGCTTGGAGTTGTCATCTCGATACAGACCCGACCCAAGGATTACCTTTCTTGGGTCCCGATCAGCTTGGAAGGCCTCTTTGAGTGCATAGTGAGGGTCAAGAGGAATATTCTCAAGATCCTTGAATCGAGAACTGATTGAGTAGGAGCCCATATTTTCTGTTGTTGTGTGGTTGGATGAGATACTGATACAGTTGAATGGAATTGAGTTTCCAGATAAAGTGAGGGGTGTACGGGTCTCTTATACTCAAGCAGTCATCTTCCAAGCCGTCATTGAACTTGGAAATAATCTCTCATCCGAAAGCTAGAAACAAGGAACCGAGGTAGAATATGATCCAACGATGACTTGCTAAACAGCCTCTCCAGCTCTCGTCCCCGCTTCCTCCAGGCCATCTTGCAACAGACTCGTAATCTTGATCCAACCTTGAGCCCTACTCGGTAGCAGAAGTCTGACAGGTCAAGTATGTCTCAGACAAAATACGCCATCGACAGAAATGCGATTGGTGGACTTTGAAAGAAATCCGAAGTCACAGCATAGGAAACAGGTTGTACAGAAGGATTCTGCAAAATAAACCAAAATCAGGAATTGATCTTGCGAGTATTTGCCTATTTCGAGTATTCGATCTACGTAGGAATATGCTGTATCATTATGTAAGTTTCCATGTGATTTGAAGAGGCATTCACGAGCGTCTTGGCTGCAGAAGGAGTCGTACGTAGGACTGCATTTGGGCTTACGGATTTTCTGTATTACCACCTTCCTTGATTAGAATATTTGCACATATCTTGTTATTCTTTGTAGTTACTGACAAGTATATAATCTGCAAGGTTTTCAACCTTGAAACTGACTTTATCTCTATCAGTCAGCAAACAAGCGGCTTCCACAATCATAAGCATCCTTATACATAACGTAACTGCCCCACAAGCAATCATGTCTACTACATTCCGAAATGTCCTTTCCAAGAATGATGGACCCATTCGCATCTGCGAGGTCCATGATCGTGCCTCAACTGAGCTCGTTCGCGATTCAATCGCTGACAACGGCCAAGCCTTCGACGGCGTCTGGATCAGCGGACTTACCCAGACGACCATCCTGGGAGTCCCCGATACTGAGTTGATCTCACCATTGACCCGAGCTTCGTTAGCCACGCCGGTATACAAGCCACTTCAAAACAACGGACGGCCACTCTGTGCGGCCTTTGACGCCGACAGTGGAGGCGATGTTAAAGACATCCCGGCTCTTGTGTCGGTCCTCGTGCTGAAAGGAGTCTCTATGGTCATCATCGAGGACAAGGCGCTTGGAAAACCCGGGGAGAAAGTCAATTCTCTTCTCGCCACGTCTGACAAGCAAGGTCAAGCAGACCCGCATGAGTTTGCCAACGTCATTCGTGCTTTCAAACAAGCATCTCAAGACAAGGATGTCATGATCACTGCCCGCATCGAGAGTTTTACTACTCGTGTCTCCTGCAAAGACGTCCAAGAGGAGAGACAATCCGTCGATGCTGCGCTTTCAAATGCTCTTGAGCGAGCTAAAATCTATTGCCAAGCCGGGGCCGACGGGATCATGATCCACAGTAAGAGCAAGGATCCCAGCGAAATCCTCAGTTTCCTACGCAGCTTCCGTGATGACGATAAGAAAACACCCCTCGTCGTCGTTCCTACGTCTTATTCCAAGACGCATCGGAGTGTGCTAGCTGATGCCGGCGCTAATGTCTTCATCTACGCCAATCATTTGCTGAGGGCCAAGATCAGCGCTGCATCGGTAGCTCTGGAAGTGGAACACGGGCAGAAATTAAACTTGTTCGATGACGACCAGGATCTTGCTCCTTCTCGTAAAGCACGCAATTACGCATGTCTATTGAGACAGCTCGCAGAGAAGCGTTACCTCGGAGAACACAACGGAAGTAGCGAAGTGCACCAGTGTGGGCTTGAAGCGGAGAAAAGGGCTCTCGAGAACATCCGAGCTACTATTATGGACCTGGCTGGCGGGGAACTGAGTGGTTGCGAAGCTGATCATCGCATTATCCCAGTAAAGGAGCTGCTTCAAATCAACGCCAAACAGGTTTCTCCTGTCTAAGTAGTCTAGTCATAAGAGCAACTATCTGAATTCTGACAATACAAACATATGTTGATCACTTTTACGTAAATCCATAACCCTGATGCGTAATTAAAGTTGTTTTTGCAGAGTGAAAAGCCTGCGTGAGGCAAAGTATGCTTATTTGTTCTGTGTCGCGTGCCGGTTTACTCAAACCAGAAGGAGACACAGCCCGTTCTGGTACTTTTGCTCGACGGCCCGGTCCGTGCAGATGCAGGCCACGTCTCGGCACTTGGCGCAACACAAAAACTTCCCCTCAACCGTCATAAACACGGGTGTCGTACCCATCGGTAGATCTCTCTTTTCTCTTCAGTGAGGAAACAGTCGCCACGAATAGATTTTCTTTTCCCCACGCTATATCCGCTAGAAGAAACCCCACAAAGCTGATCTCTCTTCCATATCCCCTCCGACCACAATTGACTCCGTGTTTCTTCACTGATTGAATTATCTGACAATATGGCATCCCTCAACCCTGTTCCAATCACTACTGCTTCCCAGCCGGATCCCACCATGAATGACTCCGTCGAGAATAAAGGGCAGGCGCCCGGGGCTGAATCCGATAGCACCGCTGGCAATTCTACATCATGTGAACTACAAGATCAGTCACAACGCCTACCCTTTGTTCGCCTCATAGTGGCATATCTTTGCTTATGTCTTGCCTACTTTGTCTCATATTTAGATATGAATTCTCTTACTACCTCTTTGCCAACTATTGCAGAGGCTTTAGACGCCGGTCCTTCAGTAACTTGGGCAGGCACGGCGTATCTGCTGGGGCAGACAGCCTTCCAACCACTCTATGGCAGGATATCTGATATCACTGGTCGCAAGCCGGTCCTATTGTTCTCTATGGGCTGCATCGTTGTTGGTGGTCTTCTTTGTGGCTTTAGTCGCAGCCCCATATGGCTGTATACATGCCGTACAATCAGCGGCATCGGCGGCGGCGGTATCAGCTCCTCCATTGCTATCATAGTTAGCGATCTCGTCAGTCTCAGATCACGAGGAAAATACCAGGGATTTATCAGTCTGGCTATTGGCACTGGAGCTGCGTCAGGGCCGTTTGTGGCTGCTAGCCTGATAGAAACAAACTCACACGGAGATGGCTGGAGATGGGCTTTTTGGGTACCCTCCATTATCGCTGCGTGCTGTTTCGCACTTCTCCTGTTCCTTCTACCTCTGAAACCAGTCACTGGTAGCCTGAGTGAGAAGATCCGCAAAACTGACTGGCTGGGTGTTATTACTTCAGTTCCTGCTATTGTTCTGGTAGTTGTAAGTCTTGATATAAATCCACGCTCTTGGTATCAATTGATCTATGCATCTAATCAATACGTTAGATGTCGATCAACTCAGGCGGCAGTATCTGGCCTTGGAAGGATGTCAAGACTATCGTCATTTTGGTCATAGGGGTTATTTTCCTCATTCTATTCATCGTTGTTGAGGCTTTCGTTGCCAAGATACCCATTATCCCGTTGCGATTACTTGCAACAAAATCAGCATCGGTACTTATACTTTCGGGCTTCCTCCACGACTTTGTTTGGCAGACAACCCAGTACTTTATACCTCTTTACTTCCAAACCGTCCGAGGGTATACCCCGTTGGAAAGTGCAACGCTTATAGTATCCTTTCTCATTGCCCAAGGCTTGGCTGGGGCTGCGTCGGGACCTGTTATGGCGCGCTATGCTAGGTAAGAAGCAGCCGTGCCAGCAGTGGTTATTTGACTAGCAACTCACCTATACTGTAGATACATGCCTGTACTACGATGTGGCCTCGCAATGTGGACTCTTGGTACAGGTCTCAAGCTTTTATTCAATCAGACAACCCACATTGCGGTCTATATAGTTGTTCTGGCTATTGAAGGAGCCGGTGTTGGGTGGGTCCATCAACCAGGTGCGTGTGACAATCACTCTTTAATGGTTCAAATTTACTCACTGTATCGCAGGCCTTGTGGCATTGCAGGCCAACTCAACCGATCAAGATCGCGCTGTAGCAACGGGAACTCGGAACGTCTTTCGTTCCCTTGGCGGCGTGGTCGGGATCGCCGTCTCTACTGCGACGTATTATGCAGTCATGAGCAAGTCTCTCGGAGATTCAGTCCCGGACTGGGTTCGTCATGATGTGCTAGATGGAACATGGCGAATTGGTGACTCAGGTAAGAGCGAATATGAATGGAACGTCTTGAATGCACGTATGAAAGGGTTTCAAGCTGTGTTCATCATGTCCGTTCCCTTGATGGCGGTATGTCTCACGGCCAGCCTACTAGTGGCCGACGTCATACTAAAAGGTGATGATGCATCGGAGGAAACGAGGTCTCATCATAGTAACGAGATGACTGAATCTTGCACAGTGGCTCAGAATCGCGCTGGCTAAAGTCGTTACAAGAAGGTTCAGACTTGCATTTGCCAGTCAGCTGAGGTCAGGAGGACCTCTCTCAGTACAGAGTGAAACGTGGGGATAGATTTCAATGCACAGTTTAGGTTACAATCGAAACCGTCATAGCAATCGAGATCGTGACCGGGTTACTAGCAAGAAACATAAACACTGATTGAGCCTCGACCGATAGTGAAATTATCTATAGTATGATATACCCTTGTTACATGTTATTCACACCCCGTCTTGTTCTAGACACAAATACTAGGGTATAACTTCAATCTTGTCAAAACGTCGTCCGCCACCGCCTGAACATGCACCTGGGTTCTGGATAATCCCATTTTTATCATCGTTGCACGAGTGCCCAAACTGGCAAGCATTGAATTGTTGTGCATTGTTTCCACCAGTCCATACCACGCTCCCAAATGTAGCGCCGTTAGCTAGCTCCGGGGATTGCCCTTCGCAGCAGCCTGTCCAACCGATTGTAAAGCCACGAATGAGTATGTTCTTGCAGCCAGTATCCGAGTATAAGTCGAAATGGGTGAAACGAACGTCGTCGCTTCTCGCCTCGAGGCGTGGGGCGTGTTTGAGCAGAGCACTAGACGGGGCTGCAATAGCCATAGGAGCTGCGAGGAGCATGAGGCCAAGGCCGTATAGAGAAGCCATTGCTGATAATGTAACTTGAGTTTGTTCTTGTGAGAAGTATGGTGCTGCAGTAAAAGATTGGTAAGATAAATAAATAAATAGTTACTTTAGACGAATTATATTAAAGGAAATCAGTTGTGATCTTATAGGCTGTGGTTTGCCAGGTATCTTAAACTGCAAAATCTAAGGTAACTCAAAAGACACATCTGTGTAAGCGGCGACGTTGTTGTTTGTAAGTAATAGCAAATAAGATTCAAATCGAAGCAGGAATAGTTATGGGTCCCCGATTACAGCTTTCATTCCCACTTTAAACCCATCATTTAACTGGATCCCGCTTATTAACAAAAAGAAGCCGCTTATGCCAGTGCGCTTTGATTAGTCTCGCTACGAGGATTACCACTTACACTGCCCCGTGATTTACAGAAATCATTCTATGTGTAACTCATGTTTAATTTCCTAAATTGCGATCTTACTGATTTCCCTATGCTGAAACCTATATTAAGACAATATTTACAGAAGAACAATTTGTAGAGTAGTAGAACGCTCTGGATTGCTTTTGGAAATTGAAGTGATACCCTAGAGGGAATGTCAGCCCGATAACCGTACCGTGTCGGCTATAGTGCGAAAGTACGAATACCTTCCCCATTCGCGTTTTGTGGGTCTCTCTCAAGAGCTACAAGCAGCCCAAACGAACTTCTTGCAGCTCCTAACCGTACTTACAGCTTTTATAGCTTTTTATTCTTGTCAATAACACTAACAACCAAAATTAGACTCGAGCAAGTTGCAAAGTTCTTGAATTTAGAGAAATGGCAGCAAGACCATTCCCACCTCCCAATGGCATGGCATCCTTCTGGCGCGCCGCTCCAGGATCACTGGATGATCACCGGTCTACGGTGGAATTGCCTTCCAAGTGTGACATTCTCATCATCGGAGCAGGATACTCGGGCGCTTCGCTTGTCACTCACATGCTATCGCAACCTGAGTCACAGGACAAGTCAATCGTCGTCTCGGAAGCTCGGCAGCTATCTACTCGGGGTTTGCTTATGGTGATAAAGATGCCCGCAATGCGTACTTAATAAAACGCTCGGCAGCTATGCCCCGGAGCCACAGGGCGAAATGGTTCGTGAAGACGCGTTCATCATGTGAAGTTGCTGACAAGGTTGGGTAGGACGACATATCAAGCCTGATATCTACAACCTGTGTGCGAGGATGGCTTCTAAGCATGGAGTCGCCGCAGCAGCCGAGATTGCCGACTTTGAACTTGCCAATGTAGAGGCCGTTCAAAATTATATCCAAGGCCAGAACGCCGACTGCGATTTTATGATGACACAAGCTGTCGATGTGCAGCTCTCGGAAGACCATAACCACGCTCTCAAGTCTGGCTACGATCAACTGGTCAATGCTGGCGTAGAGGCGACTAGGAAGGCATTTTACGTGGATGAGAAATATGCCGAAACGGTAAGTGCAATCAGAGTCAAGGGGAACTCTTTCAAACCACATTTCTACCTTAATATCCACATTCTAACTTTTTAAAAGAGATCTCAGGCATCAAAGGCGCGAATGGAGCATTCAAGTACGCCATGGCCCTACAAGTTAATTCACTACATGTTTTCTGAAGCTTTGAAGCATGAGAACTTGAACTTGCAGACGAACACGCTAGTCAAAGAAATATCGGCTACACCCAACACCGATGGCTACTGGTCTGTAACTACTGGTCGTGGTATCATCGACGCCCGAAAGGTAGTCCTGGCTACGAATGCATACACTGCTGCTCTTCTCCCAGAGTACCACGAAAAGATCATCCCGTACCGCGCCATTTGCAGTCGGATAGTTGCACCGAACCCGCCAATGTTGGCTGACTCGTATGCCATTAGATTCAATCCCAAGGATTTCGACTATCTTATCCCACGACCCGACGGGAGCACCATTGTGGGCGGTGCCAGGTCAGCATATTTCAGATATAAGGATGATTGGTACGGTAGTGTTGATGACACAAAAGTTATCGAAAGGGCCAAGGACTACTTTGAAGGGTACATGCAGAGATATTCCGCGGTTGGGAAAATAGTGGTGCTTACACCGAGCAAGTGTGGACTGGAAGTGAGTATACTGCTCTTGACTCAATGGTTGTCTCTTGCTGACTCGGAATAGTTATGGGTTACTGCTCCGATGGCTTTCCGCGGGTAGGAAGTGTACCAGAAAGGGACAATATGTTCATCATGGGTGGCTTCCTGGGCATGGTATGCCCCAGATATTCCTCACCGCCAACGCAGTCAGTCGTATGGTCCTCGGGGATTTAGCGTATTCGGACACCGGACTTCCCCGATTGTTCGAAGAGTTGCGGGCGCGACTGGAAAGTAAGGAAAACTTTCTGCGAGATATGGCCGATAGCGAGCCGAGGTTGGCCAGGATTTAGACGATAGCAGCGTTGTACCCATGATGGTTGCGGGAACGATGGATGCGCCAAGACAATTGGTGTACATTACTTAGGCAGGAGTTTTACAGTCCGAGGCTTTAAATCACCCCAAATAACCTGGTTATCCTATTCATGCCCCGCATCTCCTTTAAACCTCTCAATGTAGCTTAACGTCGGTCAGATTGATGTTGACAGATCTACTGCTTCTAGTTTGGACGATCATACGGTAAGGTTCGGAGCTTGTTTTATTCCCGACGCCCCACTCGCAATTCTTTTGCCCAACGTCTTGGATGGGTTAACTCTGGGGGAGCTGTCTAAGAGAAACTCCTCTTATAATATCCGTGGGAGTGGGCTTCCAGATAACCACAAATTATTAGCTTCCAATACAAGTGCCCTCAAGATGTAACAATCGCGGACTCTTCACAGTTCTATCATTCATTGTCCCAATGAGATGAGGTTAAGATTTAATAATTCTGCTTATTCCAGCTACTGCAACCTCGCTGGGCCATGAAAGCCATGCTATCCATCCCCCCCCCCTATGCATCTTTGGAATGACACTCTATGTTATGTCACTCTAAAGTTCTTGGGTAACCTGGTCCTGACGCTGAAGCGCTACCAGCTCCCTCTCAGCCTTAGTGACAGGCTCCTGAGGCAGAAGCTTGAAGTACCAAGGCGCAGCCATAGCTAGAACACAGCCAAAGCCACAAGTAGCAGTCAAGGTAGCAAAGCCAACTAGGTGCTGTGGGGCATTGGTGCTAGGCCATAGGTAACTTCCATAGATGATAGCCAAGTGTCCGAAGGAATTTACAAAGGCAATGGCGATGGAGCGCTTTTGATCTGGGAATGGAATCGACTCGCTCGTCCAGTTGAGCATGAGAGGCAAACCGGTGTAGAGCCCAGCAACCAGTAGGCACATCATGACGTACTTGGCCACAGCAGAGCTAATCAGGGCGGAGACGATACAAGCGATGGCAACGAGACCATACAGACCGACACTATGCCACCTTCTATCTTGACACTTATCTGAGGTCCAGGACAGAGCCAGTTGGCAGACCGCTCCAGTAATCCAAATCGGGACAGTCATCCACTGGGCAGTGACACTGGTATATCCCATAGTCTTGAGGATCGTGGGCACGAAGTATGAGATGGACATGCCGAGGATAATGATGCTGTAGGCAACGAGGAAGAACCAAGTCTTTCCGTCCATGACAACAGCCTTGAAGGCTTGCCATGAAGTCATTCGACGGGTTGTACTGCCAACACTCACTTGCCTGTCTACCAAGATTCGAATCTGTGCAAGACGTCGTTGATCAGGGGAGAAGTAGCGAGCGTTGCGGGGGTAGTCTGGCAGGAGCAAGTAAAGAGCAAATCCACAGACTACTGTAAGGACGCCTTCGACAATAAAAAGCCATCGCCAGCCAGGAATACCTCTTGCTCCTTCAAGGCCCTTGACAATAGCACCAGCCATGATCCCACCCAAGGCTGGGGCGATACATCCGGAGGTATAGAAGATGCAAAATCCTTTACCTGTGATAGCATTAGTAGCGACCCAAACCCCTCGAGCGACGACCATGCTTACCAATTTCCTTCTTTGTGTACCAGCATGTTAGAAGATAGATTGCGCCAGGAAAAAGACCAGCCTCAATGCAACCAAGAAAGAAGCGTCCAGCAAGAAAGCCCTTGTAGCTTTTAGCTTGCGACAGAGCGATGACAACACAGCCCCAGACCCAGACTATGGTAGGTAGGTATATCGAAGGTCGGCATTTGTTCATGATCATATTGGACGGAACCTCGCAGAGGAAGTACCCGACAAAGAACAGGTACACGAGGAGGGAGTAGTCTGTTGAAGCGGTTAGATGGTATCTAGTTTGGTGGAGATATAAGTGCTACCATTGTCTTTCATGTCAAGACTCTCACTCATTCCAGCTGCATTAGCGTTGGCCTGTGAGGGTTAGTTCGTTCTTAAGCAATTAGCCAGTAGAACAGAAACTTACAATGTTGCCACGATCCAAGTATGCAAGAACATACATCCACCAAAGACATGGCAGAAGAGTAAAATCGATCTTGCGCACCAGACGTTTCTCCTCAGCAGTGTCAGGGACATAATTCGCCAGCGCAATCGTAAGTTCTTGATCGTCAGCCAGTGCATCAGCAGGCTTTATGATTTCTCCATCAGCAAGGTCTTTCGAGCCACACTGCTCCATTTGAGCTTTCTTATCAGTCCGCGAAGCCATTGCTAGAAGGCGACGATATTGAAAGTGTTAGGATGGAGTGAAGTCAGGAAGGTGCCCACGGGTATTATAAGCCGGAGTACGAGCCAGTTTTAGTTGCCGACCTGGACTCACAGTGGGTTTAGCGCCCTTCCCCAGGTTCTTATCTACGCTATCTGCGGGGACGTCTCATTTTCGGCGTTTTCGCGTTTCGCCGAGGAGATCGCTAAACTCGTGTCCCGTATCTTGAGTAATGGACCCTTGCCTTCGCCAAGAAAAACGATGGGTAAAATATCTAAACACACAGTGCTGGGGTCTAACATCGCGCGGCTATCGGTATTTATTAGACGTGTTAATTCCTATTGTATTCCATATGTATAACTTATGGAAGAACAAGTTATTGTGCGGATTTACAGAGCCTCACGTGATTCTGCGGGGGCTTACAAAGAATGAATACCTGCTTAAAATATCTCATCTCACCAAACCATTCCGGATGCTGGGCAAGCAGACATATACACTAATATCCTCAACAAAGGTTTTGTTTTTGCTGTGCTGACTCCATTGAGGTCCGGAGAACATATATATCTATCGCCAAGAACAATGCCTCAAACATCTTACGTGCTTCCTGGCCAACCTACAAGACGCCTAGGCAAACAAACAGAAGCCATCCACAATGAGATGCACAAGACGTTTCTAGACAAGTTACGCGAAGGTGGAAATAAGACAATTGAGCTCTTCGATAGCTCTATTGGCCAAACTAGGGGATGGGAAGAAGCCCTGATATTTGTACTGAGCAGTCCTGAAAAGGTTGTTCCTCACAACTATGCCCTGGCTGTAAAGAATACCGACTATTCTGCACTGACAAAGGCTGAAGACGAGTATGTAGCTGATAGTATGCAACTCCACAGTGGTCACCAGCTATGCATTGCATGCGAAGCCACCTTCAACTATTTCTGCACGTCCCAGGCCGATCCGGAAAAGATGGACAACAATGTGTTGCACTCAGAGTCTCTCCTGTCTGTCTTCAAGTCTGCTACATCCCGTCATTGCTACATCTGCCATCAGCTCTGGGGTAAGATCCTCAAGATGTATCCAAATATGGTACCAGACATGTATCCCGACTACAGAATCGAGTGCTGCTGGACGACTAACAGAGATGATGAAAAGGAGACTAAGATGTGGATGGTCATGTATAATCCGTCAATGCAAAAGTTGCCTATCTACAATTATCAGCATATTCTGCGCTTAGGTCTCTGGTCCAAGGAGCACTTTGGCAAATACTTTGGGAAGGTCACTCGCAGTGGAGATCCTCCCAAGACAGGCAAAGGGCGAAGTGATAATAAACTGCGATCAGGTCTCTGGTCGAGACAGCGCTTTGGTAAATACTTTAAGAAGGATACTCACAGTGGGGACTCTGCCAAGATAAGCAGAGTGTGGAGCGAAGCTTCGAATGATCATACCAACGACAATGACGCTACAAAGGCTCTGGCTCTATCATGGATAGCGAAGTGTATGCAGAACGCCGACGGACAACATGATATCTGTAACCGCTGCGACGAATATTACCTCCCAACCCGTCTTCTCGACGTCCGACAAGCGTTACAAGATAAGGTGGTGCGTCTAGTTTGCCTCAACAAGGAAGAAGAGACGTTGAAGGGCAGTGAATATGCATCTTTGAGCCACTGCTGGGGTGCTCATGGCGCAAAGGAGAACCCCAAGCTCCTCACGGGCAACATTGAAAGCAGACAAACTGAGGGACTGAAGTGGGACCACTTACCCAAGACATTCCAAGACGCTTTTAAAGTTGCCTCCTGGCTCGGCCTGGATTGGATCTGGATTGACTCAATGTGCATTATTCAGGATTCTCAATCAGACTGGAAAGCCGAGGCATCCGTGATGGACAAAGTCTACATGAACGCCAAGGTGAACATCTCCGCGGACAAAGGCCAAGACAGCCGATCGGGTTGCTTTGCACAGCGTCAAGATTTGGACATCACACCTCTTCACTTTGAGGCCACGAAACTCGACAAAGAATGGATGGTAACTGGGGAGAACAGTTTCGGGTGGATGGAATCTTCACCTTCACTGTCAAGGGCCTGGATCCATCGCGAGAGGCAGTTAGCAAGACGCATCCTGCATTTCACTGACAAGGAGCTCGTATGGGAATGCTGTGGGATAGGAAAGGCCTGCTTTGCCAGCGAGACGATGCCTCTTGGCTCGCCTTTCGAGAGAATCTTCAATGGAGAGACAAAATTCCAAATCCAGATTGCCGATGCCATGGATACGAAGCTACGAAAGAGAGAACAAAGAGATAAGCTGCATACACTCTGGAACGCCACGTGTCAAGATCTCTCAAACAAATCTGTCACCTATGCCTCGGACTTGCCTACCATACTATCAAGTCTAGCTAGGGAATTCTATGCCTTGTTCAACGGCGATGAATATGCGTGCGGCCTGTGGAGGTCGACTATGGCTGAATCACTGACTTGGTGGATACCCGGCACTAAACCAGAGTATAAAGGCTACATTGCACCGTCATGGTCATGGCTTAGCGCTGCATGCCCAGTAGAATTGTACCATCCGGGATACCAACAGCATAAAAGGGCCGTCGTTGACATATTAAATATCTGCAGGTCGTACGAGTCTCACCTGGATACTGGCTTTGGAAAGCATGCCGCTGGAACATTCATGGGTGTGAATGGTTTCCTACGCAAGTTGCACTTTTACTATACTGGCCCTACAGCAGACGGTATTGTACTGAGTGTTGTTGAACAGGATGGTCATGGCAACGATCTTATCCGTCGCATTGGAGGAGATTGGGATGAAAACGAAGGGATGATGTTCCGCATGACAACAGATGGTTGTCTCAATCTGTCGTCTCGAGAATTCGAATGCTATGGTCTTTTCACCACACTGGACGAGTGGGCACAGGATCGGAGCCAATGCCGCCGTCGGCTAGCTTGCGTTCTTCTTCAGCATGAATCGGCAACTGACAATGGTCCCCATACTTATCATCAGTACAAGAGAATCGGCACGCTAGACACTATCAGCGACTTTTACAGCTTTAAGCTACGCTACCGAGTTGCATCAGACGCTAGAGTTCCAGAGGCTGGAGTGCCACGAGGTGAATGGGATGAAACCGCCACAGACTACGCCGGACCGCCACCGCCTGAGACGTGGTTCCAAATAAAGAACGACAAGACTTCATCGGGTGAAAAGCTAGTCCATGATGACGAGATGATACATGAGCCGCTAGATGACATATGGTACTTGCTAGCACAATATATCGGCTGGGTCCGCTGGATAGCTATTCGTGAATCCAGGGAGAACGGAGAATCAGAATCGTCTGTATCCTTGACTCCCGGAGAGTCAGAGACCGATCAGAGCGAATGCGAAGAAGACAAAGAAGGAAGCCAGGATGACGAGCCGCGTAGGAATTGTGCAGATAAGGAGAGTCGTGCAGGCAACTGGGCTCCCATGTCGACCCACGACAACGGGAGCAAGGGAAAGATGATGGACGGCAATAGCGAAGAGCACTTGGATGATGCGATTTCTGAGGGACGTGGAATTCACTGTCCGTCATGTACAGGCTTTATGCCCACAACTGAGAGAGACGGAGGGAATGAAGTTGCCGAAGATGGAGATGGTGGAAAGAGTGATACAAAAGAGGATGACCAGGATGAGAAGCGAAGGAAGAACCGCCAAGAAACTTTACATCTCGGCAGTGTGATTCTGAGAATCCACGACCATGCCTCTTCATGGCTTGAACCCATTACTGGCGCTGAGAACGAGGACGAGGCCTGGGGCCGTCTACAGGAAGTGCTATGGTTCGAAACGCGGACTCGGGCATATGGGGCGAATTATCGCGAGGACCCCAAGGCTGCTATGTATCAGTTTGACGACGTGTTGGAAATGTGGCAGAAGACATATGGTGTGGTTCCATGGTTAGAAAGGTTGGATATTTCCGAATTTAGGATAGTCTAAAGACCGACCTGGAAATAACGAACAGGGGTCAGTGGAAATGGGCCTCTTCTATCATACCTTGCTGAAACAAGGCTTGCGAGTAGCTCGATCCGGATATACAAGAAAGCATCATTTAACTCCACCCACCCGGCAGCCCTGTCGCTTCGAGACACAAAGAGCAAAGTTAGGCTAATGGGACATGTATCCGGACTTGAGACACCTGTTCAGTATGAAACCAAACTGTATGGTGGTCTAATTAGGTATAAGTGTTCTTTCATAAATAAGACGCAGCTGTGGAAAGACTGAATAGGTAAGACGCACATCGATGGATTTCGCTACCAGGACCATGGGGGCACTTTAAGTTCTAAGTCCATTCCAGGATCAAAGTAGGCCGGGTTGGTGTTGGCTTAGTCAATACAGGGTCATTTGGTACTACTGTCGCTTCAATACAAGGCCTCACGCGGTTAACTGTGGATACATCTTGTGTTTTTATAGCTGATACGTTTATAGATTTCTACCACTGCTCTTCCCGGAAGCAAACCCGCCTTGCCGCGAAAAGTTATACAGCGATGTCTGCAGCATCCTTAGTTACCTCCCTCTGGGGGAGGGGGGCCACCAGGACCCCCTGGTCCACCACCCGCTCCGAATTCAGGGTTTACATGTCCACCGTCCTCATATCTGAAAACTGCCGGGACGACCTTGTTGGTGACAGTGATATTAACGCCATAAGCCAACCAACCAAAAACACCCTCATCAACGGTATCACCAAGAAGAGTCCACTCAACAACTGGGTCATAATCCTGGTTGGCAGCCTCGGCAAGAATTCCGTCGCGAGCGTTGGTCGTAAGAACCTGCTTGTTGGTGTTGTAAGGGGCAAGCTTTTCGACCTCGTGAATCAAGTCTTGGTCGAAGTAGGTCTGCCCAATATGACTGCTGTAGCCTTCGTTTCCAAGGGTCTTGTTCTTAAACAAAGTTGCGTTTGCATGAGCTAGTAGGTGGATATGGGTTGTTCGGCCAACGTAATGGCCGGGGAAGAGTGTCTCAAACTGTGCAACACCATCTTCATCGGTTTGCTGGATACCACGACCAAAGGTCTTGTCGATGTTGGTCAGGTCGTTGGTGTTTCCGTTGCCCGCGTTATTCACACCAGCATAAACACCAGTAGCGTTGCAGTGCCAAATATCAAGATAGAGTTCTGGCACAGGCTCACAGGTCTCCACGTCGATAATTTGGTAGTCGAGGATGAGGTCAACACCCTCTTGATCTTCCTTGAGGTTGCGACGAATGTCCTCACCACTGACGTCTGGAAGCTGTTAGTGCACATCCTCTTAGAATCCGGATAAAACTTACAGTAGGGACCAATAGTAACCTCAGGGGTAAGAACACAGGAATTCTGTCCGGCAAAGAGAGTGTCGGGCGGGGTGTTGGGAGTGTAACCGAGGTTGGTCTTGTTGTGGTCCGTGTTGAGCACGTCCTCGAGATCACGCTTCTTAATACCACCTGGAACCACATTAGTAAACTGCATAAGTCTAGTAGTTGGTGTTCAAAGCTTACGCCTCTGGCGATGTGCCTGAATCAAAGCAGATCGACGTTTGATGTTGCGGTCAGTTACACCTCGAGCCTTCAACGTTTCAGCACAGTGACGCAGGGACAGTCTCTCAGCACTGGCTTCGAAGGAGCGACGCTGTTCAAGCTCATCGTGGTGATCTTCACCTGGGTGAGCGGCGGTGAAAGAAGCCAAGGCTAAGACAATTGAGCTAGAGAAACGCATAATAGCTGCACTGGATTACCAGAGTACTGTGAACAAAGTTGAGAGGTTGATTGATCAAACCACAGATAGCGAAAACTTCATTTCATTTATATGTTTTGACGCCAACTATTCTCGGACCGACTGTTGTCGCAATGAATTTCCTGATTGATACAATAGATGCATCTACTTTCTCTGCCGTCTTGGCAATATTACGTTGTAAATTCTCCGTTATCTATTAACTTCCTGATTTGTAGTGAACATTCATGCTATATGCTGATCTCTTCCTAAATCCACAATTGCATCATCATGATCTGAGTAAACGACTCTTCCTGATTCGCTGTTGCACTCCTTGTTTATTATCTAGACTTCGGGATGTGGGAGATGGTCCTTGACGAGTTCCACAAATGGCCCGGAACACACCCGGAGAAAGAAGGTCGGAGCGTAGCTGCAGTTGAAACATCGAGGCTTCGCAACCTTGAACCTTGCGATACTACTCTATTGCTGATCAGTCGTAATGCCGATACGAAATACCACTTCGGGTAGGTAGAAAGAACACGAGACACCGTTTTAGGTGTTTAGACGGGTTGCCCCGCTACAGAGCAGATCGTCCCTCGCGGGAGGGAACGCGCTTCCGACAAGGCCCACAAGCCATGAACAAGCTAGCAACCTTGTCCAGTTATAGCCTGCAGGGTTGTTGAAGGAGGAGATCCAGCACAGTAAGTCACACTAATCCTTGTAGATGTCCTGTTCCTCTACTATAATCAAAGACCAGCCAACGCCTTTGCATAACAATAAATCGGCAGCTCCTTAAGTTTCAGGCTCAGAGAATTGCTGCTATACATCTACACTCCGCGGCTTCAATCGCTTGCAGCTGCCATAGTAGTATTAAACATAGATGTCAATAAAGCAGCTATAAGCTAAGACCTAAGCATCCTATGTATAACAAAGTAGAGTTATAAAAAAGTAAAGGAAAAGATAAAATGTTTAATATAATAATAACAAAGCAGCTAGACTATACTTTCTACATAAATGCATTATACCTTAGCGCTCCTTTATATAGTTTTCTAGTAGACTTAATGTAAAAGCTAACTACAAATGTTAAGTTGAGATTTTCTCTCTAGTTACTAAGTACTAATACAGCTACTATAGGCTGATAGATAGGATCTGCAGAGGAAGTATTTTCTAGTTAGTATTAGAGTTATATAGAGCGCTCCTAGGAACTCTGTTTATCTGATAAGTTAAACAGAACTAAATAGCAAAATCTGTTTATTGTACTAAATTAGGATAGCAGAAGAGGATACTAGCTTCATAGGTAGAGCCCGTAGCTAACACTTTTACTAGTACTCCTCTTACTTCTACTACCTATCTCCTGTTCTTCTATCCTCTTTCTCCCATAGAGCTGCTTATTACTTATGAAACACTATTTGCTTTTTGGGTCTTGCAAGATTTATTATATCTATCTATAGTAGAGCTACTCAGTTGCTCTACTTTGAAGTAAAGCCACCATCCACTGTCATAATGGATCCTGTGACCCAGTCGCTTTGTGACGAAGCAAGGAAGAGAACGGCATCTGAAACATCTTTGGCAGATCCCAGTCGTGGCCACGGCGTAGCGTCATGGAGAGACTTGTTGAGAGCCTTATCTTCGATAAAGGGTCCTACCATAGCAGTAGCCAGGAATCCGGGACACAGGGCGTTGATATTGATACGAGAAGGGCCAAAGTCAACAGCGAGTTGTCGTGTGAGATTCACGACAGCACCCTTTGAGGCGCAATATGAGGGTTCCCTGGCTAGACCGATTAGGCCTCCCATTGAAGCAATGTTGATGATCTTGCCAATGGCAGGGTGGGACTGAACATCTTCAGACGCGTCTGGCGTAGGTTCAGCTTGCGAAAGAAACTGCTTTATAGCGTACTTGCATCCAAAGTAGGTCCCTCTCGTGTTGATCGACATGGTACGATCGAAATCCTGATCAGTTTCTTCAAGAATGCTCTTGAGACCTGTGAAAATGCCAGCGTTGTTAACCATGATGTCAACACGTCCAAATGCGTTCGAGGCCTTGGACACGAGCTCTTGCATCTGTGAGCTGTTTGAAACGTCGCATCGCTGGAAGATGGATTCGCCACCATGTTTATTGATAAGCTCATGGGTAGGAATGGCAAGATCCTTCTCGTATCCTTCTTGTCGTGCTTCGGGTTGGAGGTCAGAGCAGACGACCTTGGAGCCAGCCTTTGCAAGAGCAAGTGATATAGCTCGGCCATTGCCTAAAGATGCACCTGTAACGACAGCGACCTTGCCGGCTAGGGCCTTTGCAGTAAGAGACATGATAAATGAGAAGAGGGGAGGTATAGAAGATGGCAATCAGTTTAAGGGGGCTATGTTTAAGTTGACGAAGATGATTCATATCAAATATCCGGTAGCAGAAGCAATCACCATGACTTATACTCATCGTTGTTACCGAATGGCGTTGGATCGTGCTCTCCACCTCCCCGTGGGGTCGAGAATGAGAAATAAGCTAAAGAGCTGCCGACGACTCTTCCCCGCACGCTAAACCTCGTCCTCCATCCCTAGCCTCGCAAAAATTGCCATTTGCCTTCTCTTGAGGGTAACCTGTAGCGAGCTGTTCTCTACCGCCGTCATTTGGCGCCTTGGCTACCTGGGGCAATCATATAAGCACTATCAACCCTCGGGAAACTTGCCATCTTTGTACAACTTTTGGCCTTTGCCGATTTTCAACTCCGTCTACGCGCTTCATGGACACCTCATCACGCCCGTCGCGTCGCTGGTGTGTCAATCGACGAAACCATCGAGGGCAATTGCTAACGAGAAATCGATCAAGTTTTACATGTCGAGAACGTCGAGTCAAATGTGGGGGTCAAATCCCGAGATGCCAACAATGCACCAAGGGATCACGAGAATGTGTTTTTGACGATGATAAGGTGTTTCGGCATGCGCAATCAGTTCCTGGACAGGGAACCCGTACAAGCAAATGGGATTTTCCACCAGACCACGTTTGGGTGCGGAGTAGTACTCCCTGTAAGTACATCGTCCCACCGACTCAGGCATTCCTAACGGCCCGAGCAGTCAAGTTTATTGACGACACAGAGCTTACAGTTGATGGCTATCTTGTCATTGTCGATGATAATGAGTCATCTCCTATGCATATTGCGGAAAACGGATTGCATAGTCAAGCGCTCTTGTCGCAATGCTCATCGGCGCCTGGGCAACCTAAGGGACAGGGATCAAACCCGGGTTGGTACCTTACAGGAGATACAGACAACTTCGCCCCTGCGGTACCATCCTCTCAGGTCAGCCGGGACCAGAGTCTCACGGGTCACTGCCCAACAACCGCTCTTGAAAATACATGGCAAGACTTTCTTAATCAACCACCGACAGTGTCATTGACAGTCAATGAAGCAGCCTTACTACAGAGATTCGCTCAAGTCGTTGGACAATGGATGGATCTCTCCGATCTCAGCCAAACATGGTCCAAGCTCGTCCCTCATTTCGCCACCAGAGCCAATCTAGTCAAGGAATGCTGCGTCGCTTGCGCGGCCAAACAACTCGCCTTGTCAACCCCACGAAGTCCCAAAGCCGATGAGTGGATGAAGCAAGCACAGGCATCCTACAGCATTGCCATCGAGCAGCTGATTCGCCAAGTTTCCACTGATTGTCCAGCACCATCACCCGAAACCTTCGTGGCCACTGTACTATGCAGCGTTTACGAAATGATAGACGCCACCGGATCCGATTGGCAGGCTCACCTAGAGGGGGTATCCCAGATCGGTAAGATACGAGGTATCAATGGAACCTGTGGTGGGCTGGAGGAGGCTGGCTTTTGGTGCTTTGCTCGTCAGGAGGTAGTCTGTTGCCTGATCAATCGAAGCAAGCCGAGGATAGATCCAGAATCATGGTACGAGATTCTGGGACAAAACACGGAGATAGGCCGAGAGGATATGGCTAACAGAAGGTATGCACACCTCTGTGATGAATGAGCCACCGATGCTGACAGGCTACAGGATACTTACCATACTAGCTAAGATTTGTCACTTAGTCTACTCCTGCAACGACAGAAGTGGTTCCCTTCGAGTATTCGATCGTCTAGACCATAACAGTAAGAGATTGACGAGCATGCTGCGGTTCTGGAAAGATACCCTCCCTACCACATGCGAACCGATCTCTGTAACAAGACAAGGAGACAACTCTTTCGATACTATATATTTTACAATCAGATAAGGTTTTTCTCGATATTTACACTTTGCAAAGGGCATTATAACACCTTTTCCTATATATAACCTTTTTTTTTTTACCCTGCCCTATAAATAAGGTTTAGGTATAATATAAATACCTTTTTACTTACTTTAATTTAGATTTTTTCCTCTTTTATTTATTATTAATAACCTATTTATAACTAAACCTCCTTAATAAGGTTAGTAAATACCCTAGGATAGCTAAAAGTAAAAACTTAATAGATATATAGTATAATACTTTTTAATAAATTACTTATAGCTAAGATTAGTAGCTTTATAATTAACTTCCCTTAAGGGATATTTATTCCTTTTAATAACCTTAATTTTCTTATAAAAGAGTAACTAAAAAAGTATTCTTCTTTTAAAGCTCTTATTAACTTAAATAATAAGCCTAAAGTAATAGCCTATATAAGGATCTTCTATTTTACTTATATAGTTACTCTTAAGTTCCTTATTACTTATTATACTAGTATTAAGATTAAAGCTTCTTAGCTAGTAAAGTACTATAAGGATACTATTAAGAGGAATTTAACTATACCCTTTAGAAAAGATAACCCTAGTTAGCTATTAGAAGTACTGAATTTCTAGATTACTTTAAAGGAGAAATAAGGGACTGTAAAGGAGTTATCTTGTGTTTTTTTGCTAGTATTAGAAGGGGAAAATTTAATTAGTAGCTAGGCGTTTAGGTAACTATTTTATATTAAAATAAACACTTTGCTATATATATATATTTCACATTGGGCACAGCAGCCTCAGCATGGCAAATGTACCATCTATGCAATATCCTCCTTCTCACTTCGGGTCTCCATCAAGGATGCCAGAGTGGACAGGAGATTGAGGTTCGCTTATCCCAGGGACGCCACTTTCGAACTAATTTAACACTAATGGCCTTTCCAGAAGAAGCTGAGATCTCACGCCTTGCAGATTTGCGGCGTAGCTCTGGGCGAGCCGGACGGAGGAGCTCGCGTCCATTCCGTGCAGGCTATTTACTACGGTAAGTCTCTTCCATGGCCACACAAGCTCTCCCACTAAACTATAGCAGCTGGCCGATGTTTGACTGAGCTACGAGAACAGGAGTTGTGTGCTAGATTACTGCGTGATATAGAGGAGGATCTTGGGTGGGCTGCTAAATATCGAATACGTGACTTGTATGTGGCTTGGGAGAGGGAAATGGAATCACCTGCATAGACCAGTATGACAGCAAGTTATATTTCCATCTTATAAAGTTATCAATTTAATGTGCTAACTAACATACTGCAGGTCGATATATCTGTTAATACCACAGTTTCGAGTTCGATTCAATGCCCTCCTTCTCACAATGGTCATAATATAACTGTGCAAAGCTAAAGATGTCCATCGTCTGTCTCAAGCTATCATCATCGTTGAAGAACTCAAGACTGCCGGTAATAGTAAACACTACCTCTGATCCAGCACCCATGAATAGCGTATGGATCGTTCCGGGATTCTCAACGACATAGTCGCCAGGTCCGGCAACCCAGTCGTACCTAACATTGTTAGCTAATGTCTATTATCAATTGGACGTGAGCTCTTACTCTTTGTATCGCCAGTTTCCAGACATTGTGACAGCTGTAACGGTGCCTCGGTGCCTGTGCTTACCGAGCCAAGCATCAACAGGTGTTCGTAGCGATACAACGAAACTTCCAGAGCGTGTTTCGAAGCGCAGAGGCTTGAGCTCTAATGTTCCTGTCCAGGGATGCCACAGAGTATCTTTATTGTAGCTAATATAGACATCAGGGGAGCTATGCTTGTCGGCAAAAACAAGTTCTCTGCGATCTTGGTCCGTAAGAACCGACTCGTCCGAGTGCTTGAGGAGGTCGGCGCTTTTGTGGGACGAAGGCTCAGGTGTCTCTTGGGTCTTTGTTGGGGCCATTGCGATAGCAAAACAAAAGATTAATACCGCGGGTTTGATGGGTGTAGTTGGTGTGTTGTACTTCAATTTGGCCCAGGCTACCAAGCTTTCTTATATCCATCGCAGGCGATGCTGACTAAATATCCTCCCCTGATACGCGTTCGCTTTCTTTCAGATCCAACGCATGTTGCTTAATACATTACGCAGATCACTCCTACCCAGGTTTTAGACTGACTCGCGGTACACATAAGGTGCGTCTCACTCCAGCCCAAAGTTGATAAGCAAAAGTGGAAATTTCGCGCGAGATTGCCATTTGTAGCTCTCCAACGGCTAGGTCGAGCGAAAGCCACTAAATTGGCTTCCCCAGATTCATCGGCCAATCACTTTTAGTTATCGAGTTCCCCGCAAAAGTTTACCGACTCTGGGGTACGATTGCGGGGAGGACTAGAGATTTGATCCTGGGCTACATTTATGTTTCAAGCGAGGCAGGAAGATATATAAAGCAGCCGTGAATCTTGGAATATTTCGGTCCATCATCCTTCATCAAGCACTGTAATCGTCACAACATCAGGCATCATGTATCTTCGAGGCAAAGCTCTCATGAGTGCCATCACCATTGTTTGTGGTCTTGGCTTTCTTTTGTTTGGTTGTAAGTTACCTTTCAGTAGCTATTGAGAATACGACTGATCGATACCACAACAAATGATCAAGGTGTCATGGGAGGTGTGATTGGATCAACTACCTTCAAAGAGCGGTTCCATGACCCTAACGTGCGAAGTACTCCCTTCGTTCATCTTACTGCGATCTAATCTTGTTCCCAGGCAACTCAGCAGGGTCTCGTGGTTGGTCTATACGATCTAGGATGCTTGATAGGATCTTTGACAACGTTCGGTTTGTCTAAATTCAGGCGACGTACATGCATTGTGAGTCTGGAGCAGATCCAAACTATTATATCTTTCAATTGACCCATTCGAAGTGTGCAGGCGCATCTATCGTCATTATTGGGACCATCTTGCAAGTCACAGCCACCACCATAGGCCAGCTCATCGCTGGACGAATCATCACCGGTATTGGAGTGGGTATAAACACCGCTATCATTCCTTCTGTAAGGCCTTCTCAGTTTACTTCTGCCAGACCTGACTAATATCCTTTGACTGACAATAGTGGCAAGCTGAAGTCTCATCCGCCCACAACCGTGGCGCTTTCATCACCGTCGAAGCAGCACTTATCATCCTTGGCCTTGCTATCTCTAACTGGATCTGTTTCGGCGCGTCTCACGCTACCAGCTCCCTTCAATGGCAGTTCCCCATTGCCTTCCAATGTTTTTTCGCCCTCTGTCTGATCTGTATAGCGCCTTTCCTCGTCGAATCGCCCCGATGGACAGCGCATCACGTTTCAATTCAGAAAGCACGTGAGGTGACCGCTCGTTTAAACGGCTCGAGCGAGAACGACCCTACAGTTCAACAAGTCATCGGCGAAATTGAACAGGCTTTGGAATCAGAGGGTACCTCCAGCAGCATGTTCGACATCTTTAAACACGGCGGACAGCAGAACTTTCGCCGAATGTTGCTTGGTGTCGGTGGTCTGTTTATGCAGCAAATGACTGGTATCAAGTAAGCTTAATCCATCTTGTTCACTTTCCCCTATACTGACATTCCCGCCAGTGCTGTTGCGTATTACACGCCTGTCATTCTCCAAGAATATGTTGATCTTTCTCATGACCTTGCGTTGATTCTCTCCTCAGCAGCCGCCGTCCAATTCTTCATTGTGTCTCTCGTTCCCATCTGGGTCATTGAACGACTTGGTCGCCGCACATGGATGATCTGGGGCGCCTTTGCTCAAATGCTGACTCTCATCTTTGTTGTGGCTGGTTTCAATATCGGGGGCCGAGGGGGGGGTATTCTGGTAACAACCATGTTTTTCCTGTTCTACGATGCTTTCGCCGTCAGCTACCTCAACATTCCTTGGCTCTACGCTCCCGAGATCAACAATCTGCAAATGAGAGCTAAGGGGTCAGCCTTAGCGTCTGCATCGAATTGGCTCTGTACGTCTTTCTATGTAGCTCAATCTGCTCTCCGAAAACTAACCAGTTTTAGTCAACGGAATTGTTGTTACCATTACACCTATTGCTCTGTCGCAGATCAGCTGGAGATACTGGATTGTTTGTAAGTACTCCCCGCCACTATTACCACACCAATGTGCCGTGCTGACGTGCCACTTATATAGGGATCGCTATGAACTTTGCTTTCATGCCACTGGTGTATTTCTGCTACCCCGAGACCAAGGGTCTTTCTCTTGAGAAGATCGATAATATTTTTGCTGGTGATGTTGGACATGGCTTCAGTGGTTTGACTCAAGGCGTTCGTGACAGTGTGGTCATGACTCGAGGTGAGCATGTTGCCCCGCCATCATCCAGCGGCGATGAGGAAAAGGGCAAACATACTGCACATACGATGCACCGAGAAATGAGTATCTAAGAGATTACTAGGTACCATTGTGTCACGAGAGGGTTTATGAGCTGAGTTGAACTTGTTTTCGCTTATAATAGCCATTCTTGATATAGCTTAACACATGTCTTTATACCGTGGAGAGACGAATGTGAATATTGACTCTACTGTTATTTGCAATGGTCGGATAAATCTGTCGAATCGCCTATGGACATGTTCTGTGATATCAAGCTTAAATCACCCCCGTTTTATTCTATCTTAGTAAAGGTAGCAAGAATACCGGGCATGAGAAACCCTCGTTTCCACCGGCAAAACGGTAATAGCACTTGCTATGGAGCCTATGGGCCTCGCATGAAATGCTCCGGTCAACTAACCGCTTTAGTCTCAAGGTGACGTATGTTTTCGCATTTGAATACGAGATTTCTGCGATTGGCTGCTTTTTACTCCGTATGGAAGCCTAGGTCTGCGCTTTCTCATCTTTGGTCCACTTTGTCATCTTGTTAATTTATTACCCGACGTAGCCTTTGCAAGGTATCATGAAGTTCAGTCCACTATTCTTAGAAGACGAAAGTTGCTGGTTCATTCTAATCGTCAAGATGTCGAATGGTAAATCTTTCCCAAGAGCAGTTACTGAGCTGTGTCCCATTACTTCACACAGCCCTAGCTAGGAACTAGATTTTCTCGTATTTATGCAGCGTTCCTTTTCTTCCCGGAGTCTTTCTGTTTAAGAATTTTCCTGTCGCGCAATTACCGTAACCCTCCCATATCTTCCCAACACAAACAGGTGAGAAGACTTCACATTCGGTTCGCTATGACACTAAAGGAACTTTTCTAACCTTGCGCTCAATTGTTCGCAGAAGAAAAGGTCGTGACCCAATTCTCCTACCAACAAGTTACGATGGTCACGATGAAGACGTTCAGCTACCGGGAACAGAAAGGACCGTCGAGCCTAGCCTTCCGCGCTGCCATACGTACATTGCAATGTACATTTGCCATCGTTGTCGCAATCATGTACGGCCTCGATCTTGCACAAGCGACAAATAATAATACCAAGGCAGGAAGCGCTTGGGTTTACGCTGAAATTGTGGCTGGGGTATCAATCACCTTCTGTCTCGTTCATTTATTCTTTGCCCCAGCTGTTTGGTATTGGGGTCTTCTTGACATTCCTCTCTTCGTCTTGTGGCTGGCGCAATTTGGAGTGTTTGCTAGTATCTATCTGGGAGCCAGAGAAAAGCCAAACGACGATGCATTCTCAGCAGTAGTGTCACTTAGCAGGATGCGCGCGGCGATCTGGGTGAATTTAGTCAGCATGCTGCTGTGGTTTGCGACAACTGTGCAAGGTTTTATCGGGTGCTGCGCTCGACGGAAGAAGGGCCAGCAGAAAGACAGGGCAACAGCGCTAGCCTTGATGAATGAGCCATAGTTGAATAATGAAGAAGTGTCTTGAGAAGCAGCAACTAATTTGGAAACTCTATGCAGAGATTCAGTGGAGGAACATCACGATTCAACAGGTGCACATTCAAATGCTAAATCTTACACAGCGGGAGAATCAGCACCATTCCATCGCCCACCACCGTCAATTGAAACAAGTTTAATCCCTGCAATATATGGACCAGCAGAGTCTCAGAAGATTTACTAACAGCTGGAATTGTAGGCTAAGGCCTTCATCGCTTTACCTCACAGTCGTAGAGGTGTTGTCGTAAAAAGGATCTGGCTACATTAACATTACCCTGTACACCAGAACAAATCCTGCGGTTTCCGGAACAGTCGGATGTAGAAAACGTCACGGCTAAATGTTAACGCGCTATAAGTGTTAGTGCAGTTTCATCATTACGCGAAAAACCTACGATTCGCTCTGCTAGGTCTTGGACTAAACTGAAAGGACGTCAAGACAAGGGTCGTAGCGGAGCTCTGTTCATGATTCAGCAGATACGACGTACCCAGGCCAACCATGTCGTTTACGCATTCGCATACAACTGGGCATAGCAACGAAATCACGAATTTTATCGCTTACAACCTGACACCAGGAACACGATCAATATGAACTACCGCTGACGCGTCTGGGTGTCTTCAGTTCCTTGAGGGAAATGACATTCTCCACAAAGCTTATGACTGTAGTCCTCAATTGGATAGGAGTCCTCGGCCAACGATACAGGGACTTCGCTCTATACACGTACAGCATGGACCTAGTTCTACGCAATTTCGTGGCTAACAAATGAACGAACAGCCTCTTTGCATAGTCTGTGCTTCTTTACGTTTTGACCGACCATCTTTGAAATGAAAAATAAGACATTATGCTAGGCCGATATGACGTGGCGAGACTGGGAACTATGATCCTAGATAACAACACTTATATATAGGACGCTGGAAACCTACCTTCAACAACATCTCGACACACAGTTACCTTCGCGCTCTCAACATGGTGCTTCTTCACTCTTTCGCTTTCGCGTTCTTCGGCTCGGCCTTAGGCGTCGCCATTCCAGGTTGCAAACTCTCACCATCCGATCCAAATTGGCCTTCTGTTGAAGAATGGGGAGAGCTCAACCGAACCATCAACGGTGCTCTTCTCAAAACCCAACCAGCCGCTTCATCATGTTACGAAGGCAACCCACTTGACTCGCCCCACCAGTGCCGAATCATCGAGGATAACTGGACTGCTGCCACCCTCCACGCCGTACTGCCGGAGTCTATTGCTTCTCCGCTCTATGCCAACAATTCCTGCTTGCCACCTGGTGCCGACGGTTATAATGCTGGCAGTGGATGTCATCTTGGTGGATATCCGAATCATATCGTCAACGCTACCAGCGACGAGCAAATTGCAATCGCTGCCCGTTGGGCTTCCGAAAGGAACATACGCATTGTAGTCAAGGGAACTGGCCATGACTTGTTTGGACGGTACGTATGACAGAAATTGCATTGTCCCAAGGCTAACGCTCTGATAGATCCACCGGCGCCCATTCCCTTTCCATCTGGACTCATAATCTAAAGCATAGAGAGCTCGTGCGCGACTGGACGATACCGGGATCAAACAGGACAGATACAGTCTTATTCGCTGGGAGTGGTCTCAACTACGGCGAAGCCGTTCGTCATGCTCTCAATTCCGACCGTGTGATTGTGAGCGGCAACGACGAAACGGTAGGCCTTGGTGGTCACATCCAAGGAGGAGGCCATGGCCCACTGTCAAGTACATTCGGTCTTGCAGCCGACAATGTCTACCAAGTTCGCGTTGTCACATCAGATGGTAAGATCCTGGTAGCCAACGCCGCTCAGAACCAAGACTTGTTGTGGGCTATCCGCGGTGGCGGTGCAGGTCAGTACGGTGTTGTGACCCAATACGTGATCAAGACATATCCTGCGCCTCGAGTCATCAACACCGGCTTCTCTGTCAGCCCTACTGGCAACAGCTCTGATGCCGCCGAAAGCAGCTTCAAGGTACTAGCTACTCTCCTGCAGGACCTTCCGTCTCTCATGGACGCTGGCTGTGCTGGTGCCACCATTGTTTCAGGCAGTATGAAGACCGGCGTAACCATCAGTCAGGGCATTTACGCTTATGACACATCACTACCAGCTGTCGAGAAGCTTATGAATTTAACCAGAAAGCATCTCCTAGATGCCAGTGGTGATAAAAACGGCAGTCTGGTCACTATAGTGCCCAGCGAGCTTTCGGAGTCCAGCTATCTATCTTTCTTCGACAAGATGAACGCCGGTGGTTCTCACACAGCTGGCGCTATGTCGATGATCTCAAGTCGTCTCCTTGGACGTCCACAGTTGTCGGAGCTCAGCAGAGAGAAGCTCGTTGACTATGCAAAGCGACTTGTTAGTTATGGCGCTGTTGTCATTGGTCTCCAAGGAGGGCCCGGGCCCGCTAAAGTTGACGAGAGTATGCGCGGTGCGCTTCTCCCGGCGTGGCGGTCCAATTACCTCCACGTCATGAGCTATGGCGCCAAGTTCAACCAGTCTCTTGTGCCGCAAGAAATGCTCAAGGACACTTCAGACCGCCTTGAAGAAGGCGCTGAGAGTCTCTGGCGGGAGTGGGCTCCAGAGACCGGCTCTTACATGAATGAGGGAAACCCTTTCCACTCAAACTTCAAGAAGGACTTTTATGGGAGTTACTACCACCAGCTACTAAAGATCAAGAGCAAGTATGATGCCAGTAACAGCTTTTGGGTTCTCTCCGGTGTAGGAAGTGATAGCTGGGATTATAACTTGAACTCTGGTAGGCTCTGTAAGAAGGTTTAAGGGTAAAATACCAATAGGATAGAGATAGCAAAATACTCTACAAGAGCTATAATATATCTAGTATATAGGTTCCTGTAATAGTTATCTTCTTTTATTTATTACCAGAGTCATAGCTTTATAATAGGGAGTCGTATTGCTAAGTATGAATGAATTCTGACGTCATTGTTTAACGCGTTAGGTGCATACCAGCATCTGAAAATCTGAACAATCAAACCCCTCAAATTTTCTCCATCTTATTTCCCCCGCCACCTGAAGCAGGTTTAATATTGCGAGTTAACAGAGACGTCGTATCAGCGACGACACTGCTCGTGCAGCTGCTGTGGAGATGGACGTAGCAGCCAAGGTCCTTGGCGCTAATATCCCTACTACCAACGATATCTTCGACTACTTACCCGTCCCCTCCCTTGTCGTATCATCCTCCTATCGTATACAGAGGGTTTCTGTCGGCTTACTGGAAGCCTGGGGCCGAAGTCGTGAGGGTCTTATTGATCAAGACCTCTTTGTTGCTCTTTACCAAGGTTCGCCGACCGAACGATTTGACCGTATACCATTTGTATACGCTATCGAGACAGCCATCGAGTCCAGAGATCTCCGTCTATGCTATGCGGCCTACATTGCGAACGATGTCGCTTGGACGGCGCGCATCAAGCCCGTACACAAGGATGAAGAACTGCTCTGCCTGGTGGTCGAATGGGAAAAGGCTGAGATCCACGTCACAGTAGCCGATGGCGGAATGGTACAGAGCTGGCTGCCTATTGATGATGCCTTTGGCATCCTCATCCAGGCCGTTAAAGACTATGCCATCTTTCTGCTAGATACTCGTGGGAATGTCATGACTTGGAATCGTGGAGCTGAATTGAACAAAGGTTACAAGAAGGAAGAAATCGTGGGCAAACATTTTTCGACATTCTACGGCGAGGAAGACACTCAATCCGGGAAACCTGAAAGGGAACTGGAGATTTGTTTACGCGAAGGCAGAGTGGAGGATGAGGGCTGGCGCTATCGTAAGGATGGTAGCAGGTTCTGGGCTAACGTCGTTATCACGGCTATCTACAAGAACAACATGCACGTCGGCTTCGGCAAAGTCACACGAGACCTCACCGAGCGAAAAGAGGCAGAGCTACGCTTAATTGCGGCTCACGAGGAGAGCGCACGGTTGAAGAATGATTTTCTGGCAAACATCAGTCACGAAATCCGTACACCAATGCATGGTGTACTCTCTGCTTGTTCGCTGCTCCTTGACAGTCACTTGACCGAGGAACAGCGCGAGACGGCCAATATGATTGAAGAGTCTGGTCGCGTGCTATTGCGAATCATCAATGATATACTCGACTACTCTAAGATTACAGCTGACAGTTTTACCATCCAGAAGGGTAATGTCGACATCACCAGTCTGGTTACGTCGGTGGTGCGTGCATTACAGCCCGCTGTCCAACCGGGAGTCTCTATGAAAGTGAGCCTCTCACCAAAACTACCGAAGTTTGCAGAGGGCGACCCTCTGAGATACCGTCAGATCTTTGAAAACATCCTCAGCAATGCTGTTAAGTTTACCGAACTTGGGTACATTCTGGTGCGAGTAACGCCTCACGCTGAAGATACCACCACCTACACGATTTTGACAGAGATCGTCGACACTGGTTATGGAGTTACAATAGATGATGCGAAGGAGTTGTTCAAGCCATTCACGCAACTTGATACCCCAATCCACAAACGTCGCCCGGGGACTGGACTTGGGCTTTCCATCGCGAAGTCGCTAGCTTCGATGTTGGAAGGTGATATTGGATATAAACCAAATCCAGAACGTCAGGGTAGTAACTTTTGGTTCACATTTAATCTACGCAAGCTCGACTCCCATCAGAAAGCCCAACCCGTTCAGAATCTGCCTGATCCCGATATTGAACCATTACCACAAGAGTCTCTCGATGCGGAAGACCTTTCCAAGCCACTCAGACAACTTGCTACCATCTCACCTTCAAAACGGATTCTCGCAGCGGAGGATAACATTATCAACCAGAAAGTACTTGTCGGAATGCTCCATAGTTTTGGATTCCAGCACATAACTGTGGTCTCAGACGGCGCCCAGGCTGTTTCGTCCATTTTGGGAGCACCTGACAAGTTTGACTTGGTTCTTATGGATATAAGTATGCCTGTTATGAACGGGTACGAGGCGACGGGTCAGATACGAAGTAAAGGTATAGAGTTACCTGTGATTGCTATGACCGCCTACGCGTTGAAGGGCGACATGGAGCATTGTTTGGATAAGGGTATGGATGACTACATTGCAAAGCCAATGAATAGGCAACTGTTGATGAAGAAGTTGCTTAAGTGGCTAATGTTTAAGCACCATACTGCATAAGACAGACCAAGTATACAATTTTGTTAAGGATTTTAACACCTGGCAATGAACAATAACAGTATTCAGTATTTGTAACCGCAGTCTAGTCTGAGGTCTAAACTTAGGTGTTACCAACGTGCTTAACACAACTAAGAGGCGAAGTCTCATAAACTCTCCACTACTCTACATATATATAAAACCCAGGACTCATATTGACGCTGAAGCCGGTTTTTCCATGGGCCACTTGCAGTGCCTGTTGGTCTTGCTCTCTGGCCTATTCATTGCAACACTTCTTGTCCGTCTCAACCCTGTCAATCTTGAAGCCGCCAGGGACCCTCTTCTGGAAGAAGCCATCGGCATCGTACTTCTGCGCCACCTGTCTGATATGTTGCACGTTCGCCCGGCCGTAAGAGCCCAGTGGATCTTGCGGTGCATCGGCGTAGGCCAGATAGACCCAGTCCTCCGAGAGGCCAAGCGACTTCGCGTGAGCGATGATCTTTTCGTTCATTGCCACAGAGAGTTGATAGATCACGGCAACATCTTGATCGGAGTACTGGCCCCCAAAGAGAATCGCTCCGACGGCTGCAATAACTCTGTCGCGATTATTCCGCTCTAGTCCCAACATATTACCCCCCTTCGAAACACTATAGTCAGCGACGCGAGATGGCATCGGCTGAAGGTCGAAAATGGTGCTGAAGTTGCCTGGGTTCACCTTTTGCTTGATGTCCTTGACGAATCCATTGTATTGATCGACGATGAAGCGCAAGATTCGGGGGTCGTTGGCGACAGTCATGGGTCCAGCGCCAATAGTTCTAACGGGCAAAGTCAGTTATGTCCTGCTTTCGATCGAAAGTTACGTATGCACGACTTACCGCATTTCATCGCTCAGCGATGACCCATGGGCGGACTCCGCGAGAGACATTGACTTTGCGGGAAATTGACGAAGGGTTGGAATTTTCCTGACGCTATCGAACGCCGACGAGTTTAAATCGTTTGCCGTGTTGACCTCTGTCAGCGAGATGGCCGTGGAATCACTAGCTTGATCGTAATTGAACACCGTAAGCAAGTAGTTATCCTCAAAAGACTGATCAAGGCTCGTAAAGCCCACAACCGCGTCCAACACCTCGTCAAGATGTTCCATACTGACTACTGTCGTTGCCTTGGTGATGTTTTGAGCAGGAAAGGCCTCCATGTCGAATCTGGTCACAATCCCAAAGTTTGCACCACCTCCTTTCAATGCCTTCCAAAGGTCTCCATGCGAGTGAGGGTTTGCATGAACGATAGAGCCATTGGCAAGTACCACCTCATAGTTGACCACACTGTCACAAGCAAACGCCCGCTTGGGAGTGTACCACGAGACGCCGCCACCGAGTACTAGCCCTCCTACGCCCACTACGCCTTCTCTTCCACCCATGACACTGACATCGTGCTCAAGAAGATCAGTGTAAACGGCACCCCATCTGGCTCCTGTGCTAACACTTGCGATGTTCGTCTCCTTGTTGTAGGTGGTGGCATTGATCTGTGTGAGATCGATTGTAACCCCAGTATCGATGTTGTTCGAATGGTCGGTAGCATGTCCACCGCTGCGGACGGCGATATGCCAGTCTCCGGCTCCACTACCAGCATCACGGAGTGTAAGAATAGTTTGGGACACCTCCTCGGTCGTGGTTGGAAGGACGAAGCAGAATGGACTCTTGCGAGTATCGGGCGCCCACGAGCCGTTCACCAAGGTCGGGTAGAGTGGCGAGTCTGCGAGGTGCACAATGTGTGAAAGGTTCGCCTGGATCAATGCATCACACTAGAATAATTTAGTTCAAGTTGAAAGAAGTCTTCAAAGGGACTCGTGAAGGCACGGACCGCATACCGGAGGATAGCCAGTTTTGGCATTTTCCACCTCTTTTGCGACGACACTGCTTAAGACAAGCGAGGCGCATAAAGCAATACCTGCTTTGTTACAGAGCGTGGGGGCTTGAGGAATCTTCATATTGATAATTGTAGACAGCGTATGTCACGATGTTGCCTTTGTCTGAAAGCCTTCTATAAACGGTTCTCGACGGCAGCAGGGCTCTTTATATGCGGACGATACATACAGACACCCTCTTATCCGTCGTTCGTCAGCTAGGATAAGCCACATCAAATCAATCCACATAATCAATGTTTACTGAGATAGCTCACTAGCTAACAATTGGCCGGAAGTTATCCATGTCTCGGAAGCTGGCGCAGCAGACCGCTATGCGGTTCGCTTGCAAATCATAAGGAAGCCGAGATTCCAACTGACGCTTAACAAGGCCTGCTCTTACAACAAATGGAAGCGTGCAATATACATTGCCGAACTATAAGTCCGGGGCATTGAAACCCAACCACAGAGTTAAGGTTGATGTGGCCCCACCCTTCTTCGCAACGCACGCCGACTGGCTCCCAAGAAATGATTTGAGTGACGTCGGAGAATGACCTTGACAGCCTTAAATTTGGTGAGCCATCGAATCTAAAACTAAACGATGATGCCTCGCAAGTTACTCCGATAGGCTCCAGAACGCATTTCAGCCTTGCTCTACTGAATCAAATTTAGCCTAAGCTTTGTGGGCGGCTTGTATTACCTTGCATGCTAGCTAATCTTTTACTAAGTAGTGGAACCGGAGCATCCCCGGGCTCTTCATATCATCGTTATATCTATGACATAGCCTAGGCATGCAAGATACACTATAGTAAAACACAATTATCATGGGCAAGCTCGCGCTCGGGAGCGTCATGGGTCTATTTTTAGTGGACATGACTATACGAATCCAGCGCTTCAAAATGCACAGCCATAGCCGCGTCTAAATCCTAACACTAGGATTTTATGTCACAATTGAGCCCCTTCGTGTTTGCGAATACAACTGCCCTCGATGATCAACATACACGATAAGACATTCTGGTCACTCGATGAAGGAACGGCGAGCTGGATATGGGTTTCGTGCCGGGCCTTTCAAAGCATTAAAACATGATTCAATCTAAGCCTGATACATTTACAATCGCAACGAATTTAATCACCTCAGCTTTATTAGTTTAGATGTCTCTATCCGGTGTCTATCACGGCCTCAGCATCTACACGCGTTACTGCGCCGTTCTTCTATTCTTCTGCTTTTTCATCACTGCTCGATCTTATAGGATCGTCGATATGGTGTGAGACGGGACTCGGCTCGTCTCACGTTTGGGCACCCATCCAATCTCTTGAATCGGCCACCTTATCCAGAACCGGTGAGTCTCGTCCAAAGATGTATATATGCGTTCAATCAAGTGCGTGCCCCAACCTTGAAACCACCAATTGTACTCCAGTCGATGAAGAAGCACACAAAGGAATGCCAATACGCATATTGCCTTGCTATTGCTCCGTTGGACTAGAGAGAGGAATTCGTCGGGGATCTTATACATCCAAGTGAATAGGCTGCGAATTTTAGCTTCGTTACCGAGGTCTTCATCGTAGAAAAAGTAGAAGCATCGTCTGAGATCTTCGTAGGCATCGAGTAGCAGTTGTCGTGATTGGCCCTCATCTTCCGAAGTGCTTGTATCAATATACGCCTGGAATTCTAGGAGAGGTCTCAGGTCTGCCTTCTTGGACCCCCACAGCCTTTTGACCTCAGTAGAACGGAAAAGAAAGGCAATGGATGACGAGTAGATGGCACCATTGTTTGCCTCCAATACAGTACGTACGCCGCGGAAAAGAGCAAGCCAGCTCGGCATGACAGAATTAGCATGAAAAGGAAGATCATCCTCATCCCTGAGGCTACCAAAAGAAATAAACATTGTCAAAATGCTGAAGCAGTACATAGGTATCGCGTTGCTTGTTGAAATGTTGGACAAAAGAGGTGTAGCCATGGATGTCGCGGCTGTGTGGCGGGCTCTGGCGTGTTCATAGTAATATCGACGCGACTCTGGTCGGAAGTGCGCCAGGTGTGACGCTGCCAGTGCTAAAAGAGAATAAAGCACATATGGATGGGAAAAGCCAACCTGTGGGACGCCTTCTAGGAAGTAATTGCGCATAATTGGGTCAGAAGATAGCGTAAGAGAGGTTGATATACAGTAGTGATGAAGCAGCTCCAGATCTAACATTGTAAGGCCCGCCATCCCAAAGCCGTTGTCCTGAGCGGAAAGCGCTCGTGGTGTTTCGAGGGGTATCTCTCCACTGGCAGGTGTCAGAGCATGAGATGGGGCTGCACGATTGGCAGTCAACAAAGGTGATGCATCCAAGAGGCTGCATACTTCTTCACGTCTTGCACAATTTCGGCAGGATGGTCGCTCCTCACCACACTATCGTGTGGGTATTAGCTATGTATAAGCTGCAGCTCAAGCAGTGGTCTCGTACCTTGATCTTTCTTCTTTTACAATTCTGGCAGCCTGTCCTGGATTTTACGGTTGAGCGTCGCGACCCTTTTCCCGGGAGTGCTGGTGTCATGATGAAAAAACCACCAAGAGAAAATGTCCGTTCTGGTCTTGTGTTTCCTAGTATTGATTGTGAAACAAGTGAGGGAGTAGGCTGCGTGAAGTGGAGCCCTCGGGTAGCTTTAATCCTTGTTGCGAGGCGGGGGTTAGTCCGATTGGCGGACGAAAAAGACGTAAGCCATGACATCATAACACTTTCCGCCCCATATCTTTTTTGTTTTGTCACAGTCCCCGTCCCGCAAGCTTTTTATTCTGGATTTCAAGTATTTAGCACTCCTTATCAATATACACCAAACAATGATACATGTTATATATCTGTTTAGGTATTGTGTATTCCTGTGGTATAAGTTCTACTACAATATATAAAACGTAACTTATAAATAAATGCACGTCCAGGGGTTATAATTCTCGCTAGTAACCGTCGGTATAGGGTATCCAGGCTGAAATCACACTGAGACTGCTATATACAACACTGTGTGCTTGGTGGGCCCAAGCCAGCCTAGGTAATTGGACCGCTTGGTTACAGAGCGGCTTTCAAAGTCACGTCTAGCTGATGTAAGCTCTCTTCGATCGATCAGAGGGAGAAAGAACGCGCTAATGTGATATTGTACGTAGCGGGGTCCACTACGAACGAGGGATTATGCACAGTCAACCAATCGCCTCATGATGCGAGGATCAAATGCCCGCCCCACTCAGGCGTCAGCCATAAGTTAGTACTGTAGGTTAGCCTCTCGAGCGACCACTCGCTGGGGGCAATTGGGTCCAATCCTTTTGCAAATGAGATGACGAGTCGTCGATCACTGGTGACAATATGCCCTGTTCAGATTCGCAAGTCGCGACGATTGGCTTTGTAAATGAAAGGTATCTTTCTTAACGGTCGGAATTTGAGAATTGGAATAACTCGATGGCGGTGAGCCCAAGCGCGACAAATTTAGGTTAAGATTATTACAGCCTGCTGTTTAGTCTGGAGAGGCTTAGGCTTTGCACTGACTCGATGACAAGACTCACATTTTTCACAAGAAGGAAGGTACATAGAAAAGCTCTTATTGTTTCCTTCTCGTAGTAGTTAAACTAAATATCACAATTGACTATTCCAAGACACAATGTGACAAAGCATTCCTTTCTCAAAAGCAAGCGGGTTTTCCACATTTCTTAAACCAGAATCAGTTCCCTACAACTCATCATGTTTGTAAGCATCACCCTTCGTATCCGAGTCCAACTTCTTATCAGAATCAGTATAAAAACCCAGAGGATCACCGTACGCATCATCAGGGTTATCTCCAACACAGTGATGGCACCAGAAAAGATTTCCTGGGTCGTGAGCCTTCTTGACCGCCAGCAACTGCTCGTACCTCTTTTGCCCCCAGTACCTATCCGTCCATTTATGCATCACATAGGAGCTCTCGGAGAAGTAACTATTCGGTCCAAGCTTGTAAATCGTTTCGTCGGCCTGCTTTGTGGATAAAGTACGCGCATTCCATAGCATAAGTGCCTTGCGGAAGCCTGGAGCGATTGCTGTATCATCTGGCTGAACACTGCCCAGATTACCTGTCACAGAGGTATACAGGTAATGAAAGCCACAGCGAGTTCCATTGGCTGCCGGTGACGTATCATCAGGGGTCTTGAGGGATTCAACGCAGATGTCCAGCACATCCATCATGGTTGTAGCGAACTTCTTCTCCATAGCTTCTCGCGAGACAAAGACCGAATTCTGAGAGCCCGTAGCCGCGTCGGAGGGTGGATGAGGCTCAGGAAGTGGGTTTGTCGCGGGGATTTGGAACTTATCAGCGGGCATCGAGAGAACATACTCATAAGCTGACTTGAACTTTGTCTCCGTTACTTCGCGTGTGTGCAACACCTCCTTCAGGCCATCGCGGAACAATTTATAGTCGGACTCATCCTGGCCTCCAGCGTAGATGTACTCAAACTTAAACTCCCAAGTGACTGAGCAGAGGTCGCCCTTCTTGTAATTGTTGGTAGTAATAAAGAAGCCAGGTTGCGTGCTGACCTTCTGGTTGATCCTCATTTGCCACTCAGCAAATCGAGGCCACATCTTGCGAAGCCATTCGTAGCCAAACTTACGCCCATCCTGACAGAAGGTACCCTTCTGATTCATATAGACGCGACTGAGGCCTCCTGTAGGCACAGCATGAGCGCGGAGTGTCATGGAGAGAATAACACCCCAGACGCCGCCTCCACCACCGCGCATGGCCCAGAAGAGCTGCGGATTCCGGTGACGATTGATAGTCTTCTTGTGAACAACAGTCCTGCCATGCGCATCGCGACCAACTTGCAAAAGTTCAATCTCGAGCACGTTATCAACACCGAGACCCATAGATGGTGCAAACGGCCCGTGACCACCACCGAGATGGAACCCAGCCATGCCCACGGTAGAGCACCATCCTGATGCAATAACCCGGTCGTATTTAGCAGAGAAATTATGCATCTCAGCAAAGATAGAGCCCGCTCCAAAGCGGAATGCGCCATCAGGGGCTACATCTGGATCGGCTTTCCATTCAGGAATCCAGGTCTTGTCCTTGAGTAGGATTGTGCGAATGAGAATACCGCCAGTTGGGCATGAGTTGCGACTGTTGTACTCGTGGCCGGTACCGGCAGTAGCAATGCAAAGACGGTGGTTGGCGGCAAACTCAAGAGCAGAAACGACATGACGCTCATTGAGTGGGAAGACGACGATGTAAGGGTTCCAGTTGCGGTACTCATTATTGTGTAGCGCTGCCTTGCACATATCTGATGCTATGTTCCAGGTAGCAGGAGCCTCCTTACTCGGCAGAAAGCATGGGCGCTGCATCTCGTCGATGTTCTCGTAGTAATATAGAGCTTTGAGACCAGCGGGCGAGCTACCCAATCCATAAAAGCTTTGGTTCTTGACGGAACCCATTGGTACCGGTGCTGGCTGCGGTTGAGATCCATCCCACTGGACACCAAGACGAGGGACTGTAGGGTCTAGTGCCTGTTCCAGGTCCCAGATAGCCTTCTTGGTAGGCCAGCAGCTAGGGTCTTCGGGAGTGCACCACTTGGGGATGGCATTTGGCGAGGAGCCGATAGATGCTACTGGCTCCCTGTCAGCCGGGTCGCATGAGCCATAGCCGCAGTTGTTGTTCTCAGGAGTGCATGAGTAGCGACACGAGGCGCTGCACGGGTTACAGCGACCCATGGCCCATTTTGTGTGCTTCTTGGCCTTTTTGTCTTCGCAGTTGAGAACGGCGTACGAGTATACCGGCTGGTACTGGAAGTCGAAGCGGCAAGTAGTTACGCTACCACTGGCGCTGGTGAGGTGCACCTCGTTGGGATCCTTTGCCGAATGAGAGACCGAAAAGCGCTCGACGCCTCGGCCGGGGTAGTTGGGCCACTGTAGCGTTGCCTGGCTATCAGAGGTAAAGCTCCATGTCGCAAGTCCATTCTCGTAATTGCTAGAGACCTGGAGCGAGCGCCACACGCCAAGCAAATCAGTGGGTGGTCGAGCAAGACCAGACTTGGATTGGATTACAGGAGATGCAGACTCAGACTCGGGCTTGGTCTTGGTCTTGGTCTCAGGTTGGGCAGAAATAGCATCTGGAGAAAAAGCACAGCCCTCCGCGTGCGCCTTGCAGCGGAACATGAGAAAGTTGCCACACCCAGGTGTATCCATGGCTGAAAAGAAGCTTCCAGGAGCGATCTCACCGGTATGGTTGCATGCCAGAAATGCTGCCTCGAGTCCGCCAACGTCTGGTAGCCGTTGTACCAGGCAGCCCTCGAGGTGAGGCTTGGCACCTTCGCAATGGAGAACGAGCTCCTTGAGACCGTTAGGCTCATACCTGCACTTGGAGGGATAGGGACTGTCAGTAGTAACAGTCAAGATGTTGTCAGAAAACGTCTGTGCAAACTCGAACTTGCCAGACCCGCCCTGCTCAGCACCAAATGAGCGCCAGGTACCCTCCCAAGGGGAGATTTTGTCACTGCTGATGAAGCCGGGCACAGCATGGTCCAGCACAGGGAAGCTTTCAACTGCATCTGCTTCGATGTTGTTGTCGCTGTCGCTGATCTCCTGGCGCGGAGCATTGCTCGGATCCAGCTTGACGGTGCTCCTTAGAAAGGCTGGCGGGCACAAATCAAAAGTCTTGCCGCACGAGAAGCACTGATCAATGCATTCACTGGGCATGCGCGGCACACTCGAAATATCTGTGCCCTTCCAGTCAACTGTTGCCTGATATGCACACTGTACGCAGTTGACGGGAATGAGAGGCTCAAGGCTGTCGGGACCTGTTGCCTTGAGCTGGCTACGCAGGTCAGGGTTCTTGTTGAACTCATGAGCGAAAACAAAGGCTGTGCGGAAATAGGTTTCCTGCGATAGCCTAAATGCCTTGCCGTCGGCGCCGGCAATGACTGCACATGTGCCATGCTTCATCCACTCGGAGAGGATAAAGCATTGCATTGTGTTCTTGTACTTAGGGTTGGTAGGCCAGTAGTAGTTCAGAAGGTCATGGAAGGTAGTGAGGAATTTCTCATCGAATGGCTCGCCATTCAAGCAACCGTATGGCTGGTTCTTGGCTCCCTTGCCGGCGCTTGAGCCGGGCCACAAGCCATGGAGTGTGTAGTCGGCTGAGTTTGCGGGAGCATCCTCATCCTTGGCCTGCATGGCCAGGGTGTACACGTCGACGGGCATCTGTCCGGACGGCTCACCCCAAGAATTGCACAGAAGGTAAGGGGGAGGTTTCTGCTGCAGCTCGCCTCTCTTGTTGAAGGAGGTGCATTTCTGTTTCCATTTGAGGTTGCAAGAGTCAACCTGGTAGTTGAGAACGTTGTCCTGTCGCGACAAAATTGGGTTGAGGGCGCAGGCATCTGACATGCCGCCGCACCGGGCTGACACCAGGCCGGCTACTGCCAGCACTGATGTAAGGTGGGCAAGCCAAGTCATGACTGCTGAGCAATAACACCAGCGTATAGTGTTTGCTTGTCGAACTGTTGCTGTTGTATTTCTTGTGCTTGGATGGTGTTTAGAACGTGAAACTGAGGGGAGGTAGACCAACTCTATATATGACAAAGGAATCTTAGACCGAGACAGCCTCTCTCACTGAGTCGCCTAGTCATCGTCTCCATCCTCCTCGTCATTTGTGATGATTCCAGGAACGTTCTTCCCCCTCTTTTGGTACCGAAGACCTGTGACTGTTACTTGGGAAACAAAAAAGACTGCTCAAACGATGTATTCAAGTACACCGAGCTTTGCCGAAACACTTATTACACGCGCTTAATGTCCCAAGTATTTTGACTTCATCTGGCACCCTCTGCCCGGAGCTACAACGTGAGAGCTATAGGTTCGTTTACGACATTCAGCTGCATATTCGTACTCAGCCGCAAAAGCTTGTCCCTCAATCTTACTTGAGCTCCCTAGCTCCTGCGGCCCGCTGAGACGAAAATGTCAGAAAGGGTATGGTCGATCACTAGTGGCAAGCTGTGATTAGAGGCGAAGGTTCGGGTGGATTCCCGGACTAGTCCAGGCCCAAGCCACAAACGGTTTGAGAGTCCATTTTTGCAACTGACGATACTTCCCGGACGCAATTCAGCTCTACACAATTCATAATGGCGCTGTAGTGCATCGGTAATCTGCTTAAATGGGCTTTGAATACCCATCAGCGACTAGACTGGAAAGTGTGTTTCAGTTTACAATCCAGTAGTCCAGCCACTCGGTGCGGCTGAAGCCTCAAATTGGTATGAATTGCCGTCGCAGCCGTTGTGTTAAGCGCAGTCTAGACTGAACGGAGGAGTAAGGCGGGGTAAGAAGCATCTAGAGTGTGATCCTCAACTAAGGCATAGCTTTTACCAGGCATTTCAGCTGGCCACCAATGTCTCGTCAATCGATAGAAACAGTAATCAGCGGTCAGAACCTTGGGGTCACGAATGCAAACCAAAGTTCCCTTGGTGATCTGGCCCGCAAGTTGCATTAGCTGGATTCTTTACATCGCCCGTTTGCAACCAAATGGTATCATTCTGTCGGCAATTGTTCAATGCCTCCATATAACGTTGAACTATACAGACAGCTCGTGAAGATGTTTCCTTCCGTCGGGAGAATAAATAGGCCACTTTAGACCAGCACAACAGCGACTAAACAAGCTATCTAAACATTTATCACTTCTACCTTATCTAGTCATGGGTGATATTAATTCGCAAATGGCGACCGGAAGTCTCCCAGACTACCTGACCATCCCAGGGAAAACCATCCCCAGCTTTCATTGCCGCGTAGGCAAAAAGCATGATGATCGCCAACCTCTACCAGCCAACACCTACGGGTTTCCTGTGCCTGGCGTGCAGTCACCTTCGTCTACATCTGTCATGGCCCGCGACTACTTTGCGAGGTACGAATCCTACTAGATATTATCCCGTTTCTCACCAAAATTCTACATAGTGACCAAACTTGGTCGAATATACTCGCCCATGGGGACTTCGACTACATCGTTGTTGGCTCGGGCTTCACTGCTCTCGCATTTATCCAGAAAACCCTCGAACTTGATCCATGCGCCAAGATTCTTTGCCTAGAGCGTGGAGGTAAGTATTCCGTGCTTTCCATCTTAATGGAATCCCCTTCTCATGTGTTCATCTTTATAGGTTTCTGGCTGCCGTCTCACTTCCAGAACCTACCAATTCCCTTCAAAATGGTTCTTGGAGGTCCTTCTGAGACATTTCCCTGGACACTCTCGCGCAAGACCTTTGAAACAGAGGAACTTAAATTCTTGCATGGCTCTTGTCATTTCTTCGGCGGTCGATCCACCTTTTGGTCTGCCTGGAGCCCACAGCCGACTCCAGACCTCATGCGCGACTTTCCCGAGTCCATGATAAAGACTGCTGAGGAAGATGGCTTCTGGGAAGAGGCCAAAAAGCTGTTGAATGTCACGACTGCAAACCAGATCCAAGATGGGATCTTTGGGTCTCTGCAGACTGCCATTGATAACATTCTCGAACACTCAGTGAAAAATATCTCAACTGCCGACACTGCTGAGTCAGCTCCGCTTGCTGTCGGACGCCAAAGCCCATCTTCCACTCTGCGCTTCAACAAGTTTTCTGTGCCTGGGCCTCTTCTTGGTATCTTAGAAAAACAGAGGCAACGCGCCAAGGCTAACGCTAACGAAGCATCTCCACTAGAGATAATGGTTGACTGTACCGTGAAGAACATGATCAAAGGTGATGACGACGATTATGTCCGAGTTGTCGAAACCAGAAAGGGCGATGGGGACTGGAAACAGGACTAGGATTATTCTCTGCACAGGGGCTATTGCCAACGCCACGATCTTACTCAACTCTTTTGAGAGTTGCCGTGACACTGTCGGTAAGAGACTTACTGGCCACTATGACACACACATCTCGGCACGATGCCCCGTTAAGAATATCAAGGGCTGGAAAAAGGAAAAGACCCTCCAGGTGGCGGCTGCATACGTGGCAGGCAAGGATCCAAAGACTGGTTTACAGTATCACGTCTCTGTCACAGCTGTGAACAGTCCCCACCCGGAAGATGATGCGGAGGATTTGGCTCGGGAGTGTCCTGACTATGCTGCTGCTGCGACCTATGATCAACTGGTGGGCTCCGAGAACCACGTTGTATTTGGTATGTACCCTCCTCTCGGCAAGGGGTGATTAATGCTAACCTTTTACTGTTCAGTCTGTTCAGCTCTCGGGGAGTTCGATGAGAACAACAAAAACAATCATGTCACTCTTAACAAGGGCACAGACCCGACCTGTAACGTTACCTTGCAATACACCTTGAGTGACGAGGATCGTACCGCCTGGGATGTAATGGACCAGGGAACCTACGACACGATCAAAGAAATGGCAGGCGGTGATGCGCACGAGTCTGATATCGAGTGGTGGAATGAGGCATCTCACAAATGGTGCAAGAACAAACCGCCAGTCGAAACTATTCGAATCCCTGGTGTTGTTCATGAGTCAAGCACTTGTTTCATGGGACCTAAGGAAGTCGGTGGTTCTGTGGATGAGCTTTATCGCCCTCATGGTATTGAGAATGTTCATGTTACTGGATCCTCTCTTTTCCCAACTGCGGGTAGTTGGAATCCTACTATGACAATGTGTGGATATGCCCAAGATCTGGCTCACAGGCTGCATAAGATGAAGGTTTCAGATGGCAAGCAATGATAACGTACGATAGTGGACACTTTAGTTACCCATGACAATTTACAGTCTATGCCAATCTCAATCAGTGATACTTGACTTTAGGTACCAGTTTCCTTTGATCTCGATGCCTTAAGTTTCTTGCCTTCATCAGCTGAAACCCTAGTATTTCACCTCCGTCATCACACGATTCGCCGGTTGTGTCGAAGGACAGCTCAATGGGATCCTTTGTATCCCCAGATAACCCTGCTCCGCTTAAGATATCCCCTTTATTGGACCTATGGCCCGATAAGACACTGCTGAGACCAAACCCACCGGATACAGGTGCCGAACAAAAAGAAATGCGGACGATAAGGAGTGGCAAGGCAACGATCGGGTGAGCTAGAAGAGCTAGTGCCAGAAGAGGGCTGTGTTTGAGCACGACAACTGTCTTTCAGGCTTGGTCCGCCCTACGATACTTGAACTGAGCTAGGTCTTCCGGCGACAAGTGATTTGTTGGAGAATCAATGCCACAGTACGCAGCAAGTCGAGACCAGAATAACAATGAAATGACAGCCGTGAGACGAACCTTGCCTTTTCCGTCAAGCTTCCCTGTTTCCGATTCACCAAGAGAATCTCCAAGCAGGAATACCGCGTCGTTGAGATGTAGAGCTACGCAGCCGGAAGGGAGGTCTGTATTGAACGCTCAGGTGCATCTCCTTCGATGAAGTCGACAGTACTGCGAGTGATCTTCCATTTGCCATCGCAAATGAGATGTTAGCTGGCGAGTTTAAGTGCTTCTTTCTGAAACCTCTCCTTCTTTGGCCTCACCCTTCTATCTTTTTCATGGGGCATGGGGAGTAAGAAGAAAAAGAAATTCCGAGATCTGATCATCCTTTCACAGAGTCGACAGCCACTTATGCCACTTGTAAAGAGAGATGTACACTGGTTCCTTGGCTCAACCTTTATCGTAGAACTGATTCCACCAGCTTTCATCATTCCGATCTTGATCAACTTCGGGGTCCAGGTGCCATGCTAGAGCCTTGTCTTACGTTTATATTTGTGCAAGTAGCTGCATGACCTGAAACCAAAGTGGTTGCCGTTTAAACTGACATATCATAGAATAAACGAGGGTCTCAGCAGTCTATTCCCGTTGCCCAGAAAGCTGAGTATTGCTACACGCGTTGTTTCATATCAGCCGGTAGCTTCGATGAGGTTTTGGTCAAAATAGTAAAAGTTACCAAGACCCGGTTCACATTTCCATGGTTCCACCCTCTCGGTATTCTCTTTCCAACAATTCCAATCCCGGTTTGCAAACCTTCCGACCCTAGCACATAAGCGCCATGAAACACGTTGTCTTTAGCTATCGAGGTTCGAGTCGAGCTTAATGCACGCCCGTTATCAATTGACTGCGAATACTATAGCGTTAGCAAAGTGGAACTCCAAAGCAAGCACTGATCTGATCACACGCTTGTAAACGGCCGAAGTCTCGTCTGTCAAGGTTGATGGACTCTCCACCCGGAAATGTCACGGGAAGTAAGCATGGGACTTTTGCTCTTAGTTATTACCAACCAACAACATGTTCAAGAGCTGTGATTGGGTGAAAACTGGGAGAAGCTCGGTTACAGCTTTTTTCAGGCCGCCTTTGCGAGCTTGGCTAATTTTATTCTAGGCTGTCGTCTTGGCAGTCCCACTAAACCAGGGGTTTTCTCGCATGTTTCTAAATAACAGGTCCATGCCATTCGCTATAAAGTAAACTGACTAGCCCTACAAAAAGATGCGTCTCTACTTGGCAGTTAAACCCTCCATTCGTTCTTTTTCAATCCCGACGACTTCACTCTTTCAGTTGTCGCACCGCCATCATGTTGATTTTTACACTCGTTTTTACATTCCCCCTCATTTGGGGCGCAAGTGCCTTTATCCCTTACAATTCACCTTATGTTGACGAGTGGATGAAAGACAACCAGGCCTGTCTTAAGGTACTTTTATCAGACATCGACTGCGATGAGAACCTTATAGACATGGGGAGCACAGGCTGGGAAGGCACCCTTGAGGGTGACGACGACTTTGCCATAACCGATGGCATTTGTGCTAAGAAATGCGGCGACTCGCTTCAGAAATGGCATAATTCCTTCCAAAAACATTGCGCAAAGGAAGCGATACGAGAGCCTCCTATGATGGACGGCCGCAACCAGCTTTGTGACAAGGATGCCAAGACAGGAAAATACTGCAACGGTTCGTATGAGGATCCCTTCAATTTGTTCATGGTGCTAACATCGTCGAACAGTCATCATTGACCAGTTCCCTGAAGGAGACGAAGACTACGATGCTAGTGGACTCCCGGTCAAGTATATGTGCGAGCCTTGTTACGTCAGACGTCTCTGGGCATTTGACATCAGCTCTTATAGCCCTGCCAACGGATGGATCGAAGATATGCGTGAGCGAATGGACAAGGAATGCCCCAAGTCTGTACTCGCTGGCAAGGATGCTTTGACTGCAACTACCACGCCTTCCACGACAATGACCGCTCTGTCGGAATCCTCGAATGTTTCAAGCGCAGCCACCAGTGCAGGTGACGCTGTTACTACCGCGGCGAGCACCCAGTCGGCAACCACTGTTGCAGTGGCAGAAGTCACTGCTTCCCCCGAGGACAATGCAGGTGCTCAGCTTGGCTCTTTGGAACTCGGAAAGTCTCTAGCGCTTATGCTGGGAATTGCCGTATTCTATCTGTAAACCCAACGTACTTTTAATTAGAAATCCCATGCTATTGGGACTGACATTGATTGGAGGATTAGTAGTGTGTTAAGTCAACTGAACTTGCAGACTTCTTTTTTTATAAAGTATATTAGCGTCATTGTGGTAAGAGCTCTACGAGGATATAAATGTGTTCTTAAGACACGATGGCAGCAGCTGGGAATTAAATGCACTAGAAGATAAAAACAAGCAACGTGGCACATTGGAAGGGCTCGAGCTTAGACCTCCAGCTAGCTACGAGTACCTTGGACAATTGTTTGTAAGCATATAACTGCAAAAGCCTTGTTTCGGATATTGCTAAAGTTTATTATCTTACTAAGATTTGTTTTATTTAGTAGAATTTCAGATAATAACCTACTACTCCTTAGTTGCAAGTTATAACTTATAAAGTTGTTATTATTTAATTATACACCTAAAGCAGCCTACTTAGTGTTTTATATTATATACTAGCTAGATAAGAGATACTAGGAATTAGTAGTATAAAACAGCCTACTACTTATTATAATAGTTATTAGCACTAATAACTATTTCTTTATATAGGTAGTTAGTATAGTACTAAGATATAACTTTACTATTAACCTTTTAAAAGCTCTACTAATAACTATTTCTAGTTCTCTATATTCCTAGTATTATATTAGTATAAAATTTAAATATATAGTATCTTAGTATTTAATTATTTAAATATAGCTTTTAAAATTTAATTATCTTATTAATAACCTATATAAATCTAATTTTTATTATTTCTTATATAAATTTTAATAGGGTTAACCTATATTATAAGCTAGTTATAATAAGGTTAAAGTAAAACTAAAATCTAAAATACTAAGTAAGTCTAGAATTAAATTATTACTTAGTTACTAC
>QGDZ01000112.1:0-192410 GCA_004367075.1 Fusarium incarnatum
AATAAGAAGTTCATAATGAGACTATAGGACTAATAAACTCTGCAGCATGTTAAGCTAGCATCAAAAGGCTTTATGCACAATATCTAAAGGCAGGGACTGAAGGAGTATCCCCCAAACGTCAAAATTAATTGAAGGCCAAGGCTTGCAAAGTCTAGGACATCCGAGATACATCGCAAATCCTCGCTACTTGAGTCGATGCAAGGTGTTCAGCTGGGGCATATCGGTGGCGTTGTACCCTTGAATAACAAAATGAACACTATAGAATAGTTAGCATTACCGGTACTTTCAAAGTCATCGAATAGGGAAGAACTCTCACTATAACCTGTTAGTGTTCTGGCTGAAAGCATTGCGGGTAGGGTAACATGCCATCTTATCAACTTCTTCTTCATCCATATCGGCGATGCTGAAATACTTCCGTCCATCAAACCGACTTCAGTAGCCTTCGCCTTCTCCTTACAATCCGCCTCTTCATCACTTCCCTTACACTTCTCGTAAAATTCATACTTTGCACACAAGAAGCTATGCGCAGTATGATAGACGCACAAATCTGAGCCGTCGCCTTCGCCTCGGATGAATTGGTTTAAAGGGTTACGACACTGATCGTTGCGATATCCGAAGCCTACAATGGTCCATCCACGGGGGATTGTGTGAATAGGTACCGAGAGTTGCGAGGAAGGCACCCGCGGCATTACTACCAGTGGGTCGGCAGCACACTCCTGGGTTGATGTTTGCGAAGCCAATGGATGAACCTTCGTAACAGCGTTCTTCACAGTTCACATAGAAGCGAAGGTCGATGGCTGCAGCTGTGGCGGCGAGGCCGAGAAGGATAGTTTGGGAAAGCATGTTGATAGCCAATTTGAAGCGCTACATCTCAAATTTTGATAGTGCTGCAATAATTAAGCTGACTGGACCAAGAGAATCACGTGGCTAGATACAGTCCAAACTGTCTTCAACAAGTGCAATTTCGAACACATCTCTTCACTTTACGCGCCTGTCCGCTGGTAACCCGCCATTAAGCCTTCTCTCCCAGCATGAGGATGACTGTAGTTGACAGGATATGCCTCAGTTTCCATTTGTCCCTTTGTTTCAATGCCATTTTGCTGCGGACCGATCACACCGGCACCGGAATATGAGACGGCATCATGCAAAGTCACCAACCTCCCATTCACCGCCAGAAGCTTTCTCTTCCCCACCGACTGCAAGGTAACCTTGGGATCCCGCATCATGTATCCAGGCTTCGCACTACTCGTTTCCGCCGTACTATGAACCAAATTGGCCAGCAGCGAACTAGCCCAATGGGCATCAGCCAAGACCATCAAAGCTAGCCATAGTACGATCGCCATGACCAAGGCTAGGCAGCTCAGAGCGAGCTGAAGATGAGACACAGCTACGATGAGCTTGTCCACACTGATCTGTACTAGGGATGCATCGATACTAACGCTATAAGCCCTCGCAGTCAAAAGCGATTCAATAGCATTCGCATTTTTTCTGATCCAAATCAAAGCATCATTGTTAAGCGACTTTGCGCTACTGCTTGATCGTCCATCTCCGAGACCATGAGCAACCATCACAGCAGCGGTGTCGACCTGACCAAAGAACTTGGGACCATCCACTTTCTTGTTAACAAGACAGTCAGATCGACCAAGCTTTCCGCCATAGGCTTCGTTCTGAGCATTCGCCTTCTCGCACTTTTCCATTGGAACAGGTGCTTCAGAAATGCTCTCTGATCGAATCAAGGTCATGTTGGTGCTGGTGAGGATTACGATATCGTACAGAAGGCTTGTCTCACTTGTTACAGAGTAATAGCCCCAAGTGTTTTGAAGTGTTGATCTGTTGTTGCTTTCAACTGTGGTGACGCCATAGTGATAGCTGGCGTTGTTGTTTTGAGCATACATCATCCTTTGGACGATGTGATCTGCAGATGGAACCCTTTTGTCACTGTGATCGAGGTATCCTGTACGCTCCACGAGATCTGATATATCCTTTTCATCCAGCGGAGTTCCAGTTGTTGTAAGCATGGTGGTCTTCAACGTAGACTGGAAGAACGTATGGCGCCTCTTTCCTTTCGTCACAGTGAACACTTGGTTCATCAGTGCAGAGCCACCGCCTGCGCCAAAAGAGAACCAGATGTTATTGTATTTGTGGGGTAAGATGAATCTCGAATCGGCGATCATGTCCGAATCAATATCCCAGTGGACCTCTGGCTTTCCAGCAATGTTTGCGACGAAGTCTTTTGAGAAGACGTTGCTGAACGTGTTGTTCCATGAGAAGTACCCGTCGCTTTCTGTGATATTCACTTTATATCTCTCGCCCTGCATCTCCTGGCTGACAGAGTACGCAAGGTTTGCATCGATAGAAACGGATAAGCCCTCGTCATCGAGCCAGATACGGGGGCCGATGGTGCCAATTGTGACTGGCGAGACTGTTTCTGGAGCGCCATGACTATTGTTGACCTGGCCAGTCAAAGTGTAGTTGAGCCCAGGTACGAAAAGGTCAGAACCGATGATCTGAGGCAGCCTGTGCGTAGTATCTTCAAGCTGATCTGGGTCTAACGAGAGCTGAACGATATAGGGTGGGTTCTCGTTCCTTTGGTCCAGGTATTCGGTGATCGGCGCGCTCGAGGCTTTGAAGATGTATCCCGGAGCATCCAAAGCCCAGAGCAACGTGCCGTATAACGACAGGACAATGTTGAGAAGACTGAAAGCAAGGACGACAAGACCTGCTCGAGATAGACCGCGAGAAGAGATGTAAAGTGTACGCTGGATGTAGTCCTCGGTGAACATGAGGTAGGATGTGAACTGATTCGAGCGCGCCGCGATCAACGAGAAGAGCTTATAGATGAAAATGCCCATAAGCAATTCAGCGCATTTGAAGATGATGGATTTGACAGCATTGTGATATACTGGTATAGACGACTTGACAAAGGATAAGCCGGTGTCCAACATCTTGATATCGTAAACCGGATGCACAATAGCCAAGAAAGAAGACAAAGAACATCTCGCGGGGGAGGGCCCGTCTTGTCTTTTTCTTGGCGCCGTTGTAACTTTGCCGCTTCATTGCAGCATCCGTTGCCAGAACCCCTGTCCTGGCCTCAATCATAGCCAGCAGGCAGAGAGGTCTACTGGACAGTAAGGAGAATATTGATCCACAAAAGATAAAGGCGTCAAAATAAGATAGCAAGATATTCGTCAAAAGTGATATAAAGTGTTCAGACTATTTAGTCTGCTACACTCTGGTGGGCAGTTTTTCTAACATCCTGGCAGAGGTATACGCCACTGTGTAAGAATGTAACGGAGTGATCTTTTACAATTGGTAAAGTCGCGACGTGGCGTTGAGTTTTACTTGTTGCGGCTAGACATATCTTTCAGCTCGAGGTTGAAAACCGCTAGTGGGTGTAAGGGGCAGGTCAGGGGACCTTTAAGAGACGGCAGTTGATTCGCTTGGGGTTACAGGGTCTAGGTCTAGATTCCGACCTTGAAGCGCATTCATTCCGCTCTTCCTTATATGGAGACTTTCTTGTATGGGTTTATCCTCGGGTTTAAGGTATCCTCAACATCGATGATTAACCAGCAGCTAACCCGTCAGCCTAATGTCAATAAGTACAATTCACATGCACAAGTTTCAGCGGCACAGATCGACTAGCCAGTTGAACAGATAGTACATTCGATATTAGAAATGCTGTTCAAGGCCTTGGTGCTTTCGTAAATTAGCTTAGATGCTGATTTCAAACGGCATAGTGTGCCCAGAACGTTTCTTCGCTTCGTATTCCCTTTTCCATTCCGCAAACCAGGGTCTTATCTGATCATCGGCAAAGGTCCAACCCTCTTCCGGTGGCGGAGTGTAGCCTGAGGGGACGATTAAGCCCTCAGGGCCTAACGCAATGTTGAATCCCGGTGGCGTACTGTTGGGATTCATCTTGGCGAATTCAATGAACATCCAGCGGTTAAGCTTTTTACCCACGAATTCCAGCCAAGATACAGACTCTGGTCCCTTAAATGGCACCGGATACTTGTACCGCAAAGCCAAGCATGGCGAGGAAGGCTCTGCCTCAATAGCCATCTCCTGACGGATATTGGGCCCATGCTGGGTGATAGAGAAGCTGCCGCTTTCAACAACAAAGTCTGGCGTAAATTTCTCCTGGGGCGGGTCGGCAAGTTTGATTATAAGAGTCTTTGAGCCGCCAACTTGGTGCACTTGCCCTGGGGGTATACAGTCTCTGGTTTCATCCGGCCAAAGTAAATCCCGAGTGGTCCAGCCCACTCGAGCAAGTTTCTTGAGTTGCCCGCTCGTGAATGAACTGAACGGCTTGAGAAAGTAAAACTTGTGCTTCTGTACTGTAGCGACCGGGAGCAGTGAGTAAGCCTTGTTCCAAGTCATGAAGTTCAAATCAACAGTTGTGAAAGCTCCGTTGATCAGTTCAACGATGGGTGGCTGGGCCACTTTCATGACCCAGATGGAACATGACGGGTCGTAGGTTGATTGAAAAGAGGAAAGACCGTGATTGTCGATATTCTTGACCGTGAATTCTTTCAATGAGCGCAGGTATTCTATGAACTGCCAGAACTTGGGCCCCTCTTGGATGATAATCTCTATCGTGAAAATTCTGTCTCTGTGTCTGTTGAACTCAAGGAAACTTCGGACAAATTCTCCGCCTATGATTCCGTCGCATTTTCCCAATTCACATCGGAAGCGAGACGGGTCTTTGATACAGTGTCCCAGTTGTCTATCAACGTTGAGCAAATACGGTGACTCCGTCATTTGAGCAACCAGCCATCGTAAAGCTCGACATGTTGCATGCAAGGCGAAAATATCTGCGATCCCAAGGTTGCAAAGGATGTTGTCCGTGATGTCGAGGTTTGTGGGCCCCTCGTCGCTGAGCAGCTGGATGACTTTTGAAGCCATTTGATCGTTATCCAAGGCCTGAGCAACGAAACAAATGAACTACCCAGGGTTTGCTTGTGATACATCTGGTTATAAAGATGCCCGCAATGTTTACTTAATAAAGAAACGAAATAACCTTGTTGTTTATTGGTGTTTAATAAAGAAACAATATGCCAGTTCAACCAGCAGGCGAAAGGGACATTATAGAATAACTCCAAGCATTTATTCTGGCCCCAAAATACAAAAGGAAAGAAGAGAAAAGGTTCCGTGTAAGCGTTGAAGTTACGAAGCGTCAAAGAAAGTGTAAATTCGTGAAACGTTTGTCTCGAACAAGGCTTGACAGCCACAGCGAGTAGACCTTATATCGGTTCAAATGGTTATAAAAGGACTGAAATACATTCGAATCTATATTTACCGGTTAAAACTCATGGGACCCCAATGGCCATATTGATGCTTGAAAGAAGGAGGAATTGGCCCGTTCTGCAGCGAAAGGGAAGGTATCTGGGGTTGCATTCTATGCCTGAAACGTTGAATGTGCCCCAGATTTCCAAAAGACCATTTTGATGTGAAAAGCAATAGCGTCCTAAACGCCTCGCTGCCGACTGCCTCTTCTCCATTTAACGCCAGCGAAACAGCAACAAGATATACCCCCCATCCCCCCATGCAGGGATGGTGTCTCTACATTGTAAGTGGTTGTTGCTGGTGCATTGGTGAAAGGAAGAGACAAAGACCGGAAGGAAGGAATTGTGCAGCATCCCGGGCCTTGCAGTCAAGTAGGGCGGGCAAAAGAAGGACTCGTATAAGCATGATGCTTCAAAGTCTAAATTGGTGGCGGAAAACTCTACTCCCTTGCGTTCCCCAGTTGCCTGGCGGTCCGTCTTATTTATCCTTGGAGAGGCAGAACCTTCACTTCATAGAGAAAGACAATACAGTGGTCGGCTTGTTCAAGTTGCGCGTGATGCAGCGAATCACAAACCCAGGCCGACCAAAGGGCTCGGGCTATGCTTACATGGAATCATGCATCACGAGAGATGATTGTCAGTTTAGCGATTGGCTTGAATGACTTGAAGAATTTCTCGGGAGGTGTTGGCGAAGGATTACAAGACCCTTTTGCCATCCCAGCGCTTGATAGATCAAGCAACCGAGAAGCGCCAAGTACAATTTAGATGGGGGCTTGTTCACCCTCGACTGGAAAACTTTGTTTGCCAGATTTAGGAGTCAATGTTTTCTAGCTTTGTTAGAAGCTTCAACAAGTAGCTTATTGCGTGACTCCCGGCAGCTTTCTCGCGAGCCAATGATAGACCGACTCCTGGAAAGGATGTCGGGATTCTCTGCTACCTCAAACTCATACATACGGCTGACACGGCGAAGCTTAACTGAAGTTAGTTCGGTTATATCGGCTGAGAAAAGAACTTTCCCGTTTGCGCAGACCAATGATTTGATCTGCAGTAACAGGCCGTCGGTTCAGAAACGGTGGATGGGAGGAACAAAGAACATCCGACGTTCAAAATCACTCACTACAAAATTACATAATCTGTCCGACCATAAGACAGCGATCGTGGAAATTAGATGGAGTAACAATAGGCCGCTTTTCAAGATCATAACTAATTATAGCACAGCAAGATTCGCCTAACCTGATGTACTATCAACTCCAGGTCACTCCGTGCAGCCCCATGCAGTTGGCGTCAACTGAACAATAGCTTTACCACCAGAACACACCTGAGACTCTCATACTTGCCCTTCAAGTTATGCTGATGCAAACATAGCATTCGCGTTAACGCTTTGGCGAGATGAACAGAAAGCCACTTGTACTGTTAACCATTGGTTGGAGCGTAACGGCTCAACTCTATAGCCAAACCTATTTTGAACTCAGTAAATAACTCATATTCCTGACGGACCCTGCAAAGTGAAGTTCGATATACAGTTTACTCCTCTCGGTTGATTGGTCAGCGGAGGATAGTTGGGAAAGGACCCTTAGTGCAAGCCACGCACTCATCTCTATAATTAGCTCGGAGCGTGCCGAACATCCTTGGTGCCTAGCAACAGTCATTTTTCGGCGGTGACATCCGTCCCGTTATAGCCGCTCACACTTGGATCTGACATCGTTCTCCATGGTCTGGACCATGTCCTGGGAGTTACCATAAGTCTGTCAAACGGTCTGTTATTTCTTCTCCCATTGGCTAAATAATCCCGAAAGCGTACCTCACAATCTTGGAATCTGACTTTGCTGCGCCACCCTACTAAGGATGAATTGACGGGGAGTTGCTGTCGCCCTTCAACCTACCGTGCTCTCTCCGAGTAGACTTCGGCATTTGATCTCTTTCCTCAAAACCGGATATGTAGTAATTGAGAGGTTTGAAGCCAATACAGATGCCAATCATGCTGTGGGCATTGTTGCCAAGTTTGGCACAGTTGATCCCGGCATGCAAGGGTTGCCCAAGTTCTGCGAGCCCCTCAGATGCCGTGTCAGCCTCTGCCTCGGTACTTCATTAGGCTCGAGAACTAGAGACATCGAGGGGCAGACGAACTTTTGGAATCACTATAACTCCGGATGTCAGCCCATCCGGCCCCCACTTCCTCAGATCCTAAGCCACTTACTGGTAGTCATCACGGAACCAGGAGTTGTTGGGAGAATTCAACTTCTGTAATAATTACCTCAACCGTAAATTCGGCACAGTCATCTCAGTGTAAACATGTGCATTGTGGCTATATGTTGTGCAGAACGGTGAATACGAGTCTGGGGAAATCCGACTAGTTGCCGATCTGCCGCATCCGCGTCAGCCGTTGATCCACGGGTCTAGACCACGTCCGAGTTCCGGATCGGAAAGTATCTTGAATGCTTACAGGTTACAACAGCAATGGGGAAGGAATGCGTAAGTCCCTCAGATGGTTAAGCTTGACTACTCAATTGAGGTTGAATCTATTATTATCATCATCAGAAGGGTCTCCCTGGTGAGAGTGCTTGATCCGAAAACTTATTTATACATCTCTCTGCCGCTCGTCTTTATCGAAATATCAACACTCACTTCACTCTCAATTCATCTCATCATCACTCAAACACACTTTCTAAGCCTTCAACATGCTTTTTAACAAGCTTCTCCTCAGTGCCGTGCTCGCTATGAGCTCGGTTTCTGCCCTCCCCAACCCAATGCCCGACCAAGCAGGCATCGCAGAGCGTAGCCCCAAGAGCCACGATCATCATCACCACTGTGGCAAGCATGCTTCTTATAATGAGGATAAGAAGGAGTGTGTCTGTCATGACAGCTCTGAGACCTTTGAGAAGAAGCACAAGAAGTGTAAGAAGATGAAGGATGTCAAGAAGGCTGTCAAGACAGATACCAAGAAGGCCGCCAAGGACGTCAAGAAGAAGACTGATGACAAGAAGGACGACAAGAAGACCGATGATAAGAAGGATGATAAAAAGGATGATAAGAAGGACGATGACAAGAAGGGTGATCACAAGGATGACAAGAAAGACACGAAGCCCAAGTCCGAGCGAGACCTCGAGGAGCGCAGCCCCAAGAAGCATCACAAGGGCAAGCACCACAAGGATCACAAGGATCATCACCACGATGGAAAGAAGAAGCACCATGATGAGCGCGATATCGAGGAGCGTGACATTGAGGAGCGCTCTCCCAAGAAGCACCACAAGGACCACCACCACTGCGGCAAGCATGCTACCTACGACGAGGACAAGAAGGAGTGCATGTGCAAGGACAGCTCCGAGACCTTCGACAAGAAGCACAAGACCTGCAAGAAGGCCAAGTCTACTCGAAGCCTCCTCCACCACTGTGGTAAGAGCGCTTACTATGACAAGGCCAAGAAGGAGTGCATCTGCCACGATAGCGGCAAGGACTTTTACGCCAAGCACAAGACTTGCTCTTGCCCCAAGGGAGAGAAGTGGCACCACATTGAGCGCAAGTGCAAGAAGTAAGGGCTTGCAAAGTCAACGGACTGGGATACACTTCGAGGCGGCGTTCTTGTTTGTGTTATCATCTGTTCATCTACTGCCATGCGCTAGGAGCATCCAACGGTTCGGGGGAGTTTGGGTAAAGGAGGAGTTGGTTTGTAGTGCAATTCTGCTAGTTAGTCTTCAATAAATATCTTCAATCGATCATGAAGCTCCTACTCTTGAATTATTCGCCTGGCAAAAGTCATCTCATATTCTACATTTTCTGGTCTAACGGTTGTTTCTCATGATGATATTTAAGATACCAGAAAGCCCAGAGGTTGACTGCGCTGAATCTCGTGCGACTTTCACCTCCTGTCACGCCTCTATTGGCATATTACGGCGTATCCAATATTGGAACTACGGTCTCATGGAGGTAAATACGCTAGGGCAGTATTGCCGGCGTACCGTATCGGTGGGACTGATCTGCCGTAAGTGCCGTCCGTTCCGGGTCCCTTGCAGATTTCCCGCTTATTCGTCATCATGAGCACAATATAACCAATCAGACAACAGTTATGGTGCGACGGCATGGGAGATACCGGCCGATTTTAATATTTGGACATCTTTGATCTCCCAAAATCTCTTGTCTGCGCATCTTTAATCTTCAGTCGCTCACGGAAATCATGAACAAGACATCTCACACTGACGAACCCTTCGAGGGTGATGATGGCTATAACCAAAGTCCCAGCCCATTCTCCAACGATCTCACTACCAATGAGGACTTCAACGGTATCGTCAATAATCGGGCCATGTTGCAAGCCGATTCTCAGTTACCGCCAGACGCGACGTCCAAGAACCTGGGCCAAGTAGTCCGTGACGGCCCTGCCAAAAAGTACAGCCAGGTAGACGCCGCCTCGAGGTTGGCTCATGAGTCGATTGACCATGGCCAACCTTCCAATGGCGGGCTGCGTATATCCGCACCCGCCAACCCCCCGCCAGCTTCCGCTGGTGATGCCGACGATGGCACGCCTTTGCAGCGTTTCAAGAAGATGATCATTCGCATTGGATCGTTCATCGGGCCAGGCTTTATGATCTCTGTCGCGTACAGTATGTGAATTTGAACTCATGATGGCGCCGGTTTCCGCTTACAGGAATTTTAGTTGATCCTGGTAATTACTCGACCGATATCGCTGCAGGAGCTTCATATCGCTTTCGTCTACTGTTTGTAGTTCTTCTCTCAAACATCTTCGCTATTTTCCTCCAGAGTTTGGCTATCAAGTTAGGTACTGTGAGCGGCCTCAATCTTGCCCAAGCCTGTCGCGCTTTTCTTCCGCGGTGGATGAACTTCATTCTGTATGTTTTAGCCGAGGCTGCAATAATTGCTACCGATATAGCAGAGGTAACCACTTCTTTGATCATTGTCTCTTGCAAGCACTGACGACCTAAGTAGGTAATTGGATTTGCAATTGCGTTAAACCTTCTGGCCCCGCAGGTACCTCTTGTTGCAGGATGTGCCATTTCTATCCTCGATGTCATGGTTCTTCTCATCTTCTACCGTCCGGAAGGGTCGATGAAACATTTACGATATTTCGAGATATTCGTCATGTGCTTGGTTCTTGGCGTAGTCGTTTGTTTCTGCATCCAGCTGTCGCTGATCACTGACACATCGCCGGGCGAGGTTTTCAAAGGTTATCTACCATCCAGTTCACTGATTGAATCTGAAGCGTAGGTTCCAAGCTCTTGTCGTTGAGACCTTTCTAATAGTTGAGTAGTATTTATCAAGCTTGCGGCATTCTCGGGGCGACAGTCATGCCTCACAGCTTGTACTTAGGGTCAGGCATTGTTCAACCTCGTTTACGTGAGTATGACGAGCGAAGTGCCCCCACATCAAACCAGGTCTCTTCGGGATCTTCTGTTATCGATGAGGATGATGACAAAGGCTATTACATCCCCTCTGAAAAGGCAATCAAGCACTCCCTCAAGCTTTCAGTCCTGGATCTAGCGATTTCTCTTTTCACTTTTGCACTTTTCGTCAACTCGGCTATCCTCATTGTTGCCGGTGCATCGCTCTACAATAATCCATCGGCTCTTGAAGCTGACATCTTCGGCATCCATGATCTTCTCTCCAAGTCTATTTCTCCAGCTGCAGGTACCATATTTGCCCTGGCACTACTTCTCTCTGGTATCTCGGCTGGCATCGTTTGCACTATCGCCGGCCAGATGGTCAGTGAGGGTGCTCTGAAATGGAGTATCAAGCCATGGGTACGTCGTCTGGTAACCCGTAGCATCAGTATCACCCCGAGCATCATCATCGCGGGAGCTGTAGGCCGCTCGGGGCTTAATGCAGCGCTCAACGGGTCACAGGTGGCTCTGAGCATCATATTGCCGTTTGTGACGGCGCCTCTCATATACTTTACTGCTCGTGATAAGTATATGACAGTTGCGGCCAATAGAGAGAGCAGTTATGTTCTCGACATAAATGACACGGTAAACGAGGTGGGAGAAGGGGGCGGGGCTCGGCATGAGGGCGTTAAGATGGCCAACTCGTGGTTCACGACGATTGTCGCTTGTTTGATATGGCTCTTCATGGCCATTATGAACGTTGCGAACCTGGTGTTTCTTGGCAAATAGGAAGTGCGGTCATCCTATAGTCGTTCTTTGAGGCATGGCCTTGCAGTCTGTCTAATGGCCGCAGGGTCCAAGTTGGGCTTTATCGACGACTGTCATGAGCGACGTTCCTGTCTCCTGAGCTTGCGCTTGGCTAAATCCAATGTATTGAGGCGAGGTGGGATGGAGGTGGAATTCTGGGTCAGGCCATCGGCATCGAGCATAGACCTTGAGCAGCTGCTTGATTGTTCAACACTGGCTACAGCGCATGATACCATCTTGTTCCTTTCTCCTTGTGGTAGTAGATTTACTATGAGCAGGGTCTGTTGAGTGCAACATCCCCTGCGTTCGAATATCCCAGTACTTGAGACTCGTAAGGTTGAACTGAACGTAGATAAACTATGACCAAGTTCTCAATAGCTAGCCGCTTAGTGTTCATCCCGTTGCGCTTTACTATGGGTGCCTGGCAGGCAGTCCCAAAAATAACCAAGATAGAGAAGTTTATTAACAAAATACCTTAGACCTGCTTAGGTACTAAGCTTAGGGTAAACTATCCTACCTTTTAAAATACACTTAGCTAAGTCTCGCTTTTTCTTCTACCCACCTGCCTGGGTAGGTTGTTCTGGTATGAACTCGAACTCATCACGCCCATAGACACTGAGGACAGAATAACGAACATGTGAGTAGGCAAGTACAATTCACCACTATGACTGTTCATTCTAGTGCCTACTTCCTCGAAATATAAATTGGGCACGAGCCTTTCTTTCCGCCCTTCTCCATTTTGCATCTCACAATCCTCCTCCACCAACCTTCCCTTCCACAAAAACATCGCCAACTTCACTTTTTCGTATCCCCATTCTACACTCAGTACACATTTCAATCTCAGCAAGCATGTCTGACACTCCTACTTCCACTGCCAACCAGGCAGAAGCTCGAGCTCTTGAGACCACGACCAAGAAAAACGTATTTTACACAAACGACGAATCCTCTTCCAGCAACCAGTCCACCGTGGCTGAGATGGAGTCCGTCGGGTACAACTCGGAGACGCCTTTTCGTGGCTTCTTCATCTACGGCGCTACAGTCGAAGCTGCCTCCCTCACCTCTAAAAGGGGTTCAATTCGAGTCTTGAAGCGCGAACAAGACACTGACAATTGGAAACTCATGGAGCAGTCTTGTTCCGCCAGTTGCGGTGACATTCAAGGCGTCTGTTTCACAAAGCACGAGCTTGCCGGCCTCGCCAGAACCTGTCGCTTTGAATTCACCTTTGAGGAGGCCGACTTCAATCGCACTACCAAGGCGGCGGGTACCTACAACTTCTCTTCAATCACCAACGCTGGCCTCATCATGGTAGCTTGGCGATTCCGTGGTGACCCCCACCATACTTGGTTCGACGGTCAGGGCTTCTTGATCAAGGAACTTACGGCCTTTCCTGCCGAATCTTTGGATGTGGATAACTAGAACCATCTATGGTCTACTCTTGGTCATCCCATTTGGAAAGATGTCCTGATCTTGCAGATTGTAAGGATTCTTGGTTCACAGCGTTCGGCTTGGAAAACTTCTGTCTTGGAATGGAATATGTTCGGCTTGCAATCAACAGAGCTGTTTTCTTCGTTGATATCTTTTGATACACTCCACGGTAGTTTTCGATACTGAGTCGGTATTGTAGAAGCCTGGTATGGCAGGCTACTTAAGGGTATTAGTTTCTACGGGAGCTACCTCTTGCGACTTTTGTGCGTAGTTACTAAATTGAGAGAAATCACTTCCGCTTTCTGTTGCCAATGTGATAAAAGTTGTCAATAGCTACTGCAAAACTTCAAATGTGTTGTGCCTTAGACTGTAGTAAAAGACTACAGTATTTCATATGATCTATGACTACCATGGTGCAAGATTTTGAGTTCCGTATCCGTGTCCTCGTATATTCATTTTAAAAGCCCCAAACGCCAAACAGAATGTGAACAAACTATACAGCACTAATCTATCAGGGTATCATTCCTCCCTATTAATCCCTCTTCGCCTTCCAAAGCCCGAAAACACCAGTAATAATCAGGAATATCTGCACAAAGAGCATATATACGCCGCCGCCCACGAAGCAGACTGCCCCAACGGGATCTCTCGCTCCTCTTTTCAAAGCGCCAAACATATACTTGGCATCGCTCTTCGCCGTACCGACAACCCAGGTCAACGGCGACGGCTTTGCGGGCTTCTGCTTGAGCTTGGGTCTAGAGCCGGGAAATTCCGCAACTCCCTTGCGTTTGCCTTCTAGGTCTTTCAATGTGAGAGTATGGTTCTCGTGCTGCCGGTTGCGTACGCTCTCTTTGGTGAGCATGCCTCGGATTGTGTCCTTTTCAGACGCAGTATTATGGTTCCACCATTCTTCGACAGCTGTGAACATGTACTTCTGGATAGCTGTCTTGTGACGACCTGGAAAGGCAGGATGATGCATGATGGTTAAGATCTGACGAATAGATTCTTCTTCGTCTCGGAAGGGATCGTCCCAGCACTTGACAACCTGCTGTGTAGTCCAGTTGGTAGTAACAGTCGAAACAAGACCTGCTGGCTGGTTGAGGACATTGCTGAAGTGATCTTTTGAGATATCCGAGTGGCTCGGGTCAGATCCTTCCCCATCTAGGTAGACTTCTGCAGAAGTAGATTTCGCAGCTTCCGCGTCGACGCGTTCCTTCGCCGCCTTGAGCGCATTGCGTAGTTGCATGATTGAGCTCTCAATCATGAGACTCAAGTACTTGAAAACAAGCTGATCTGTGTACTTGCCCAACTGCGTGCTCGAGTCCTCAGATAACGGCTCATCGTCGTGCGTCTCGGTTCGTTCCTGGATCCACTTCTTGATGCGATCGTGGAGGTAGAAGATGGGCTCGATGGTCTGCCAGAGGTTGTTGGCGTCAAGACTGCTTTCGGCTGTTGTGCTACCCTTCTTGGACTCTTCTGCCTTTTGGAAGAGAACACCAACGCTTTCAAGTTGCTGCAGAATAGGATCATGAATGGTGCTATTAGAAGCAAGTTTGCTGAGGGCTTCGATAGCAGCTCTGAGAAGATCGTACAGATGCTGAAACGCGATTTCTCCGATGTTCATTTCCTGTCAGAGTTAGCATGCATAGCTCAAAGTTGAATGGTGGACGTACATTTTCCAGGTTCTCCAGCGATCCCTTGCATTGAAGAACAGCCATGTCATCTGCCTCGCCCAAAAGACTGTGAAAGATATCAAGCATGCCAAAGGTTCCTGTCACGATAGGTGGCACCATCTTTCCTCTCCAACCAGGCGTCTGAACGCGACACGCATCGCCCACAAAGGGGAAAACATCTGTCTCGCCGAGTTCCAGCAGACAAAGTTCGGTGAAGTTGCTGTGCGCTGAGAAGTCCTCAAGAGTATGCAGCGCAGCGCCAAGATGAATAAAAGCTTCTTTCTTTGACTTAGGATCCTTGTCGCGACCGAGTCGGATGCATTCGCGCAGTTCGCGTGTGACGTAATCAGCTGATGTATCCCAACCGTGTCCGGAATTGGCGATGTAGTTTTTCATGCCCGTCTTGGGATCGAACTCGAGTTCTCGAGGATCAACAGGCCCCCGAAGTCTCTCATCGACATCTTTCGCGTTATCGGGATAGCCTTTTGGGTTATCGATATGCTCAACGTGCGTGTAACAACCCAGCCTCTCACGCGTGACGTCAAACTCATCGGTCGCAAACCCAAATTCCATGAACCCCAAAATGCTCACGATGGCTCTCAACACGGGCTCCGGCACCGTCTCAAGACCCGTCGTATCAATAATTTGTGAAAAATCTCTCAGCCAATTACCGAAATAAATCTGCCGTCGCTCAAGTGCAGTGAAACGATAGTGCGTAATAAAACTTGCCGGCAAATACCGCAGCGCCTCAGCAATGTCTCCATGTCGCCAGACGTAACCGTTGAAGGAGCTAGTTCCCGCCACTTCGCCAGCGCCAAAGGCTGAGGCGCGGCCCGCGAAGAGGAGGCATACGAGGCTGACGAGCAGTATTTTTGTCGTGAGCGAGAATGTCATCGTGATGGTTGGGCCGATGGTTGGGGAATGTGGAGTGACGTCATGTACTGGCTTGGAGATGGCGGAAAGAGAAATTGATGGGCGGTGCCGACATGGATTTTAGGGTCGGGAGAATGATGTGCCGTGCCGATGTTGGGCTTGGCTCATTCTTGCGTCACATTCCAGCCGAGTCTTCCATGCCCTTGCAGAAAGCAACATCGGCGATCGCGCTAGGAGATACATGACCACGGGCGCAAATTACTCTGTGAAATAAGTAGATCTTAGCAGGTTCAGTAAAATCTGCTGCTCGCTGGTCCAACTTTTGGCTGTAATGGATCGCAGTGGGAGTTTGTTCATTTTTGGTCCTGGAAAGACCCACACGATGTTGACAGGGTGAACGAACATTGGCTTTGAGATGGCACAAAGTCGTTCACGAAAGGATATATGTTTAATAAAAAGGGCCCTGGGGAAACATAATAGAACAACAAATCCTTTTTCGGCTTTATTAGGTGGAAGAAAGAGACATTATTTCACTTGCTCTCGACCTCATGTTGATCTGTAGGGTAATCAATCTCACGATCGTTCCCCGCATTGCTTTACCAAGCACCATTAATGTGGGGATCAACCATCACCTTCATGAGGAGACAGTGGGGCCAATGATCGACGCGTATGATCGAACCAGTCTCTGTGATGTTATCAGAATGAACGAACAGGACCTATTTGGTGAGACACAAGCAACATATTGATTCAAATCATGCCACTGTTTCGTCGTTACTTTCTTCTCATGACTTATCTTGGTGATATCTTATCAGTGCCTATCTTATCTATCTAACTTTATCCAAATGTAGACGTACGCGCCGCGGGAGTCATTCCGCCTTCCGACGAAGAGCGGTAAGATTCCGTTTGCTTTAGTGCCAATCAGATGTCATACATGAAGCTCAAGATTCATAAAACATGTTCTTTCGCGACATAATTGGGCAAAAGTTTCGACATAGAAGTCACAATATAAATCAAACTTTAAGGGCGCAATGCGTACCTTTCTAGGTACAGCATCTGGTCCTATGGTGTCGCAGAGAAAATTGTTTCCAACGAGCCGATCAGCTTTGAAGCTCATACTTTTCTGGAAAAGTACGTTCAAGGTCTCGAGTTAGATGATACTTATCGAATCCGAGAGTGGGTTTGTTCCATCATGACTTGTCACTTTGCTCGAAACCCGGGGTGGCCGCTATTTTAGAGCCCAAAAGGTCACGCAAATGTTTAAGCAACCCTGTTTGAGTATTATTTTATGCATGTAATATGTTATATACGGGGCCAAAAGCTTGACGGTTGAAACAGATATCATGTATTGGGACCAGCCCTATCTCATGCCTTAGCAACGAACGTGCAAATCGCTTCACCATGCTTCCCAGTCCCCATTGCGCCTGTAAATCCATTCCAATATCTTATTTGTTAGGTTTCAATCCAATATCGCCATTTCTCTTGTCCATTATTGTCTGTCCTTGAGGCACCAAGTTCTGCGGGCGCGCAAAAAGCATTGATGTAGTGATTGGGGCAGCATCCAAGTTTTGCCTTGTCTTGACGGCCAAGGCTAAGAATAATTAGTAAAATGCTTAAGGTGTTTGTTTGTATAAGTGGACTTACCAGCTACTGAGGCTGCCATTAGAACGACTGGGAGAGCTTTGTTGACGCGAGCCATGCGTGAGATGGCGGGTTGTGGTTGAGAGGGGAAGTCAAAACGAGGAAGAGCTCCGCCGAAAGAGTTGGTAGTCATGATGGCTGTGTTTTGGATGTTGTGAATGTGTAAGAGTAGATGTTGCTGATTGATTGAATGCTGATGAGTGAATGATGACTTTATTGAGATGATTTCTTCATTCTCTTATATCAATTTTCAACCATATAGACTCGAATCCCTATTAATTCTACGTCGTCTTAATCGGGTCACTCCGCAGTAGTCGAGTCAGACCACCAATTTCAGGGCAGATCTTACAGTGGTGCGAGCCCCTAAAGAAAGTGGCGTGGAAGTTGTGGGGTCGTGGTCTGCTTTCCCCAACTGCCACAGTCATCTGTGCATTAAATCTGCTGATATTCCATGCACTGCCAGATCAACGTCTTAAATTGAGGCGCGGGGATTGAACCATTCGGTTTCGCAGTTGAGATCAGGCCTTTGTGAAGCAAGATTATCTACAGATAGCATCTCGGCCTGTTTCAATCTCTATACCCGAGCGCCTCAGATCTCTTGTCCGGTCGCGTCCAACCCTGTTGTTCAATTGAACCTCGCCATTCTCTACGACTATAACAATGCTATAGTAAATAAAACAAATAAAAGCCACAAACATCTGATATCCTCTATTATGTACTCAGTGTTTCCCCTTGGCGCCGCGATAATTACTCGGAAATCAGATCATTTCACTCCGGGTTTTCGCGAGCCAGTCAATTACCCCAGTCTTGCCCAACTCTCCGTGGGGATGTCAAGACTGCACTGCACCTAATCCTGAACCTGGAATCGCTAATCTATGTTTATTCACGCGCCAATTGAAGTGGCATGATTGCAAATTTCCTGCATGTGCTGTATGAGTATAGCTGAGAATTATGTCATTGACAACGCAACGCACGAGGATGGCGGTCATACGGGCTCACCGAGAACTGCGAAGATCCAAATTAGACCTCATGATGCGTTGCTTTGCTCGCGGAGCCGATATGACTTGATGTTTGCTCATATTAGTTTTTATCGTAAGATTGAGGTAATGTTATAAATGTAAACGCATACGTGTTTGAGACAGTTTGATACTGCAAATGCGCGACATGTTTTATTTACCGACCTTTCTCGAAGGACTTGGCCATGCTCACCGAGACCACTAAAATTAGCTGCCGCTCCAGGGCTCGACACGTCGGCGGAGCCGCATTTTGAGATCATGCCATTTCAACATCAACCTTCTGCGATATTAAAAGACACATATTCCATATCCGTCGCAGTATTTTACCTGACAACCCCGCACTGCTTTTATCTTGCACTTTTTCAATGAGGTGGTTCTTTGTGTAATGGACTTGAATTGACTTTTCGAACTAGACGTCTCAAGGACTTTTCTCACCCATGTGTTACGAGACGAGTCGGTTTGAACTGGCGATTGGAAGATAAGATTGACACATCGCCTGCTGATAGTATTCTCTCCAGATCTTTTTGATTACATGGCGCTCATCTGACCTCTTGTACAACGATTGGCGTCATGATGCTTCAAAAGTGTACCTTTGCTGAGCAAGACCTCAGCCATCATCCTGAGCGTGCTTATTCAACACGTTGGACAGAGACCATGGACCACCAAAACTTTAATCTGAATATGCAATCTCCTCCTACACTCCACGGTCATCGGTTGATTAACTGAGCCTGATTACAATAGCTTTCATCTGAGGTCCCCGAGTTTGTAAGCTGTAACTGGGCAAAGTCCCGCTAAATCCGTGATACGGCACTAACATGAAGCCCGCTCCGGTGGAGGCATGTCGGCAATTATTAAACTGCGGAGTTTGCGGAGTTTAACATGACGTAGTATTAATAGCCCCTCTGTTCGTTAGAAGATTGAATCTATCAATATACATCATCAAAATCGAAATAAAAATGAAGGTCGCAATTGTAGGAGCTACTGGAGCCACCGGAGGATCCATCGTGAATGGCCTCTTGGAATCCGAGACTCAATTTGTACGTTGATTATGACAAGCTTTTTCTTGGCTGACGTGAGCGCTGACGACGAATAGGATATCACAGCACTGGTTCGACCAAGCTCGATTGAGAAGCCAGCTACTGTTGCTTTGAAAGAGAAGGGTATTAACATCGTCGCTGTCGACCTTCAGGGCAGTCAGGATGAACTCGTCGCTGCTCTGAAGGGCATCGATGTTGTGATCTCGGCTATCTACTTTGAGTCACTATATGATGAGATTCCTCTCTCAACTGCAGCCAAGGAAGCTGGCGTCAAGCGATATGTACCTTGCTTCTTTGGCACCAACGCGCCTCGAGGAATCATGAGACTTCATGATGTCGTAAGTCTTCCATGATCTTGTAAATCTCATCCAACTAATGATGTATTGCAGAAAGAAGAGATACTTGACCACATTCAGCGTATCTATCTCCCGTACACCGTTATCAATGTCGGATGGTGGTACCAAATCACTCTCCCTCGTGTGCCATCTGGAAAGTTTGATGACTATCTCACATTTGCAAACAACAACATAATTGGCGGAGGCAACAATCCCTCGGCACTCACCAACCTAAACGACATTGGAAAATACGTCGCCGTTATAATCAGCGACCCTCGCACGATCAATAAGCGAGTCTTTGCAAACACAGAGACCAAGTCGCAGCAGGAAGTCTTCGAACTGGTCGAGAAGATTACTGGCGAAAAGCCAGAGCGTACTGAGGTAAGCATCTAGCTGATGGCGTAGTAAAAAGAAAGCTGACAATGCGATTGCAGATGACAAAGGAAATGCTTGAATCACAGTTGGCACAGTTCAAGACCGATGAGCTATCGCAGAATAGAGGCATCCTGGAATACTGGATGTCATGGGGTGTTCGTGGTGATAACACACCCGAGAAGGCTGAGTATCTTGGATGTGTTCTTGCTAAAGATTTGTATCCTGATCTCAAGGGTCAGAGCTTGGAGGACTTTATCAAGGACGTGCTTAATGGTGAAGTGAAGAAGGCCTATTGAGGAGGTAGCTAATTTGTGGATGGGACATCATCCGACACAGTATGCATGATAGGCGACGCAAAGTTAGGATAACAATACGTCAAAGATTATTAATATAGGTTGTCTGTGTCGTATGTATTCTACAAGACAATAGGAACAGAGGAGCTAAAGAACTGTAACCCAGGAAGATAAAAGGCCTTGCATATATCCCCATAATTCCCGGTGCAAAGCCGATTATCAGAAGCTTTAAATCATTTATCTAGATCGTGCCTGGATGTCTTTTCCCGAATCCTGTTGGTTGTGCATTTCTTCATGGGTAACCCATGTCACAACAGACCAAAGAGGTAGCGCAGAAACCTACTTCATTTCCGTCTCCGGAGAGTCCCGGCAGCAATAGTGAGTTCCAATGCCCGTGCGACTGCCTGTAGTGCGTTGAACTGGACGGAATGCTTCCCCAGTCCCACTGGCTAATTGCGTAAGGGTCAGGAAGATCATCAATGCCAACCGCGGAACACTGGATCACATTTCCGCAGATCCCTCGCGCCACCACTAGCCTCAAGGTGTTTCATTGAAGACGTACTAATTACGGAAGAATAATCCATCAAGAGCAGAATGAGGCAAGTAAAGCTACCGTTGAACTAATTGTTACACATCTATTGGGGCCTCTATGGAGCTATTGAAAAGCTTAACTGTTGTATTTCATTAAGCACATGCCGTTTTCATAAAAGGGGAAGACAGATCAACGTACTAATTACCCTCAGCCGAGTTGACGGGCCGAGACTGGTCTTTGATGAAGTTTCTCGCCCCAATGAGATGCTCTTGGCGACTCATGCCTCTGCAGGGTTCTCTTGGCGCTATCAACTCTAATGCGTTTTAGGTTAACAGTCCATCTCGGGGCTGCAATTTAGTGTCTGTACAGTGTAGCAATCAATGTCTTAGCTCTAGCACCGGCGCCAGTTCCCAAAAACAGTTGCTCGAGTAAAAATTGCAAAGCCACAGTTATGTCACTGGGTAGGTAGTTTCGTTCCAGCTGAAAGCTTCGCTAGGTGCCGAGGATCAAAGCCTCCGAGCGCAACGTTGATCACACGTGGTGAGTGACGCATTAGACATCTCGAAACATTCCTCTTGATTGACCCGGTAGAATAGCGACGTCTCTTTGCAACGCAGTATCTGAACAGCCCAATTGTTGATCTACCTATGAATATGCCCTGGTTTCAGCCTTCTGAGGCTTTATGGACCACTTCATTCCTTGGCGAATATGTACAATGCAGCAAAACAACAATGCGACCCCTTGCGCCCCGTTGACCAACAACTCCTCAATTAGGATAAGGGAGTCCCTCACGTCAATCCACCTGATAAGCTTCTCCAACAGAGTGGCCACCTTCCCGAAGGGAGCCATCGCAGCGAAGCTAGCAGCAGCTGTGGCTGAGCTTGGTTACAGACTAGCGATCCTTCTGGTTAACCAGCATCAATCGAGAACCGAAAAACTTAAAGTTTGCCAGGGTCAGGACCAAGAAGAATTAATTTTACGCGTACTCGGTTGATCACCCCCCTGGGGCCTGGCATGCTTTCTCGATTTTCTTTTTAATTCTCTTGTTTCTGCAACATTGCCATTGTCTTGTTTTGTCGATTCCTTCCTTTTCGCTTGTTTTTTTTTTTTTTTTTTACCAGGTTGGGAGGGCGATCCGCCCCAAGTAGACGCTTCGCCATGGTTAGCATCTCGGCTTCGATCGTACGTCGTCACTACATCCCGCAAGGTACCCTTGTGCTAACACTTGCCAGGCCATTCAAGCAATTCTTCTAGGATTGGCGTTCATCACGCTTCTGCTTCGCGGCTGGGCACGTGTCCTCGCCCAACAGTCCGTTTGGGCTCTTGCCGATGTACTCGCATGGGCTGGATGGGTTTTCACGCTGGGATGGTTCATCTGCTCGACAATGGCCCTCCAAATCCTTATCGACAACCCCGCCCAAACCGAAGAGCTTATCGTCGAGTCGGTAGAATACCTCAAGGTATAACAAGACGTCAATGAAGAGATGAGCGAGCGACTAACTCGATAATAGATCGTATTCGTGGCACAGTATTTCTTCGACATCGGCATTTACTTCCCCAAGCTTTCAATCACGTTGTTTTACTGGAGTTTGATACCAAGGATTATGGGACGTTTGAGGAATGCATTAATAGGAGTTTCGGTTTACCTGTGTTGTTGTTTGGTGGCCACCATACTTCTGGATACCTTGATCTGCCAACCTATCTCTGACAACTGGTACGAATCTGCGTTCAGGCATTGCATATTCAAAACTGACATCTCCAGGTCTATCCCCAACCAGCTCAAGTCGGTGTGGAACTCGTACACTGCCTTTGTCGTGCAGTGGGTTCTGAACTGGTCCACAGACTTGGTTGCATTTCTGTATCCATTCTTCCTTCTGAAGCATATTTCACTGCGTAAAGAGCAGAAGCTGGCTCTCATCGGTGTGTTCTCACTTGGCGCCATCACCCTGTCCGTTAGTCTTGCACGATTTGTCGCCTACAATGCGACGGACTTTGAACTTGAAGACGAGTCCGGCAGTATGTAATTCCAAAGCACCACCCATCATCTGCGGAGTCTAACAGAATATCAGATATCCTGTCTACTGCCGAAATGGCTACAGGCGTCATAGTCGTTTGTCTCCCAGGTCTTCGAAGATTCATCGGACGCAGCAAGTCACCCGTGCAATCGTCTGGCCCATCAGGCCCATCTAGTGGTTACGTCCAAACAATAGGAAATAACAACACACAACGAACGAGACATCCACCATCAGCATATCAGAAATGGGGAGTCAGGGATGATGAGATTGGATTGGTCACTGAGATCCGTGCAGGAGATTCAACAGAACTGACGGATATGGAGCGGAGTAGTGATGGGAAGAGTGTGTACGTGAGACATAGTATAACTGCCACATAACGGACAGAAGTTAGACACGTATTTAAGCTATTTATTGTTCAATCCACTAGTCGTGCAATTCAACCATCTCGTCGTGGAGCTGAAGAGATATTCATTATGTGGAGAAGCAACTATGGTGCCAAATATCTAACCCCAGAGAACGTGACATAAAGAGGTTGTCTCTTTAGTGTTAGTCAGCGACAACGGATGTAACACTAGATTCTTGGGACACGATAGTGCATGGGACATAAGCCAGAGTAGAAGCACGAATGCGGGAAAGGTGCGCAGAGAAGCCGAAAAGAAAGGAAATCGGTTTCCATGGAGGCTGAATTCAAGTTGGCATTGTGTATACATGTTGACAGATCTAATAGATAATATGTCTAATTCTTGCTATTGCTTTCCACCTAGGAGGTATGCGTTATGGTTACTCAAAGCTGTGGTATTCCAGCATTACCCTATGTTGGTCTCCACAGGGAAGCTGGGGAGAAGATGTAGTTTGAGGAGTAATATATGTAGTGAAAATCTTCAGTAAAGCTTCTTGAGGATATCGCTGAAAGAAGATTGAAATCTTAGGCCAGGCTTCGTGTTGTCGAATATGTTGCCACAGGAAAAATAGCAAAGTTGCATCGGCGTAGTAAGACTCTCATCATTGCACAACAAGTCACAATTTCACCATCATAAAATGGTCAAGAATGATGCGGGGTAACATCAAGCTGAAGGAGGGGAGAAATGAATGCACCGGAAGACCGTGTGGTCTTATCTTTGTCGATTGATCATGGGTTCAACGCCACGTAGAACACCTCCTGTAACAATTCTCCACATATCAAAAGCTTGTTGCTTACAACGGTGGCTTGAAGCATGTTTAAGCTCTAAGCTACATATGACCAGTTCAACAGCTTCACGCGATGCCAAGATACTAAAGCCGGGTGGTTATCATGTTGTTTAAGAAGATCCGGTAGAAGCACTTGATACCGGTTGTGGCGTTTGGGTGATTGATGAAACGGGAATCGCCGCTGCTGTTGTCAGAGAGGTTTCAAAGATAAGAGAGACATTCGTCGGCTTCAATCCCGATGTCGGCTCCAGAGTGTAATCGGGAGCAGCAAAGGGAAGTGTCACCGATATGCTGGGTTGGGGGATCGTTCGCATTACACTCTTGTCTCTTGTCTCAGCTGAGCTATCAATGTATGATGCGACTGGTTGTCATTCACTAGGTCAAGATGACATGGCCGGTTCTAGGCTTCTAGCTCACCTTCGGGACACACACCCACAAACTCAATTCCTCTTCTGTCACCGCTCACCGAAAAGGCTGCAGGAACATCGGCACTTGAACATTCTACCCCGGGTTTGCATATTCGACCCCGGGTTTGCAGAACGAGTATCGAATAAAATGACAGTATGATCCGTTGTCGTAGTACTTAAGACGGACATAACGGCATAGAACCCGTTCACGTCAAAGGTAGAACCCGATGACCCGATGCACCTGACCGTCAGTCTAAACTCTCCCCTCGCAAGAAGAATGCCACGATAGCTTCCATATGCACAGTCTGCCCTCCTATTACCATTTTTGGAAAAGCGAGTGTCATCGATAAGCTCAAATCACCAGCGCGTCACATCCGACTGATCTCGGCTCCGTCGGGTTCCATTCCCAGGTGAACTTGACCCCTCGGCTCCAAAACCCGAGCAACCAATCACAGAACACAAAGCTGTTAGTAATTACCAGATGCGGCTTGACAACCTGGGGAAACAGAGTCTAAACCTAATGGGACCGAATAGCGATATCTCAGTGGCGTGCAGACCCCTCGCTTGATGTAGGTACGAGCCAATGGGGTATGTACGATTAGAATCGTGACCCTCTGTTTGTCTTTGGCCTTGGGGGTGATCTTCAGTCACACGACCGGGGCTGATAAGCTCGACCTCACACCATCACGATACTGGGGCCGAAATACGGAATGGAAGCTCCTGGGATCGATATCCGAGAGGAGACGGTTGGGCTAAGAGTCGGCACTTATCTCATGGCTTGATAGCCTGGGCCGTTGAGGGGAACTAGCCATTGACTATAAGAATCTCTCTGCCACTCCCGCCAGGTCCAGCAAACAAGCTTCCTAATACATCAACACTTGAAGACTTTGTATCGAATATCACAAAGAACAATCAAGAACTTTTATCAACAACAGCCACCAACAGCCACAATGAACAAGCTCAAGCTCCACATCGAAAGTGACAACTTCACCGATGAAAGTCACAGAACACCCGTTCGAGCCCTTCCTTCAACATGGTACACTTCTCCTGAGATGTTCGAGCTCGAGAGACGCGCCGTCTTCTCCAAGAAGTGGCTTCTTGTCACACACCAGAACAGACTCGCCAAGGCAGGAGATTGGCTCAAGTTCAACGTTACAGGCTACGAGTTCGTTGTTACCCGTGACAGAAAGGGTGGCTTGAACGCCTTTCACAACGTCTGCCGTCACCGAGCCTTTCCAGTTGTCCAAGGTGGAACTCAAGGCAACTCGTCTATCTTTGCCTGCAAGTACCACGGTTGGTCTTATGGTCTGAGCGGCAACCTTGCCAAGGCGCCCAACTACGACGTTCTCGAAGGTTTCGACAAGAGCAAGAACGGTCTTTTCAAGATCCATCTTAAGCTTGATGGCTATGGCTTCATTTGGGTCAACCTCGACAGCTCTGATAACCCAGAGCCTTGGGCCAAGTACTTCGACGCCATCGATCAACAGGACAGACTTGCGAACACCAACTTTGAGGACTATCAGCTGGATCATGAGTACAGCATGGAGGGCAACTACAACTGGAAGATCCTGGCAGATAACTTCAACGAGTGCTACCACTGTCCCACGACGCATCCTGATCTCCCTACGCTTGCAGACCTCGGAAAGATGAAGTGCGATACCGATAAGCAATGGATCAAGCATTCGAGCGTTCAGACCGAGGAGCAGAAGAAGGCTGGCCTTCAACTCGCGAGCACATACTTCTACCCCAACGCCTCTGTCGTTGTTCTGTGAGTTTTCATCCGATTGATATAGAATACAATTTCTAACTTGACACAGACCCCATTTCATGATGATTCAACGTTTCGTCCCCACATCAGCAACCCACTCCTCAATGAGCTACCAAATCTTCCGCAACATCAAGTCCTCTGACGAAGACTTCCGCGCTGCCTCCGAGCTGTACGCACGCGTAGTCTCAGAAGACAAAGACCTCTGCATCGGCGCACAGAAGAACTTGGAAGCTGGTGTTTTCATCAGTGGCGAGCTTCACCCTCGACTTGAACACGGCCCGCTTTCATTCCAAGATGGTCATCGCGATGCTATCCACGAGCATGTGAAGCTTGAGAAGGCAGCTGGACGACAAATCTGGCCAGCTAGACAGAGATTGCCTGAAGGAGAGGCCGCGAAGAAGAACCAGGAGGATGAGGAGCTTTGTTCGAGCTTATCTTGTGGAGGGTTGCAGGAGGTCTTGGCCTGGTAAAAGTTGGAGAGATGTTTATCTGCGCGAAAAAGATTGCTTTTGATGACCAAGGCAGTATTTGTAATTAGATTAGATTTAGTAGCAAAGATCAAAATGTTTATTCAGAATGTGCTGCCCCGTCCTACCACCTACCGATGATGACTGCCACAACGCCCTCAATCCTACCGTGCAGGGTCTAGGGTGGATAACGTCGCATGTATCCTTCGTCGATCCAAGTCCTGTATGAGCACAGAAAATCTGAAAAATAGGTATGTTTCACAGAATCAAGTGAATGAGGCTTCAACAAGCCTTGTATCGCTAGATCTACACACGTACGGAGCAAATTCGCTGCATTTTGAGCCAAGTCTACTGCCCGGAAGAGGTGTCGGCCCGAGGACCCGGTATATCCGGGCTATCTCCCTTTCCTCGGGATCTAGTTCCTTTTTGTGCACTATATCCGCCATCATGCCGAAGATCTGATAATTCGTTCTCGAAGACTCCGCCCCGTTGAGGAGCCGAGGACAGTGGGTTCACATTTGAAGGCAATAGTGGGCCTTGACTGACAGAAAGCAAGATCGGCATTCATGATATCACTGCCGTTAGAGGATACGTGAAATATCGTATCAAGACGGATGTCGATAGCATGGAAATGGTTGCCTCAACGCGTAGACAGCAACAGAGAGCCTGTCTCGATGATTACCTGCCTACCTTTCTTGTATGCCTGCACTTACAGTCATACATATCCTACGAGGAAGTCGCAGCAAGAGTGGACCTTAAGTGCAGGAACACCAACGGGAACTTCAATTCTGAAGGACGTTAGCATCACTAGCTCAGTGATTTCCGAGCCCTATCGGCGATCAGGAACGAATCCGGGGAGATTACGTCCTCAATCCTTGGCAAGTCGGCAGTGGATTGCCGAAGACGGGATGTTATATGTGTGTAAAAACGCCTTGTCAGATCAGACATTTAGAATGGTCTAGATTTCGTTCAAAGAGTCAGGACCATTTGCCTAGTTAGGATGGGATTACGTTGCCTTTAATTACGCGAAGCGAGGGGATATGCCTCGTGTTGGCAGCTGAATTCGAGGCTGCAACCCCCCCTCGGGATAATAAGAGATCTCCATAGGGCTACTTCGTTACTGCTTGGCGCTAGTATGGTTTTAATTTGTGTAATTTGAAACACAGCCTCAAACATGTGCTGCTTTTCACCTGTCAAGAAGGGGACTTTGGGCGGACTTTCGGACCTTCAAAACACCAAGAAGCGCTAGAATTGAGTTTCGGTATGACACAAAAAGTGTCGGTGCATTGGGACCCATTTTCATGCCGTTAGTACGAGTTGCCATTGGCTGCACCGTATAAACAGGGATTCGGCATCTCCTAGCGTCTCAGCTTCGCCCCCCCTGAATTCTGAATGGCAGATCTTTTAAGGTATTTTGCTCTTGGTGTTGGCTTTTGTCCAAACAGAATAACTTTCTTTGAGTCCATCCATCTCGACCGCCTTTTTTTTTCTCAATTAATTTGTTGCAATCCAAAATGAAGGCAGTTGACCAAAAGAAGCTTGTTATTCTACCCAAGAAACCAAAATGGCAGCGTGCTTCAAAGCCAAAAGTCCGTACCGGCTGTCTAACCTGGTATGTCCATGTCTTGTCCCCCATACCCATACGCCGTAAATCATTATATCACCCTCCTCGCTTTCTTATTCGCTTGTAGACTTGGTGGCTAATAATTGCTTTCTCCATCCTACAGCAAGTATGTGTGACCTATGACCAAGGCAACAGCGTACCATTCTAACCCATTGTAGAGTCAGGCATCTTAAGTGCGACGAGGAGAAGCCAACATGTCGTCGTTGTCGCGATGGCCGTGTTAAATGCGATGGCTATGCGACACCCGACAAAGCCCAGCTCCAACAGCGCGCTGCTGTTGCTGTTACTGTGCCTTCAACTCCATATCCTTTATCCGTCTTTAATCCTAGTCTCGGGGATACATCCATCGAAAGTTGCTATTTCCACCATTTCCATCACTGGACCTCAACACAACTCACCTGTGCCCCAGGGCAATCCAACTTTTATCTCACTGTCGTCTTACCTCTAGCCCATCAATGCGAACCTATCAGACACGCTATCATTGCCGTGGGTGCAGCGCATCGCTTTTACATGGCGGGGCCTGAGACCTGCTCACCACTACAGCAGCTGAAAGGCTTGGCTATGCAACAGTACAACAAAGCCATTGCCAACATCATACCACACATGTCACTCAACTCATCTTTCGATATTCAGTGTACTCTGGTTTGCTGCTTGTTGTTTGTTGCCTTTGAGGGTATCACTGGTCGATATGCTGAGTCAATTCGTCACATCCGTGCAGGAACACGTCTCCTGTCCTCACCGAGCTTGGTGACCAACGCCTACGAAGGAAGGATAGCCAGCAAACTTCTAGACATGTTTTCGAGTCTAGGATGCGAAGCTTCAGCCTTTATAGAAGACACCATCATTCCCGACATCCGAACAGGATACTTTGCGCTTTTGGGCAGCGACGACGTGTCCGAAACACCTTTCACAGATCTCGACGAGGCATCCAGCGCGTTAAGAAGACTAGATGTTGAGACCGTCGAGATAATGGCTGAAACCACTGCTGAAGTGGGATGCGGCTCTCCAGGAAGTACCTTCTTCACAGATATGGATTTGGTCACAAAAGCACGCGTCCAAGCATCTTGGAACCGACTAGACGAGAAATTCAATCACTGGAGCAAGCGATTCGACATGACCAAGAACTATATTTCCATGTGGGAATACCAGGAGTGGACATCCCCACAGCTCCTATACCTCAACATGCAGCAGGCGTTTTGGAAGATGAGCATGTCACTGGAACTAGAAGACGATTCCGAGCCGGACCCAGAGGCAGTGGAAAGTTATCTCACTGCGGCAGAAGCATTTGCACATCGACTTATCGTCCCTGGCCAAAGAACGTTTTCCCTAGACGGCGACTTGATTTCCAGCTTGTCCTTCCTATTATGGTGCTGCACCGAACCGCACCAAGTCGAGCGCGCGCTGAATCTTTTGAGGAATCTAAACAGAAGAGAAGGAATTTGGGACAGCAGAGATTTGGTACAAATGCATGAGGCGGCAATGGCAATGGGCGATCCCAGAATCTGGTATGAGAAGGATATTCCTGGTGGTGTACCTGGTTTCATGGCAGAGCTGGCAAAGATGTCTGCGAAAAATGGGCTAAGCTTGCAGCGGTCTCCGTTATTGACGGGGGATTATGACAGTGAATAGATTGGCCATTCATTTGGAACGTGGGAAATCGTCGTATAACAATGGTAAAAACTAATCATCAAAGCCCATATTGGACATGGTCTCACTTGGAATTCGGCATTCCTGCAAGGAGTCAAGGGTAGAAACACGGAAAGGGTTAGCTAAGGTCGGGATTAGGGATTCTAGCGATTGAGGCGGCTCATATGATCGACATAAACTTCATTTTCACAATTTTGGTGTTGCTGAAACCTTGCCATCTCATCATGTTCCGTGTCATCCGTCTCAGCCCGCTACGTCATTAACTAGCGATCTACACTACGCCTGTCGGTCACAAGAGAGGGGGTTCCCGCTGATCATAAGTTCATCTATGAATCCAAATCGCATTATAGAATAATTACAAAGCAATCCGTCATCGAATCCATCATGTCCTTCCGCGAGAGTGCCTCAGAATCAGAAGATGGCGAAGAGATGTCCTTCCTCGAAAGTGCTCTGGAAGCAGAAGATGTCGAAGAGTTGCGCGAGATCTACGACGATTGGGCCGATACCTACAACCAACCAAGATGTAGAAAATGAAGGATACGTGGCTCCCCAATTGGCTGCTAAGATGTTAGTTGAGCATCTCAGTTCTCGGATGGAGGTCTCGGAGGCAGAGATCTTTGACGCCGGGTGTGGAACTGGCCTCGTTGGCCAAGAACTACGCAAGCTCGGCGTAAAAACCATCGACGGATGCGATATCAGCGATAGAATGCGTGATATCGCTAAAGGAACGGGCGCTTACAGATCCCTTTCCTCGATCGACCTCAACGGCTTTGCTACGCTACCTGATTTGAAATATGACGCTGTGATCTGTGTCGGCACTATGACACGAGGGCACGTCGCGACAGAAGCTTTTCTAGACTTGTACCGACTCACAAAACACAAGGGCCTTATACTCGTCACGATTCGAGACTCCGTGTGGGAGAAAAACGGTTACGAAAATTATGTTGAACACATGGTTAGAACCCGGATGGTCAATATTATTAGCAATCCGAAAAAGACTCAGAGGATTGCGGCTGGAGTGAAAGCTCACTTTATTGTCCTTGAGAGCCTGGCCGATGAATATACAATGTCGGAGGATCTTCAAGAAGAACAGATGAAAGAGATGTATGTCCCCGTTGGTACCGTCCCAGATTGTAGCGCCAATGTTGCCTAACCTCGAAATCCTGGGGATATCACGGGCTCAAATTGTTACCGCGCTCTGATTAAACTCTCCAGGCATTTACTTGGGTTAGATCTGGATCTTGGCCAGTCGTTTGTAGCAATAAACCTGTTATCATTTTTATTATGATGGTAATAAAGGATGAAGGGTAAAGCTATCGACAGTACTTATTCTAACGGTTGTATAGCCCATAGTTTTCCTTTTAACCTTGGTATTGGTAAATACCTGTATTGGTGATCTTGAATATCTTATTTATTCAGTATGCGTTTGCGTATATTGACTGTACTGAACCAAACCTGGTTGTAAGACCGAAACCAATCTTGGTAAGTCCAAAGGATTTTGGCAAATTCCACTGATCCTGCAGGATGATTGATAACGTTCCCCGGATACTGTTCTTGGGAATAGAGCGACCCTGTTATCAAATGAGTCATCCGGAATTTCCTGATTAGGAAGGTGGTGATCAGCATCATTGCCGTATAGCCGCGCCATCATGGCTCTGATCTTTGAGCTATTGTCATTGAGTCATTGGAGAGTACAGACTGGTGATTGTATATAAGAATTAGAAGTATGCCAGCAAACCACTCTATAGAATCCTCCCATCAGCTATTTCTCATGATGAACGCCGAAAGTATCGCAAATGCTTACTGCTCAGAAAGGCTCATCTACAGAGCCTTAGAGAACAATGACAAAGACATAGACTACCTCTTCAAATATCACGAAAGTGACCCTCTCAACGCTGTTCTAGCAGGGCCCTCTCTCATCCGCCCCAAAAACAGGAAAAGTGCAGAAGACCTCATGGACAAGCTGCAAAAATGCACTTTCTGTGTAATGGTCTGCCTCTCTCCATCCGAAGCTAAAGCTCAAGGCATCGAATCATCAGACCCCGTACCCATCGGCTTTGTCCTTCTAGGCTGGGGTGGTACCCCAGATGCCCACAAGCACCACAGACAGACATCTCTGGGAATAAATCTCAGCACCCCATACAATAACAAAGGCTATGGAAGTGAAGCTATTAATTGGGCGCTGGACTGGGCGTTTAGGTTTGGCGGATGTCACCGTGTGGCTTTGGGTACTGTTGGATTCAATACCCGGGCGCAGCATGTTTATACTAAGTTGGGTTTCAAAGAGGAGGGTAGGGAAAGGGAAGCGTACTATCTGGATCGCAAGTGGTATGATGTAATTAACTATGGCATGTTGGAGCACGAGTGGGCTGCTTTGAGAGGAGTTGAGTGATACGCCAAGGGACCATTCGTGTTCAACGTTGAAGAGCTCTTGAATCTCCCTTCTAAATTCCTACTATCAGAAAAGACTACGAATGCCACAGAAACTGAAATATCCAACACTCAATCTCATTCTACTGTGCAAGATACTTCAGACACCCGTTTCCTTGACAATGCGATTCTCAGAGTCCTCAGCATAAGCATCAACCTTGGTCTCTGCAAACTTTCTAGCAGATGTCTTGTTGGCGAAAAGGATATCAATCTCCTCAAAGGTTCGGCCCTATATCAAGTTAGAAGATGTTTCACAAACGTAGTCATATATCGCTCACCTTGGTTTCAGGAAGACGGAAGTAAGCCCAGATAAAAGTCAAGAGTGAAAGCCCAGCCCAAAAATACCCGACCTTTCCCTTCCAATCTCCTTCAGTAGGATTGATCATGTAGGGACCATAACTGTTGTTAAGAATCTGAGAGATGTAGTAGGCGATGCGAGCCAAGCAAATACTCTTGCTGCGAACATTCACAGCAGGGATCTCGCCGATGATAGCGTAGCAAACAGGCCCGATAGTCGCGTAAAAGACAATTTCCCAGATCAGAACAATACCAGCTTGACCGAAGCTCACAGCCTGAGACTGAGGAACACTAGCCAGGATACCAATGAGAAGCATGAGGAGACAGCAGATGCCACAAGACCAGACGTAGAGGGTTCGGCGACCAATACGGTAGATGAGAGCCCAAGAGATGATGACGCCGACAGATGCGAGACCGAGAGCACCAGTTGCAAATTTGAAGGAGTTCTTGGGATCGACACCAGCTTGGACGAAGAAGTAGGTTGGTGTACCACCGATACCAACACCAGTGGTATTCTGAGCAACAAAGACAAGACTGACAATCTCAGTGCGGCGAAGGTTGATGCCCTTGAAGCAGTCAAGGTAGCTAGATCCACTGCTGTGTTCACTCTCGATCTTGTTGGTGTGAACTATCATGGCAAGTTGCTTATCGAGATCCTCGTCGGTCTTTCGGCCCTTGGCAGAAATTCGTCGAAGGACGTTCTTCGCATCATCGAGTCGGTTCTTTCGAGCAAGCCAGTATGGCGATTCGGGAGTGAACCACAAGATGATGAGCAACGGGATAGGCCAGACCCATTGGATACCGAAGGGAAGACGGTATGCCCACTCGGTAGTGTTGTCAGAGAAACTGAAGAGCACACCAGCGGCGAGGAGTTGACCGAGAGCCCAGCAGAGACAAACGTAGTTGGCGAGATATCCGCGGAGAGCCATGGGACAGATCTCGGATGCGTAAGCTGGAGCCATAGTTGCAAAGACACCCCAAGGCAGACCGCAGAGAACAGAACCGACGAGAAGCATGGGCAGGTTGTGGGCGAAGAAAGTGATGAAGATGAATGCGGTAATGGCAACAAGTGATGCAACCAAAGTGCGTCTGTATCCGAAGCGCTGTGTAAGCCAGCCGTTCGCGAAAGCGCCAATGATAGTTCCGATAGCCGTAGCGTTGCCAAGACCAGACTGCCAAGGTCCAGAAATCTGATAACCGAGTTTATCTCCGTACCAGTCACCGTACTTCTTCTGAAAAGCAGGCTGAGCCATAAGGTTGCCAATGAGGACGATGTCGTAACCTTCCATGATGATAGAAGATGAGAGGAGGAATGACCAGGTTATGGCGCCGGGGTAGGCCTTGCAGGCTTCCCAGAGAGACATGTTGCGATCAATGTCAGCGCCCTGTTGGCCCTGAACATGACTCCAATCTTTCGAGTCGGAGACGATCTCGTCTTCGACATGATTGATACTGGGAGTCTTTTCAGCCGCCATGTTGAATTGAGTAAAGATGAGATTGAAATGATAAGATAACTCTTGATGAGCATGGGGAAGATCAAACTCAACTCCATGCGGCTTCACGACAGTTTAAGTATTACACTCGATCTGATGATTCTCGACAGGGATTCACCCCATGGGGAACAGGGAAAAATTCCCAAAGGTCTGGGTCTTGTTTGCGGGGGAAGTTGAAGAACCAAACGCGCCAATCCTCGACTCTCTCCCACCGGAAATCCCACCGGGGACCCCGCGGCGGGTTAGCCCATCTGGTGGCTTAAACACGCGACCTTGAGCATGAACTATAAACTAGGTACGTAAGGAAACATCTCAGAGTAACCCTACCAACTACTACATTTTTGAATTGACAAGATGCCTGAGGATTACATGTCTATGTTGCGAGGCCTGCCTGATGAGCAGGCCAAAGCCAAGGGCCCTGCCGTTGGTGTTGCGACTGTTGATGTGAGCATCACGACTGGCCCGCCTAAGCATCTTGCTTCTGGTATTCTGTACGGTATACCAGACAAGTCTGACCAAATACCCGACCATTTCTACAAAGACATTGGTTTCAATTATGGTCGTGGTGGAGGGTCACAACTCCCCAACACCAAGGGCTACGCCGTCAACTTCGAGGACTACAAGGTAAACTCCGTCCTGAGCTTAAGTCTCCGTATACTGACCTCCGTATAGGCACGTTTTGCGTCAGCGTTGAGCAATTACAAAACATCTCGTAAGCACGGAGGAGAGTTCATCTACCTCCTCCCTGCAGCTTGGGGTGCCGATGGTGGTCAGTCGGAGACGTTTGAGTATCCTGGTGACAACGGTGACTGGACACGCTGGGATGCCTTCCTTGACCAGACTTTGAAGGATGTCCAGGACTCGGAAATGAAGGATGGTCTTGTCATTGATATCTGGAATGAGCCTGATTTGAGCTTTTTCTGGGGTGCGTCGAAGGAGCAGTGGCTTGCTCTATGGTCTCGCACTTATAAGAAGGTCAAGTGAGTACAGCTTCATAACTATCATCATAGGTATATGTGCTGACTATACTGTAGGGAGGTATTCCCATCAATGAGAATAGCAGGACCAAGCATATCCGCCATCCCCACAACAACTCACGACTGGTGGACAGACTTCCTCACTGAGTGTATCAAGAATGAGACTCTTCCTGATCAATGGTCATGGCATATGGAGAGCGGTAATGACTTCGATACCATGGCTGGATCAATGGAGTCTTTTCACGAATTGCTAGCCAAGTTCGATATACCGCTTGAGAAGGCGAAGGATGTCAACATCAATGAGTACGCTGTGTATGGCGAACAAGTTCCTTCTGCTGGAGCATGGTGGATAGCTGGTCTTGAGCGTGAGAATGCTCATGGACTGAGAGGGAACTGGGCTATCGCAGGGGCACTACATGATTTCCTCGCTGGTAAGTACTTTCAGGCATATGCAATACACGAGACTAACACGTCGAAGGCCTTCTTTGTAAACCCAATGCTACCAACGATAGCTACGCCATCGAAGGTGAAGGATACTGGCCAACAGCCGAATACCAGGTATACAAATACTACGGCAGTCAAATGACAGGCCAGCGCGTGAAGACCACACCCACACCGGATAGCTTTCTTGACGTCTACGCAACAGTCGACGAAAATGTGGTTCGTATCCTGGCCGGCACGCGCTCGAGATCTGGTGACTGGACTATCGAGCTGGCAGGCTTGCCTGAGGATGAAGAAGTCAAGATCAGAACGCTGGCTTTCGTCGTGAAAGACGGTGACAAGTTCAATAACGTCGATGGGCCGCAGGAGTTGGAGGACACGACAGATCATGTCAAGAATGGTTCTTTGAGACTGAAGATGAAGCACGAGGACAACACAACGGCTTACGCCTTCGAGGTCACGTTTCCTAAAAGACAATGAAGTAAAAGTACTTGAACACATGGGTATCTTCCGTCTTTACCATAGATAGCTCTCATCAATAGAAGTGCGCTCATCCAAGAGCATTCAGCAGGTCCAAATACTCTCTGCTGCGTCCCCACGCCATTGATACTGACTCAAGAATCTTTCTCCCCTCTTTAAGGATCCTCGCTGGCGCTTCAGAGGCATAGATATCTCCAACACCACTTATGTATGCCTTCAATACACCAGTTCTAACAAACAGCTGTACCATCTCGTCATCGTTAGGCCGATCCAGCCTGATAAAGGTCGGACTATCATCGTCGGAGTATGCTTTGTTGTGATCTGGTGAAGCGTGACGGGTAACGCTTCCACTACGCTCTTCGCCAGAGGGTCTTTTCGACTTGGAAGAGTATACGCTATACGCCCATAGTGTAAGGATGGCCCAGAATACACAAGGCGGCTCATAGAAAGCCATCGTCGAATAGCGGCGAATATGCCAGAGGAAACAGCCACAGTGCAATGCGGCGAGACGCGCTTTCGACTAGGCTTTTGTTAGCATTTTTCTCTTAACCAATGCTCATCGACTTACCACATCCTGCTGGGCCCACTGCGAAATCTCACGTTCAGCTTGTAACGCCCTTTGCTGGTTCGATGCCACCTTCCTCTCACTCTCCGGGGCTTTCAGATAATTTGCCAGAGTCATCAGCATTGTCCTGGGTACAAGGAGTACAACCCTTGAGAAATGTAGGTGAAGCACAGTAGGATGCTCGGCCCCCAGCAGTGAGGCTATCGTTGCATTGGCTGCCCAGTGTAGCGTATCCACGCAATCAAGCGCAGCGTTTCGCCAATTCGAGTCTGTGTTGAGCAGGTTGGTATCTTCTGACTGGCGTTCGGGGTTGTTTTGAGGCATCCATGACGAGAGTGGGCGTTTGAAGTAGGTATTAACGGCGGAATATTCTTGGTAGACTGCGTGGAGAAGGCATATGCGGGAGAACTCTCCCAGATCGGATTTGGCGGTTCGGTCGCGAAAGATGGTATTGACAGCAGATAAAAGTGAGGGATTTTCTGAGATGTGTTAGTGGCAGTCTTCAGCCTTGGGGCAGATTGGCAACTTACCTTCAACACGTCGGTATACTTTAGACCAATCTAATGAGCACGTCTGGGACCACAGCCCATCGTGAGGCAGTTCAATGTCTTGTACATCGAAGGTGGAGGCGTAGTGATCATCGAAGAAGTAGCAGCCCATCCGGTCTAATAGCTGTGAAAAGGTGAGTTGAAGCCTTCGCGTGTATGGTAGCCCGATACATACCCATATAAAATAACAAAGTCTCTTCAAAGTTTCATCTTCAACCCAAGTCTTCCATTCCTGATGGATATTTGTTTCCCGCTGATTGAGACGAGCTTTCACGTCGCTTGCCACATGTGCGTGAGACCGTCGGTAGAGGCTGATAACTTTGTGTAGATCACCTACTCGTTGATAGCCGGTGTGCCGAGACTTGCTTGTGCTGTAGTATAGTAGTCCTACTTGACTCAAAACAAGAGCCTGCGCCAGCGCCATGTCCATTTCTGAGTTCTCCAGCTGCAAGTGGACAACCAGCACTCTCCTCAAGAACTCTTGAAAAGGTAAAACACAATCATTGATGTCGTCGGTGGCAGAGTACTGACTTCCTACGGAACAGATTGCTAGGACCAGTACCCAGTTTGCGTTGAGATCCGTTGTGTTTGGATGCACTAGCGGAAATATTGGGTTGAAATGTTCGAAGAAGAGCTTTATACAATAATCCATGATTGGCAAGGGAGGAAACTCAGAAGACGTAAACTCGTTCCCAAAGATGCCGGTCTCCAGACATGTGTTCTCAAAAGAGTCATATATCTTGGCGTAAGTCACTTGTGTTAGTGCAAAGTCTCGAACACCATCGGTGGCCTCGATAGTTATGTGATCCAAGTCAGGAAATTCCCAGGTGTTGCTCTGGTGGTGGAGGCTTGGATCCAGGGAGACAGACCATAGCTTGGTACAGCCCACGACACCCAGCGGCGGGAATAATTGTCTTGATCGGTCCGTGCAAGGTCTTCGTGCGCCATTTGAGCTCGTGGCATACAGGTCACCGGGTACTGTGCGATCCGATGACATGCTAAGCTGTGGTGAAGCAGCTGCGCCATTCCCTTGAGATATGGACCCAACGGTAGATATAGTTTGTGGAGTGTTGCCAAAGACAGGCATGTTCGACGTTGGTTGAGTCATGGTTGGCTCATTTCCACATGAAGGTCGCAAGGATCCTGTTGAAGGTATGTTGTTATCAAGACCGAGTATCGAGCAGTAGTTTGTTTCGATCTCGTTGTTGTACGGTAGCCAGTTCATCGGAAAGTCCCAGTCGATATCACATGGGCCAAGGTCATACTCGAAGGGCTGTGCCTGTTGCATAGTAGTGTCTCCGCCATCTTCAAGATACGGACTTGACCGCGTGTTTGGATCTTCTTGAGGTGATATCGAAAGGTGCTGGTTGGATGGCACGCTGTGTGAGAGATCTACGCTACCACCTGATTGCACGAGTGACACGTTATCGGTCGTCGAGGGGGACACCATCGGTTGCTTATCCGCGTTGTCTGGATAAATGCAACTCAGTGATTTGATGGAACATCTCCGACATGGTGTAGTCCTCGTGCACCTCTCTCGTGCTTTGGCGCATTCTAAACACGCTCTGCGTCGAGCAGTGTCGCGTCCCTCCGCGGCGGGTGCCGTAAGATGGTCGTGAATAGCGATATGCTTATGCAGGATATCACTATACTTTACTTAGCAGTTATGACAGGTCATGCAACATGGGTACCGTACCTGCGAGTAAAACCCTTATGGCAAATGTTGCATTCGAAGGGTTTGTGAGTCTCGTGAACTTTCTGGTGCCGCCTAAGGTGCTCCTGTCGCTTGAAGCTACGAGGGCATTGCCCGCATTGGAATTTCTCCATTTCCGTGCAGTTGGAGACTCATTGGGGGCTTTCAACAAGTTCGAGGTGGTTGGGTGAAGCTTTGAATGTCACGTCGTGAGGGCAAATGTCGAGCAGGGAACTCGGATGAGATGAACCCCACTTCTCTCCCCATGATCCAAAGCGGTTTAATGCGACTTGCCCAGAGGGTGTCAACGTTGTTGAGAGTCTACCAAGTGTTTTATTGTCTGGAGCATACTCGCATGTAGAATCTCAGTTCCATTAGTTATCGTTTAATTCACTATGAACCTTGAACATAATTAAATCGCCAAGCAAGCTTTGAACCCAGCTTATCGATCGGCGGTCCATACCGCGTTCCTTCCCTTCACCGCGACGCTAAATTAACCTCGGGTCCAGACTCTCCTAGCATGCCCGCTGACAAGATCTTAGCGGGCCAATCAACGTGAGCCATCGAGCCAGCAAAGAGGACACCCAAGGAGAACAAGAAGCCTGGAGACATGGTGACCATCGTAAAAAGAAAGGAAGAACTGGCCAACGTTGAAGATTGCATGGAATAAAGAGATAAAGTGAATGAAGGTTTAATTGGCATACATTGCATTATAGTGACCTTTCTCTTTGTCCACTACTCATGATACTGTTTATACTGAGAAATTTAGTTTGTCGATGTTTTCACTGCCATTTGTCTCGGGGTAAACTTGGGCACAAAGCTGTTTTGCAAACCAGCAGGACAGCCAAAATAAAAGGAAAGACTTATCACGAAAATATGCAATTTACAAGATCAAAGCCAGAGCCTAAAGATTGACTTTCAGAGTGATTCGATGCCCACCTCCCACTTCAGTCCCGAAAGTCATCTACCTCAGGTCCGCTTCAGGGTAACCAACGATACCCGATGGGATGGCATGGGATGACCGGTGGGGTTTCCGACTCCTCATCCCACCGCAACCCAGTAACGCCACAGAGACCAAGCGACTCCATCAATGACCCGATAAGTACTCACCATTCAAGATCTAGAATCCCATCATCGAATCACACTTACAATGTCTCATCCTCAGCTCATTTTCCACCACACTACCTTCGCCCCCGGTTCCATTCTCTACCGGCGCCGACACACAGTCGCAAAGACAACCCTGCACACACAGCTAGAACGACTGCATGAAACAGGCCGATATGACTGCTTCAAGTTACAGTGGCATGAGATCTATGGTGATAAGTCTATGTGGCCTGTCCCGTTTCATCTCTTTTGGGATAGTGATATAGCAAAGTGGATTGAGGGTGCTTGTTACTTTCTGCAAGATGAGTTTGATGAGAAGATTGACAAGGCTGTTAGAGAGCTTGTTGAGATGATACGGGGGGCACAGCAGGATGATGGGTATCTAAATGTTCATTACACTGTTGTTGAACCGGGGAAGCGATGGACGAATTTGCAGGATATGCATGAGCTGTAAGTTCCATATTGTGATTGTGTCTTATGACTCTCCTATTGATGTTTCCCTCAGGTACAACGCAGGTCATCTTATCGAAGCTGCCATCGCACATCATCAATACTACAATAACAATCTCCTCCTTGAACCCATCGAGAAATACGTCGCTCTCATCCACCGTACTTTCGGGCCTGCCGACGGTCAACTCCACGGCTACCCAGGCCACCCAGAGATCGAGCTCGCCCTCTTCCGCCTCTATCAAGCCACTGGAAACAAACAAGCCTACGAGCTATCTCGCTACTTCATCGAAGAGCGCGGTAACAAGAATGGTCAAGATGGAGAGCACTATTACGAATGGGAATCCAAGCAGCGCGGCCAGAATCTCTACCAACGACCAGATTCATACCCCGAGCATGCTTCTCACTGGTACTGCCAAGCTCACAAACCCATCCTTGAACAAGAGACCGTGGAGGGCCACTCAGTACGCGCAATGTACTTGCTCACTGCTGTGGCAGACATGGTCTGCATTAACGACCAATCTTTGCAAGCTTCATCGGATTGGAAGAATACCCTCTACCGCCTGTGGAACAACATGGTAGACAAGAAGATGTACCTCACCGGCGGGATAGGCGCCATCAAGCAATGGGAGGGCTTCGGACGCGACTACTTCCTCCCGCAAAGCACAGACGAAGGAGGATGCTATGCCGAAACGTGTGCTTCGATCGCCGTGATGATGCTTGCAGAGCGTCTTCTCCACATCGACCTTGATGGGCGATTTGCAGATGTTGTGGAACTCTGCCTCTATAACAACGTCATGACCTCGATGAGTCTTGACGGTAAGGCTTTCACGTATGTGAACCAACTGGGCAGCTCAGAGACCGACAAGAGCGTTCGTGAAGAATGGTTCTGGTGTGCTTGTTGCCCGCCAAATGTCACACGTCTTTACGGCTCTTTGGGTGGGTATCTCTGGGACTTTGGCAAGACCACCGATGGAGAGGCGTTCATTAATGTGCATCTGTATACGAAGGCGACTCTAAAGTTCGAAGTCGATGGACAAGAAGTGACGCTTGAGCAGGATTCAGACTGGCCATGGGACGGAGTTGTCAAGTTTCGCCTCACAGTCCCCGAGTCACTGGCCACTACAATCCGACTAAGAATACCTGGATGGTCCCAGAACAAGTACCAGTTGAGCCCTGATACAAGCGAAGGAAGTATCGATTTGCAAAAGGGCTATCTGACCCTCGATTCATCCTACGTCGCAAAGAGTCCAGAGTTCTCCCTAACGATCGGCAACTTTACACCGCGCTACATTGCTCCCCATCCGTACACCAACCAGCGAACATTGACTCTTGCTCGAGGCCCTTTAGTATACTGCATGGAAGATGCTGATAACACATGGGAAGATAATCACTTCAAGGATGTCGGGCTCAAGGCGACCGCTCCCATTTTAGAGGAGAAGAAGTCGCTTGGAGAAGAGGAATATGTTGCGCTGAAGACGTCTTGTTGGCGTCGATCATTAAAGGCGGTAGAAGCTGGGGCAGCTCCTGGCTTGGTAGTCGATGGCGAGATGAATGCTGGAGTAGAAAAGGCAGCTATCTTTGTGCCGTATTCCCTGAGGGCAAATCGAGGAGGAAATGGACACATGAGAGTTGGTCTGATGCATGTATGAGTGCAAGTTACAGTTAGATGAGACTATCTCGAAGCAGTTACATGTCGTCCGTGCCATCCTGTTCCGGTCTCATATCCTCAGTAGCTGTAAACACTTGTCCACTCTTCCCAATTTTAATTCCGCCCCTGGTTATTGTTCCAAGGCAAAATAGAGCCCCAAATGTGCTTTCCGAATATCTTCCACAAACAGGAAGTAGAAAGCTTGAGACTGAAATGCTGTGTCCTCTTCCCAAGCAGGACATTTGGCAAGCCCTTCCTCAATTGGAGGCATGAACCAACATTGACCCTCGTGTGTGTGCCTTCGCGTATCCTGCACTCTCTAATTTCATCTTGTTGGGCAACCCCCTTTCCTGCCAACTCTCTCATTCAGCCCTGGGTGGCCATCCAGTCGGAAATAAATGGCTCGTAGCATGCCGCTGCAATATTCAGTAATCGAAAGCGTGATCTCGTGATCTTTGTTCATGTGTTTCTGCAAATACACTCAGGTCGAGTTGTAGAAGTTCTACCCAAGGCGGCTGGAAGAGACCCGATGGCCAATATCTTCAATCAGTTGAACAGATGTGGCCTTGAACAACTATGAATGGCTGGAATTAGACCGCTTCTCTGGTGGGATGGGTGATACTTACATCGAATCCGACACGGATCCCTGTGACTCGGCTGTTGGCTCGGGCATCAAGGCTGATGATGTCAGAGTAAAACGGTAGACCCCGAAACTGTCCTATCGATTTCCAAATCATTTGGTCCTGCATGTGCCTTGTCTGGAATTCGAGGCCAAGCAAACCGCCGGAGGATACGGTTGCTCGGACATGCAACAGATCGTCTGATGACTTGAAAGAGATATGAGATTCAGTAGCAGGCGCAATATGGCCCGCAAGCGAGACCACCTCCCCAATATCTGTTCCGTTTTGGATACGGACTCTGAAACCACATATGTACGCGGTAGAGTTGTTGGTTATGGTGGAAATAGATAATCGGATCATATCGGCTCCCCAGTATTGGGGATCGAGGCTGATATACTGTAGGCTCTCGCGTGTCGATGACATTTTTGAGAGAGCCTGGGCCTTCCGAGTAGCAACAAGCCCACGTAGTGGAGGGTCTTCTCTGACGCTATGCACGTCTCGTATATTGTGATCTTGCTGAAGGAGCATCGTCAGCAGCTGACGCAGATCACTGACGCAGTTCCAAATCCTGCGGCGGCGTCGCAGGTGACGATTCTGGGAAGGGCTTCGTAGATCCTCTTTCAGATCAAAGTACAGCTGCCTCCAGTCGGGTGCCGCGGGTAGGGAGCTGGAGACCAGTGGGACGAAACCCATCTCGTGTTCAGCAGCGAAACGGCTCTCCCAAAACTCTTGAGGGAGTCTGTACCGACTGCAAAGACAGGCAATGAACCTTGATGATAGTCGGAAATTGCAAAGCGATGGCAAATCCAAGAATGAAACCATATGATAGGTGATCTCGATGGGCAGCTGTGAGAAACGATGCGGCCGGGATCGAGTAGACAGTGGAATCTGGTCGGTCGGGTGAGGGAGGGTACTCCTACCATGTATCGCAAACGTAAACTCTTCACTGGGATCCGCTTTCAAGTAATCGTCTTCAGTTGGCTGCTTCCCAAAACAAAAGTCACCAAAATAGGCGCCCCAAGGTTCGCCCTGTGGGAGATCAAGCATAAGGTCATAGAGAGCTTGGGCGATTCTGTTTTTCTCGTATACAATAGTCGTAGATAGAGACATATGATCCAGAAGCATAGACCAACAGAACTCATGGAACACGAGACGAGTTTTAGAGAGGTCTCCCGTTACAGAGACGCGACGATGTTGTTCTAGCTCAGCCTCAGAAGACTCGTTGGGAACTGAACAATCTGGATCCGTGGGCACGAAGAAATCGTGGCCATCTCTGTAACCAAGTCCTGTGATGGTAACCTCCGAGTCCCTCGGACGACAACGAGCTTGAAAGGTTCTGATCAGCATAGAATGTGAGATGGAGTTAGACAAATTACCTATACGAAGCGCGCAGGTCCAACTCGGGTTGCTATCAGGATCGTGGTAGGCGAAGCCACCTCCGCAGATAACGCAGTTGTCGGCCATGGAGAGGTTTTGTTTCGTCTTGTTTATGAGAGTCGAGGTTGAGATGAGAGGAGATGAGAGGAGATGAGAGGAGATGAGAGGAGATGAGCTACGGGTGAGCTTGAATTATGTGCGCGTTGAGGTGTGCCCCACTTACGAAGTCCTCCACTGCTTCTGCCTTTCTTTGTCCGCCAAAAGATGCGAGGGGGCAAGGCAGCAACTCGGTTACAGGGGCTAGGAGCGTCTCGTACTACAGTTGTGATTGGCGAGCTCATGTCAGGAGTTAGCAGTCCGAGACTGTCAGTCAAGGTCCTGTGATTTCGAGGTCACTCTCATATTATGGAACCTTTCTCCTCGTGGGACCCTGTAGGTAACGGTCATATCTTTTCTTTGCTAAACAAAAGGTTGAACCTGGTCACAACCACCTCGTTGATCGCTTCCCCGTGGATCTTCCCTCTTTCTTACACCAACATCAACCACACAACATCACAACCGAAAACGGTCATACACAACGACAACTCTACTGACCGAAGCCCTTCCCAACAACTCTGCCCATAACAGGGCTACATAGGCTTGCTTCAAAGGAAACATGTACGGCGTCAACCCAAGGTTACTGGACAGATCCAAACTTCTATGAGGGAGCTTTAGGCTTTACGACGGGCACCCTTGGTACCTTGCACTTGTGGCCCAACATCAGCCATACATATTCTGGTTTATCTCACTAACAAAACCCTTCGATAGGGAAATAAATAAATTGATACATCTACATGACGAAACGTCCATAAGCCTCGTTCCTAAGCATGATCCTTTGCGGAAAGGGCTTCACCCTAGCGATAACACCCGGCAGTTGCTCATACGTAACATCAATCTCCTTCCCTTCCTCGTCAACCGCCTTTCCAATGGTGAAAACAGATAACGTTTGCGCAATAGCCAAGAACATTGTTTGCTCAGCAATCCACTTGCCAGGACATGCCCTACGCCCGAATCCAAACACTACATCCGACGGCAAAGGCTCGTTATACGGCTCGGAGTATCTCTCAGGTTTAAATTCAATCGGGTCGTGATAAACTTCAGGATCGTGCGTGATAGATGATACTGCTGGGAATAAAAGAGTGTTTTTAGGGATGAAGAAGCCGTTGTAGGTGTCGTCCTCAGTCGTCATGTGTGGGAAGCCCATAGGTGCTAGAGTATGCCAGCGAAGTGCTTCCTGGATGATGGCGTTGATGTAGGGAAGATTCGCTTTGTCGGAGAAAGAAGGTAGACGAGAATCTCCCACAACACGGTCGATCTCTTCTTGCGCTCGCTTCTGGACGTTGGGGTAGATAACCATAGCTGCGAAAAAGGAGAGTAGCGTGGCACCGGTGGTGTCTGTGCCGGCATTCATCATGGAAGCAGCTGTCCATTGAATCACGCTCTCCTCTTCGGGGTCAATCTTGCGGTGAATGTCTTTGATTAAACCAGCGACATACGAGACATCGTCGTTGCCACGCGCCATCTGATCTCTGACATAGTCATAGGGATCTTTGACGTTCTGTAGTAAATGCTCTCGGTAGACACTGGCTGTCTTCTTGAACCCTGCACCAGGCATCCACTCGGGGACGTACTTAAGCCAAGGGATCAAGTCAACCATCCACGCGCCTGGACTAGTCGAGTGAGAGAACTCTTCCATTACTGTGTTGGCCATGGAGACGATGTGATCGTTCTTGCTGGGGTCCGTCTCGTAGTTATAAAGGATTCGGAGCATGATAGAGCCAGAAACCCTAAATGATAGTCAGATGCTGTGTTTGGAATACAGGGAGTGACTTACTGGTTCAGGTGCTCAGGTAGGTTCTTACTATCTGGGTCTTGATAGATGCGCTTGAGTAGTCGTAGGATCTCGAGTTCCTGGATGGGCTCGAATCGACCGATAGACTTGCTGCTGACTTGTGTCGCTGTGAGCTTTCGATGTGACTTAAACGTGCGATCGTAGGGCATCATGCCCATGATACTATCGTAGCCGACCCTAGATGAAGAGAAAGGTCAGTGATGGAAAGGAGTGGGTAGCGCCAATACATACACATCACCTGCAAAGGTCAACTTGGGTCTCGACGAGCTCTTCATTGAACGTGTTTCCAAGAGGTCCATGACCACCTGTTTGTCATGCAGTACAACAAACAGTTGGCCCAGCACTGAAACCGAAGAAATCGGGCCGTACTTGTCACCATGTTTCTGCCAATGTTTCCACTCCACTGTCCCTGGCGGAGGAAGATCGAGGATATTGCCAAGAAGAGGTAGCCCTCTTGGACCTGGCGGTAATGGACCTTTGCTGCGCTGTTGGATGTGTCTGAGGATGAAGTAGACGAGCAGGGCGAGGGCGCCGGTGTATAGGATGAAGGAGACGTTCATGGTGATGGATATCTGCAAAGAAGAGAAAGTTTGGAAAGTTCATCTTGCCAGAGGGAAATGTTGACATACTTATAGATAACGATTCAAACCGGGGACATGCCGAAACGGCCAATATCAAATCTGACGCTCTGCACCATCTTCAAGATCTCATCCCGGTCATCGTGAGAATTGCGGGGCCTTGCGCACTCCTGAGGGTCTGATTGGTCGCTTAGACATTGATCAATGTTACACTATTGCCTTTCTGGGTCTTGAAGAGAGGACCAATATTTATCCGAACCGACAGCTCAACACGAGACATGATGGATTATCTGCATTTACTCCATACTCACACTGATTATCTTTAGGGTGCGGTCTCAATACTCTCAATGCTCTTTTCATCATCTAAGAAAGGATTGTTGAGCGAATGGGTGAAGAACAGCCATTGTCATCAACCTGGAGCTCTTGAGTGACAGCAAACACAGCAAACAGCGAAAGGCAAATATCTTGAAAGCAAACAGGTCTGTATACAGCAAATGACAAGAGATTCTCATACAAAATCAAAGCAACAAATCTACAGTCTATCTGCGAGTAGCATCTTCCGTGCCAATTCTTTTCCATGTATCAAATCAAAGTCCGACAAAACCCGCCTCATGTGTTGACGTTTACCAGTATCCCAACCATAGTCGACTTTCGAAGAGAGATGGTAGCAACAAGGTTCAAATCGAGTACAACAATACGTCGAAGTACAATCCATCACTCTTCAGTTACACGACCCTCTCCATTGAACATCAGTGTCAGCACATGGCCCGCTGAAACTCGTCTAAAAGGATTCGGGTCAAGCATCTGTTCCAGCATGTCAGACTACGCGTGAGAGATGGGATGAACGGTCGTCATGACGGTATATCGATTAAGTTCATTCTTCAGTGGATCGAGACGGAAGGTATGGCAAAAAGACTTAGCGAACCCCCAGACATCAATGCGAGTTGTATGGGGTCGGTTCCGTTGCCATGAGTCCATGTCGCGCACCTCTGGTGCCATGAATCCTTGAGTTCCGGAGAAAGCCATCTTGTGAGGAGCAATTGTCGATATGCCAAAGTCGGCGAGCCGGTAGTGATAGGAATCGTTGATACGTCGGTAGAGGATGTTCTTTGGCTTGATGTCGCGGTGAATGATGTCTTTCGAAACGAGATAGTCGAGAGCCTGTAACATCTGGTGCATCAGAGGTCGACTGACAGTGTTTCCATCCTGAAGAAGCTGATGACGTCGCATGAACTCGGGAGTCGATGCAAGTGAATGTAGATCGCCATCTTGCAACTCCATGACAAGATTAAAGCGATGCACCAAGATTTCGACCTGAAGAAACTCAATGATATGAGGCTACAAAAGTTAGTTCCCGACTTTCAGCAGAGGATTTAGTAAAATCACATGATTCAGATCCGTGGTGATCTCCTTGCGTGTCTCTCGAAAGACCTGATGAGAAGGAACCTCGACTTGCTTGACCACAACGCAATGGCCGGTATATGCGTCAACACATTTGATGATGCGCGTGAGCATCGGGTAATTGGCAGCAAGTTCCTCCTGCTTCAAGAACCGTTTCTCAGGATCTTGACGACCTTCCAAACGCTTCACAATGAAGTGACTTTTGGGTGTCTGGACCTGCCCAGTCCTGGTCGCCAAGCTCTTCCAAGCTTCCAAATTGATCGCGCCCGGGTTGCACCATTTCAACAAAAACTTGTACTTGGCACTCCCTCCGAAATGTATCGCGATGTTGCTAATGGCAGGCGTAAGTACCAGAGCTTCAAACTTGTCAAAGCCACGGATTTTACGTTCGTCGTCGCCATAGTACACACGGCAAGTCTTGCCCGGAGAGCGATCAACCAGCATGATCCCGCCAGTTTCCGTGTGCAGTTCGAAGGAAACCTGTATGTTGGCAATGAAGGATCCAACAATCTTGACGTCGCCTTTTCTGCCCATTGTGGCTGGGCTAAGACCACCACGACGGTTGAGAGTAAAACAAACGTCTATCATGTCGTAGTGGTCATAAGACCTGACAGTTCCGATGTTTGCTGGGTCGAGCAAGATGTTTCGAGCATGTTGATCGAAGGTTTTCAGGCTGAAAACCACGGAACTAGCCGTGATTGGTCGTCGAGAAGGCATGATGGCAGTGGAGGTCGATAGGATGTCACAAACGACAAAATAATCTAGATGCCTTATGTTAATCGCCACTACTACATTTTGATTCTCTGATCCTTGGAAGTCAATTCCTTTCTCACCTAGGGTATGAACAAAGTTATGATAACAGAGCGCGAAGTTGGTGCTTGCGGGTATAATTGTTGTAGAGCTTCTAGAATAATTTGTTGATTAAGTAGTACAGAAAAGATCTTGGAAACCGTTAGATGGGAGCAGACATAATTATAATTATTTGAAATTCTAGAAATTTGCCAGGTGCTCATCATTCTTTCAAATTTCCCTTCCCTGGTTTCACAAGCCTTTACACCTGCCAGGCACATAAAGCCGTCACACTTTTTCTTAGTAACCATCGTGATATTCCATGCTTCTCTACTGAACCTTTGTTTCATTTCAAGGGTTGCTGATTTTCTGCAACCTCAACAATCACTTTATGAAGCCACAGTTCCTCAACTTCACAAAGGCCGTAAAGCCACGGTAGCCTCATCTTTTGGAAGCCCATCCGCGAACAAAGGCATGAGATACACATAGTGTATGATCTGTTTCTATCAAGATAGCGCAGTCCCTTTCGCCTTTGTAGGCGCAGGAACTTAGGGATAAAGTGATCTATCACTGACCTGGGTACACTAAAACATAAAACAAAGCCGACAGTCAGTCGACATGACCTATCAGAAAAATCTCCAACTGGTCCTATTTTCTAGAAGGCTACCAGAGAGCAAGCAGGATTCAACTATTCCTTGGCCTCTCTGCTCATTCATCGCCTTTGACTATTTCTTTTGTCTCACAAACTACAACCTTTGAGCCACAGTAGTCCTCAAATCTCAAATTCAAACTATGTTCCTACAATATCCGTTTTCTTTGTGCTTCTTTCATATAGTTAACATACCTCAAGCGAATCTTGTTCTTCCCTTTATTGCAAGATGATGATCCTTTGTCAGCAACGTATATCTTGTCTCCATCTAAACCCCAGAGGTGAATTCGGACGCTTCAAGAAGCCCTGGGCGAATCAGCCCTAACCATGTTCGCCAGTGCATTAGCGCAGTGAAATTGATTTAGTTCCATATCCCTTGTCGACTAGCCAATGAGTAACTTCATGCTACCTAATTTTAAGCCGTGATAGAAAGATCCTAGCTTTCTGGTTGTGGTGGGGGCCAGTAGTGCTGATTATCCTACCCCGTAGGACCGTACCTAGATATCCAAGACTCGCGGTCAGCACCTGCTAGCGCCGAGCTTTAGTGACTTGAAAACTGCACTAGTTAACACTGTCAATTTTCGCATCTCCAAGCCGTCTTACCCGCTGACTCAGTTCGCCATGTCTGTTGGTCATGGTTCAGTTTCTTGTATTTCAAATCATCCAGGCTTACATCGTTCCTGTGGGGTTGGGCTGGGCGGTGTTTGGCCTAGACGTCACAGACCGAATGCGTACTACAGGTGCAGATAACAATGGGAATATTACAGATCACTCCAAGATATCAATTCATGCCACCGGGAGGTATAGAGGTGGGAACCGACATCCGTCTCACCTGCCAAGTTGTCATCTTATGACCGGTTAACCACCTCTTATCCGTCTTAATGCAGCACCACCAACCGCTCTCCAGCAGAAAAGTGTCATCAAGCTTACAGGCCATTTCGCCCTGACCGTCAATCCTGAATTAGTGACTGGTAGGGCTGAGGTAATTCTTTCAAGGGGTCTAGTTCCTTCGTGTGAACCTTGCTGATCTCTAACCCTTCCTGGTCGTTTAAGCGCTCCACGGGCCTGTGATAGTGGATTCGCGCCAGCGAGTTCCGAAGATTAGTGTCCGACTTCCGTGTTCTTGCAAGGGTATCGTAAGGGTGTCATGGGGAAGAATTGGCCGCCGATGGCATAAGACGAAATAAATGGGCCACCTCAAGCGAGCTCAGAAGAGAACTCGGGCTGCTTTATTGGCAGTCTAAGCCTCAGGAGCCAACCCTTCTGTTACCCACCCACCGGGGTGTCGGACCCTCTAGTTTGACGTGCCGAGTTAAGATTAGCTGAGTGGGAAAGTAGTTCGAGTAGATAGTGATGTCAGGTTAGATCAGATCATCAGAAAGCAAAGGTATAAAAACCATCATGACTTCCTCCAACATAATCCCACTATCAACTCTCTTCATCACATAACAATATGGCTACTACGAATGGCAACGCTGGCAAGATGCCTCAAAAGACCCGCGAGGTCAACAACCATCACATGGACTCAACAGTGTGGAACGAGGTGAAGTTCAGACCAGACGATATCGTCATTGCTACTTACTCGAAGTCAGGCACAACAGTACGCTCTAATCTCACCCAACCCCAAGAATAACTTCTAACTAATAACTTTCACTAGTGGGTGCAACAAATCGTCTCCCAGCTCATCCATGAAGGTGACCCGACCGTCCCAGCAGGTGCCCTCTCACCTTGGGTTGACCTCCGCATTGTCCCTCGAGACGTCATGCTCGGCATGGTCGAAGGTCAGACGAACAGACGTTTCATGAAGACACATTTGCCCCTCGACGCTATGGTCTGGAAGCCCGAAGTCAAATATATCTTCATCGCACGCGACGGTCGTGATATGGTCTGGAGTATGCACAACCACTTCTATACCGCCACGCCAGCTTTTTACAGCTTTTTCGAGAACACCGGTTTCGACGGACCGGGTCCCCAACGACCTTCCGAAAATCTCAGAGACATGCTCATCGATCTTGTTGAAGATGACACGCGTCCTTCCATCTGCTGGCCGTTCTGGAGCCACATCCGAGGATGGTGGGAAGCGCGCCACCAGCCCAACATGATGCTCATCCACTTCAATGATCTTAAGAAGGATCTTGATGGCGAGATTCGCAAGATTGCCAAGTTTCTTGAGACGCCTGATATGCCCGAGGACAAGTTCAAGGAGGTCGTTGAGCATTGCACTTTCGCTTGGATGAAGGAGCATGCTGCTCTTGCGTCGCCACCTCAGGCTGAGATCGCATGGAAAAATGGTGCACAAGACTTTGTGTACAAGGGATCGAATGGACGCTGGATGGATGTTTTGTCTGAGGAGGACAATAAGAGGTACTTGGAGAAGGCGAAGGAGGAGCTTGGGGAGGAGTGCGCAAACTGGTTGCAGAATGGTGGCTCCTTTAACTAAGTCCAATGTACAGAAGGTAGCTCATACCTTCTTATGTAGATAATGGAAAGTTTCTTTATTAGTCTATGATTCTTCCTCCACGAGTCGATACTATCCAAGTGTCCATTATGACGACCTACCCTTGCTGCCAAAAGACCGTCTTGTCACCCGCAATGCTCACCTTGTCGATCTCCCTCATCTCTGTATCGGTAAGCCTCCATCCAAGTGCCTCTATCGCACACTTGGCTTGCTCAACATTCCTGATCCCGACAACTGGCAGGACACCTTTGCTGATGTTGTAATTCAGCGCCACAGCTGCAACACTCTTCCCTCGTCTCTCAGCAACGGTCTTCAACGTTTCCAATACCGGATCCAAGTACTCTATCTTGTAACTGCTGAATCGACGCGACCTGGGTGGCGGAGTATCCTTCCTGTACTTCCCCGCCAAGCGTCCCTGGGCAAGCGAGGAGTACGACTGAAAGATCATGCCGCTGTCTTGACATTTCTTGATATTGCCGCTGAGCTCGGGATAGCGGCGCAAGATGTTGAACTCGCATTGGTTTGTAGCGAGAGGAATGTTGAACTTGGCGAGCTCATCGTTGATCTTCTGGACGTCCTCGACATCGTAGTTGGCTACTCCGATACAGTGAGCTAAGCCTTGTTCCACGCATTGTGCCATGCCTTCCGCGATTTGAGCGACGCTTTGTGGATGAATAGGTCCATGGACAAGAAAGATATCCACGTAATCGAGGCCCATGCGCTCAAGACTGCCCTTAAGACTCTTGATGGGCGCTTCAGTAGGATAAATAAAGTCGGCCGCTTTTAGCGGTGTGCTGAAGTATTTCGTCTGAACGACAAAGCTATCGCGTGGCAAGTCCCTCACGAGTTCTCCGACAATCCGTTCGCTCTCTCCATCGCCGTACGCCTCAGCCGTGTCGATGAAGTTGATGCCTGCTTCGTATAGAGTTTTCCAAGCTCTGATGATATCCGGTAATTGAGTTTCACTGTATTGCCATGTTGGTTTATCGCCCCATGACCAAGCCCCAACGCAGATGTTGGACGCAGAGACGGGCTTTTGCGCGGTCGGAAATTCGACGCGGGACTGGGCCGTTGGACAGTAGGATGTAGGGAGAATATTGTCGCCGGCTACTTCGGGATCAGCCCACTTTGGTTTGCCAGAGTGAAATCCCGAGACGGCTGACATGCCTGCTGAGAGGCCAGTTTGCAGTGCTGTATCCATTATGTAGCTTGTGTCACCTGAAGGAATGCGTCAAGCATAGATGAAAAGGTCAAACCTTCAGGCCAAGGTATGTATATATATCAGCTAATTGTCTTGATGAAATGCTTATCATTCGATAATCGATATCACATCCCCATGGAGGGAATGCTCCGATGATCAATTGACAGACATTGGGGGTTGACGCGACGGCGGGGGTTGTTCAAGGTCATTATGACGCTGGTCGATACTCTTTGGGAAAGCTCATTTGTCGACAAACTGTAGATGTGCTTTGTTGTGAGACTCTCAGGATTTCCGAAGTGCGCTTAGCCCAACCGATCAAGAGCTTACGACCGTATGACGCTCCTTTTTGTTCATACCGAATGACAGCTCAATACAGGTAAGCAACAAACAAACAGGCTACCCCTTTCACGACTTCTGTATATGTGACGTCATTGCCACAAATTACTCTACATATCGAAGTGTCATATCTATTATCATGAAACAATCTGGGATTGCAGCTCGGGGTGGAGGTGATGCTTGAGGAATATTTCCGAGCGGGTACGAAAGTTGTTTTCACGTGTCAGATTACCTATACAGAATAGAAATGAAGTCGACATATTGCAAGAGATCCTACCGCCACAAATGACTTTTAGTTGAGTCTTTGGAGAGATAAGAGATACGGTAAGGCTACGAGCCCTTGTGAAACCTGGGTTCCAGAACGACATATGAAGAAAAGAGAGACAACATACAGGATAATACTCGCATCCTGTCGGGAACCCATCAGACTCCAGCGCCCAGTTTCCGGTAATGTTGGGTGTTGTTCTGGAACGAAATTTGATTTTGCGAGTAGCCATTGTTTTAGTTTTCTCGTCGAAGTAGAGAATTGGGGTTGAAGGGGAAGTATGAGCTCGTGTGAGTGTTGTGACTAAAGAGGATTGGCAACTGAGTAATACTCCCTGTATATAGATTAATCGTAGGGCCTGAGTTACTACGGCGACTCTGATCAGCTGCTCTTCAATCTCCTGTCCGAGGTCAGCCAGCGTGACTCCCAGTGGTCCATCATTCCTTGAGTTCAGCCGAATCTTGGATATTCGGTCTGCCAGTAGATTGCATGCAAATCCAGGTAGTATCGGCTTCTGAAGCCGACGATTGGTCATTAGTGTGTCAGGCTCGTCCAAAAGGTTGACATGCGACACCGACGCCATAGTCTCTCAAGCCTAGATTGACAGGAATAAAGAGCAAAAGGGGTCGACTTCAATAGTAGAAGCTGTTTGACTAGTTTCTTCTCTTTGCGTCCAGCGGCCAATTCTACAGACGCCCTAGGTACTGCCATTGGCTGACTCACTCGCTACCATTGTGTCTCTCATTCTCTCAAACATCATCTCCTCTCGTTCCGCAAGACCATTGTCGACGACATACCAGCTTCCTGTCTCGGAAATACCTTGTCTACTCCTCTTATCCTTCTAACCTGCTCGGATGAGCGAGCAATTTAGGGCACATTGCAACCGCCATCACAGTCCAATCGGTTCATTAGATCCTTATACCAGAAGAGTTGCGTCAGGACTGAGTGCTCAGCGCTCAAGCCCTTCTTCAAGAGAGGTAGCGAAGGGAACAGACGCCACTCGAACACGCCGAGGCGGAAGCCGACGGTGCTCCAATATTTCTCCTTCTGCTAGACAACATCTCCATCGTTCCTCGAGGCTTGCAACACCCTTTTCAAGGCTTTAGTACTGATGATCTCCAGGATATTCCATACGTGAGCAAAGTGTGCATGGCACTGTGGTAGGAGGAACAAAAGCATGATTGGACTGGGCACGACATGGGAGCACGTCTTCCTCGTTCTAACATAGACTCTGATGATAACTGGAAAAGGGATTCTGTAGCTTTCACTATCTAGGACCCAAGGCTTTTAGAGCAGAGGTCATTAAAGGTCTCTCTGCTCTGAAATTATACATGACTGAACCCTTTGTTGTTAACTTTAATTCTTGAAAACCAGCGCCGTGGGCTCTGAAAAGACAGAAGAGAATGGTAGTTAAGACATAGCCTCTCCTTGCCTTGATCCCGAAATCATGCACAACTCGACTCTAAGAGAATACTGTATCAGCTTACCTAGTACGTGAACATCTGTCGGCTTGCAGTATTCAGCAGATATAGTAGAACGCGTAATAGTCCACCCCCGTTATTCGAAGTTATTTATGTTCTGTTCTTTTGTTTCGATCCTCTGTTCGTCGGAACAAAGCCTTATTTCGAGGGTCCACCTTTTGCCCATAGTGAACCCCTTACCACTTGGACAGCTGTCACTGGCATGAACAGAGCGAACATCCTCTCGCTCTTCGTAATAGTTGGCACTGGCATGGACACATAGAGAACTAGAACAGTCTCCGTATTCACCATTTGTCCTGGTTTAAGTATCTCCCCCTCTACCTCTTCAACCTCGAATCTTCCTTACCATCACCATCATCTTCCTTACACACAATCAACCACCACTTTCACAACAACTCTACAGCAACAACACTCTACCTACTTCATCACACAAGGAAATCAGCTAAGCCAGCCAACATGTCTTCGCTTCGCTCTACCGCTTACCCCCTCGATGGAGAGATCATCGACATCGGTGGTTCCCTCATCGACCTCACTTTCGTCAACGACCAACTCCCCAAGGCCTTTGCTGGGCTGGGTGATTTCCCCAAGGAAGTTGCATACACCACCGGAATGGAAAAGTGGAATGCCATCGCAGTCAAGTCTTACCAGACCAAGGATGAGATGGCCATTATCAAGGCTACTGCCGACAAGGTGGTCCAGGGCCTCAAGTCCGGCACCCATATCATCGATCTTGGTGCCGCAAACAGTCGTAAGTTCATGCCTTATGTCCGCGCCTTCATCAATCAAGGTAAGGAATGTGTCTACGTCGCTCTTGACCTTTCCCATCCCTCTCTCGTCGAGCATCTCGTCAAGGCCAAGGCTGCCTTCCCTGAGGTGAAGTGCATTGGTCTCTGGGGAAGCTTCCAACAGGGTGATGTCTACTTCAAGCAGACTCGTCCTACTGCTCGGCTCTTTCTTTCTCTCGGTTCTATCTTTTTCAACGCCCCAGACGATATGGCCAAAGATCGTTGCGTCGAATTCAAGGGTCATCTCACTGCTGATGACCGTCTGATTGTCGGCCAGGACAGCCCCGGCGCCGATGCCACCACTATCCACGCTGCCTATCTCACCAAGGAGTACGATGACTTCTTCACTAACTACCTCCAGGGTCTCCAGGATCATGCTGGTATCAAGGGTGTCAACCCCCTGACCGACTGGGATGTCCGGAGCAGACTCAACAAGGCTATGCACTACTTCGATGTGACCGCTAAGAAGAACATGTACTGCCGTAAGTTCCGCATCAATGTCCCTGCTGGTACTGTTTACCAGATGTTCAAGTCCTGGAAGCGCCGTGAGGCCGAGATCCACGAGCTGACTATCTCTGTCGGCCTTGGTATTGAGACCCTTGGTAAGGCCCCGACCTCTGGCATGCGCCAGTATCTCATCAAGGCTTCCGACAAGTAAGTCAATGGGGTGGATATTCGGCGTGATGGTGCGATTCCTGTCGCCCTTGGCCGAACTTTTTGGGATGTAGGAACACTTTTCTCGGCTTGTCGCCTGAAGAATACTTTGAAGCTGATCGCCAGATGGACTACTAGCGAAGGATAGAAATTTGAGTAGGCAAAAATGATCGGATAGCTATCTTGTGAATAAAGCACATTCCCCCAACTTAAACAGAACTCTGAAAGTGACAAAGTGACCATAACCATGCTGCTTCCTATGGATGAGTCCCAGTGATTGAAAAAGCCAAAAGGTAAAGGGTTGAACCAGTTTTACTCAGTCTCACAGTCGTTTTGTCCAGGTCAAGCTTCAGAACAAAAGCTGTACAAACATCAAACGGAGCCAACCAGATCGCGACAACACAACTGTTTCCATGCGCTGTCAATGGAAATAAGAACCAGGATTTTAGCATACATATATTCAGGAAGGTATGCATGTATTGGAAATAAAAAGAGGGACAGTGAGCTGATCAATTAACGTCTGGAAAAAGAATTTACAGAATGCGTCAATCAAAAAGGTCAAAAAGGCAAAAACATACAACAGCGGGGATTCGCTGGTCGTCACCGACCCAACTACTAATCCGCCGGTTAGTGGCTTGACTATGGGAGAGCGGACGGGATCCCGTATTTTCCACTACCTGTGGTCGTACGTGCTAGGTAGAGCTGGAATCTTTCCTCATATTCCTTTTTGATAATTCCTAAGTATAGCTGTCATTCACTTTCGCAAAGCCCTGCATGGTTCTGATGAACAAGGCCCACCAAGGTGTGAACAGGCCCTGAACACGAAGTCTGTCTTTTTTTGACTAGCTCCCACCAATGGCAGGCTTTACGTACGGACAACAGGAAAGTTCTCCTTATCCAGCAGCCCATCGTACAAGCATCGTCGAGCCTATACCCTGAATCTCACTCAGACTACCAATCTGACTTACCCCGCAATCATCAAGGATAAAGTCTGCGCACAGCCACTATTTGGAGTTGCGGTCACGGCTCCGCAGTCGAAGAGGAAGGGATCGACGCTTACAGAAAAGGGTTGGCGGTTGATGCGGGGTTGTGAGAGGCCTGTGCCGATATGGTTGACAGAATAATAGAAGCAAGTTGCTGTTTAGGAAGTTGACTGTAGCTTGGCAACTTTGGTTTGCCTGCCGGTAAGCTGCATAAGCTCAGAAATGCGTTACATCGTGGGTGTCTGTTCGCAGTCACATGTCAAGTTGCATTGAAGCCTTACAGCCATAAATAGTCTATTACTATGTTCAATTAAGCTTAAAGAACTTTCTATCTTTCCAAGTTTATTGTGAATACATACAGCCATCATGCCTCTCGATGCCCAAGCAACGGCCAAGGTCAAAGCGATAATTGACGATGCCTGCGCCGATCCAAAGACAGGTATACCCGGCACCACCATTGTAGCTGTGGATCGCAATGGAGAGATATTCGCTCACTCCTCAGGAACGAGGGGTATCGGAACGAATGAACGGATGACTTTGGACAATATCTTCTGGATCGCTTCGTGCACGAAGATGCTTGCAGGTATTGCTTGCATGCAACTCGTCGAGCAAGGGAAACTCAAACTGGACGATGGTGAACATTGCGAGGATATCCTACCGGAGCTGAAGAAGACGAAGGTTCTGAAGCCTGATGGAAGTTTCGAAGAGAAGAAGAATCTGATTACTTTGCGAATGCTGTTGACGCATACTGCTGGCTTCGGGTATACCTTCTTCAATGAGCGGCTTCGGGATTGGACTCAACCAGCGGGTGTGGATGAGTTCTCTGGCAGGATTGAGGATCTCATCTCTCTACCCCTTCTCTTCCAGCCCGGCGAAGGCTGGGAGTACGGCGTAGGTCACTGAATCCGTTTATTGAGCAATCACTGACATGTTCAGACTGGTATCGACTGGGCCGGTTTAGCTGTTGAACGCACCAGCGGTTTAAGCCTGAACGATTATCTTCAAAAACATGTGTTCCAACCTCTTGATATTAAAAGGATGAGCATGTTCCCGGACAAGGCCATGCGCTCCAAACTGGCCTACATGCACCAAAGAGAACAGGACGGCACACTTCGAGTTCGGGATCACCTGCAGCGCCTTCCTTTAGTTATCGACCCAGATAACAAAGAGGAGGTTGCTTCCATCTTCAATAGCGGTGGAGCTGGCATGTTTGCGCAGCCGCAAGAGTATGGAAGTACGTCAAATATGCAACCATGAATTCATGAGGAATACCGCTAATCTCAACAGAGATACTTAGTATGCTTTTGAACGGAGGAGCATGCCCAAAGACGGGAAACCGAGTTCTCCGTGAAGAAACGGTCGATCTCATGTTCAGTAACAGCATCGAGAAGTTCCCCAACTTTGCCCGTCAGGGTATTCCTGCAGCGAAACCTGATCTTACCAACCCAATCAAAGAGTTGTATCACGTCGGGGGCGATCCCCCACAGGTATGTTCCTCTCCCATCTTCTAGAGATTCGCTAACCCGTCAAAGGGCTGGGGATTGACCTTTATGCTCACCAATGGTGGCCCGTCTGGGCGGTCCAAGTCCACTGTCCAGTGGGCAGGACTCGCGAATTTATGGTGGTGGGCTGATCGTGAACATGGTATTGCCGGTATTGTGTGCACGCAAATTCTACCATTCGCTGATAGCAAGGTTTTGGGTCTTTGGGCAGAAGTTGAGACTGAGATTTATAAGTCAATCTTGTAGCTAGAATTAGAAGCCATGGACCCAGCAGATTGATTAACCTAACTAGCTATCCTGAAACCATCGTGACTCAGTACACCGTCTCTGAAAATCGACACAGCAACTAAACCAAAATAGCAAAGAACGCGGGGAAATTTTGCAAGCCCCAACATCGTCTAATCCGGGGATCCGGAACTAAAATGGTCGAAGTGGGGGACACAGAACTGGGGTAGAAATCAGGAACTGATAACTGGGCGGCCACCCACTCTTTTCTTTCTCGTGCATGTCTTCTCCCTGCAATCCCGTCTTCAATCTTCGTTAATAACTCATTAATATCTATATACCTCCAAGGCGGTCGACACAATGAAGAGACAACAGTATGCCTGCGACCAATGTAGAAGGTCGAAGCGAGGTTGTGATGCGCCACAGCTGGAGTTGCCCAAGAACATGGATCCTCTTCGCGATGGCAAGATGATTGTCGGAGAGAAGCGTATGCCATATCTCCGCACTCCGATTCGTTGGCTAACACGCTGCAGCACCACTAGTTCAATCATCACCTTGCTCTTATTGCATCAAGACTAACAAGAAATGTACCATGAACTGGGCCTGGACTCAGATTCAGGTGTCGTACGCCCTGGCTGTTGCTGCTCGCGGTGAGGCGGGCATCGAGTGTATACTTCCTCAAAGACGCCAGTCATCAGAGAAGAGTCGCTCACCAACAGCCTCTGTGGGTGCAGATGATTCAAGCTTCGATGCAGAATCGACCGCGGCTTCCTATGTTTCTCAATCCCTCCCTCCCGTTTTCGAGTTCTCAGACATGGGCTCTGGAGTGCAAGATCTTGATGCCCCCTCGTTTCTAGGCGACTCTCTTGATACGTTACCTTTCGACTTCAAGCCTCAAGACAGCGATCCACTCGATGGCAGTCTCTACGGACTTGGGTTCAAAGATCTCAATCCACCATCGGACATCTTGTGCGAGCCATTGGAGTTCTTCGACGAGCCACCAACACAGCCCTCACCAGACCAATTCGACGTGTTCTCACTTACACAACTTCCCGAAATCAACGTCAGCGAGCAATCTCTCATATCATCATCCAGCCCCAACGGAACGGTCAACGAGAACGAGACACACACAAGGGCAAAACGTCGCCGTGTTTCGAATACTTGGAGCGACACTCAATACAGTTCGCTGTCATCCTTCTCGGTCGACCAGTCCATGATGATGCGGTCGAACAACCAGTTAATATCGACAAACCTGTTACAAATATACCATGACGTGCTAGAGCATAATCTGTCATGCTGGCTAAACGAGGTGACATGCCCGTTTGGAGGTTCGAAAGATCTTAACAAGCCAAGCTCATTCGCAGAATGGGGTTCTTCTTGGACGAATCGGGTCCTTCGACGGACTCTAAACCTTGATCGTGGGGCTCAGTCAGCACAGCTGGTTCATGTATCAAGACAGCGTGAATCGGCAGTTGCAAAAGCTCTTCACCTATCGATCATGGCTTTTGCAACACAGTGGGCTCAAGGATCACGTCGTCAGCGGGAGCGATATCCTTCCATGGCAGGGATGGACGACAACCCGCTGAATGAGTACATGGATGAAATGACGGAAGAATTTGATCGCCATCTTCAGCGAAACTTGTGGGATCAAGCTCGGAGAGCACTTGATGAAGTTGCTGACGTCGAATCATTTCGAGTTGTCTGCGCCGAGATGATCTTCGGACTTACTCAGAAACCCCTCTCACCAGACGATTCGACATACGATGAGATAGGCGTCTCTACCGGTACTTACGACGCGGAAGCAATCAACGAGGAGATTTCGGATATCATCGAGAACGACGGCCCACCAATCTACATGGAACGCGCAGCTCGGAAGATGCACACGTTGAAGTATCGTTATGATGCGGAGCGAAGGGGAATCACCAAGACCAGCAAAAAGAAGAGACCAGTAACTCTATCGTTAATGAGCACCGAAGACCAAAGCACAGTCAGTCTCATTTACTGGCTTACGGTTATGTTCGACACAGTCAGCTCGTCCATGGCTGAGAGGCCCGTTGTCGTGGTCGATGCGAATAGTCAGCACGATGATGCCCGTGGTGACACGGATTGGAACGTCCCGCTGTTCATACAAGATAGCTTGGACAAGCCTAAATTGGTTGTCCACTGGCCTTGTTCCTATGAAGAAGCCGCTGAAGCAGTGACTAAATCTGCGCCTGTCAAGGTTTTGATGTTTAGGCATGTTGCGTACCTTCAAACCGTGCTGAGACAGGGCGAGAGCGCAGAGAAGATTGAGGAAGTCATCGAGAGGTCTGTGCGAGTCTATCGCTATTGGAACATGACTCAGTAAGTCCAACTGCCCCTATTAGCACTGACCACACCTAACATCCATTCGTAGTGGCACATTCTTCAGGGAGCTCCTCGAAAACTACGACTCCATCCCTGGGCGCATTCAGAGCTGGTTCCTCTGCATCTCTGCCCACATGCACCTCGGCGTCCTCCTCCTCGCCGATTTAATAGAACACATCGACACCAACTCCCTTGGCCTCCCAGCACAAAGCCAATCCCGTACAAATAGCAAATGGATTCTCCGCATTCGGGAGCGAAGTGCGAAAGAACTCTCCGACCTCGCGCGTGTAACAACACCCAGTGTACCGCTACCCAGCGAATTTAACCACGCTCTGAACGAGAGTATGATCTTGACAGAGCCGTGGACCATAATTCTGATACGTGCTTTTTCGAAGACGGCGATTTATTGGATGGGTGAGGCAAACGATTTGAAGATGTTTGAGGATAGTGGGGAGGTGGGTGAGAAGTTGGCGCAGGCAGAGGAGTGCATTAGGGCGTTGTGGATTTTGGGTAAGAAGTCGGATAGCGCGAGACGATGTGCTGAGGTTTTGTCTGGCGCAAAGAGGAAGTTTAAAATGTGAAGAGAGAAGATAGACACAGATTCTTAGATCACACATAGAATAATAATTATTCCCGCGAGTAGATTATGGCGCCGAGGTACATGTACCGAGTAGTTTCCGTTGTATTTCCTCAAGAGCGTTCTTGAATCATTCGCTTCCCCAGATTTGTGGACGTCAGCCTCATCTTTCCCCGTTCTAATTGGGTGTTTGCCCCAGAATAGGGGCCTCGTTGATCGCCATTTAACTCGGTATTAATGCCGCGGAAGCATACCGAGGTAAGCAGAGGACGGACAAGTACAAATTACTCTACGTCGCAATCATCTCTATTCTGCCTAAGTTTAGATCTTGGCTAAAGTTAAATCACTAATCCAATCTATCTTTGTTCATAATTTGCTTGTCAGAATGGCGTTCCATCCTCCATCTTGGGCTCCCCAGCTCCCCAGTACGTACCCCTCCAAACTCAATTGAATGGCGCAAACATCTAACAAAGACAGATATTCCCGACTCAATCAGTGTCGCAGACTTTATCAACACAAATAAAGCAGGCAGAAAAGACTTCTCCAGCTCAAGAAGCCCTTATACATGCGGTGTGACCGGTCAATCGCGCTCTGCCGCTGAAGTCGCTCAGCGTGTTGACTTTCTGGCGCGGGGTTTGGCCAAGAACGTCGCATTCGATGCTCACGATGGAACAGCTTGGGATAGAGTAGTAGCCATCTACGCTCTCAACACAGTATGTAGCCCATTATTGGATTGAATAATGCATGCTAATGAGGTTTTCAGATTGATTACATCCCGGTCACGCACGCCATTCATCGCGTAGATGGCATTGTGACGCCTGCTAGTTCGGCGCATTCACCCTCTGAGCTAGAACACCAACTTCGATCATCCGGTGCGAAAGCCCTCTTCACTTGCGCCCCTCTCCTCGACACTGCCCTGAAAGCAGCCAAGGCTGTTGGTATCTCCGAAAAGCACATTTTCCTGCTTCCTCTACCAGAGACTTCTCCAGATGTATCCTTCAAGTCAGTTGAAGACCTCATCTCTGAGGGTCAGGATCTTCCACCTTTGTCGATCCCCGCATGGGTCCCAGGACAGGGTAAGAGACAGGTTGCGTATCTTTGCTACTCAAGTGGCACTTCTGGTCTTCCTGTAAGCAAAGCGGTTCTCTTTTAGCAGCGTCTCTATCTGACACAATGTAGAAAGCAGTTATGATCTCTCACTACAACGTTATCGCATGCACCCTCATGATCCACACATACGAGACGAGTATCCGAAAACAAGATGGTATCGACACACAAGTTGCCCTCGGACTACTCCCCTTCAGCCACATCTATGGTCTTGTCACAATCGCGCACATTGCGCAGTACCGAGGTGACGAGATTGTCGTTATGCAGCGCTTCCAGCTCGAACAACTGCTAGCTGCCATCCAGAAGTTCCGCATTGAACAACTCAGTGTGGTACCACCCATCATTGTACAACTCCTGAGCAGTCAGGATATGTGTCGAAAGTATGATCTCAGTTCTGTGAGACTGATCTTCTCGGGCGCTGCGCCGTTGGGAAGTGAGACGATCCAGAAGCTGTTGGAGCTTTATCCCAAATGGCGAATCAGCCAAGGCTATGGTATGTCGCAGGCACCCAAACATCTAGCAATTGAAGTATACTAACAGTGAACAGGATTGACTGAATCCTCACCATCAGTCTTTCACACCAGCGAAGCAGACCCCCTCCTTGGCTCATCTGGGTCTTTACTCTCCGGTGCTATTGTCAAGATCATCGACCAGAACGGCAAGGAAGTCACAGATTACGAAACACCAGGCGAACTATACGTGCAAGGGCCAAACGTCGTGCTAGGCTATTTACATAATGAGAAGGCCAATGCCGAGACGTTTGTGTGGCGCGAAGACGGGCGCTGGTTAAGAACAGGCGACGAAGTACTCGTGAGGAAGTCAGAGCGCGGCTTCGAGCATTTCTTTGTGGTAGACCGCATCAAGGAGCTTATTAAAGTCAAGGTATGTCCATGCACAAACGGCTTCTTTAGATTATATACTGATCATTGCAGGGTCATCAAGTTGCGCCAGCGGAATTGGAGGCTCATCTTCTCGACCATCCCTACGTCTCCGACAGCGCAGTAATTGGCATCGTGGACGAGCGCGCAGGAGAAGTACCCTTGGCTTTTATTGTCAAGAGCAAGGAAGCACAGGGCGTTTCTGATGCCGATGTCGTGAAAGCGGTCCATAAGCATGTTGAGGAGCATAAGGCGAGGCACAAGTGGTTGAAGGGTGGTGTGAGAATCCTGGATATTGTGCCAAAGTCGCCAAGTGGGAAGATTCTGAGACGTATTTTGAAGGCGAAGGTCATTGCGGAGAAGCCGGTTGCAAAGCTTTAAGTGTGGCTCTTGAGTCAATGTACATAGCCCACCGTGCTCTTAAGAATATCTGCCCATTGAAGCTTCATCAAGATCAATTGCGATAGCTCCTATCTGTATGCTAAGTCATGGTCTCATTCCACAGATGCGAAGCTATGTTGGGCTCCCAGCTATGAAGCGAGATGCGCCATAAGCCTCACAATTAGTGAATTAATAACATTAATGAGTATTTATTTGATGGCCAAGTGGGCGTACCACAGCTCAGCTCAGCATCATCCTGGCTCTGCTTGAAAGCCGGGCGTCGACAAACCACCATCACGAATTTTCGTTCCTCGTTTGGACTGTCAGACCGACCTGTTCTGGCTCCAATTCTCGACGTCTTACCTCACATCAGCACTAATCATTAAGGACGCCTAGCGAGGGATTAAAATTCGCAGGCACAATACGATAAATGTAAGCACGATTCTATCTAATCTTCTCTCTCTTCTACATGCACAATGGATTCTCAATCGAGCAGCTTCTTGTTCCAGACGTACTTGGACCTTCGCAGTGGAGTCTCCAACCTTTCTACAGCGTGGACTACAGCGGTTTTAGCGACAGCAGTGGCTCTGTCCCTGCTAAATTACTTGTTGACCCCACGTCTCGACCCACGTGAACCGCCAACAGTCAAACCGACAATTCCATGGATAGGTCATATTGTCGGCATCATTCGTCACCAAGCAGATTACGGCAGAATCGTTCAGTTCGTCTCCTCCTTTCTCAATCACAGCTTTCCAAGCACTGACAACATCACCAGCAATGCGAACCCTAAGCACCCAATCGCGACGCTGCCCATGCTAAATGGCAAGCTCTACCTCGTCTTCGATCCCAATCTTCTTCAATCCCTCCTCCGCAACAAAACCGCGTCGGCCGAACCTTTCTCGATCGACTACGCTAAGAAAACATTCGACCTAAAGCAGGAAGAGTTCCAGAAGATCAAGGCACCAGGCGTTTACGATGAATTCACTGAGGCGATACACACGAGCTTCCAGACTGCAAGTCTGCATCAGATGAATGTCCAGTTCTTGGGCTGCATCTCGGCGACGCTGGATTCTATGAGCAATGGAACGCTGCGCGCGCATCAAGACACGCATGGCAAGGAATCGGTCATAGCTGGAGGTATACAAGTCGAGAACCTATATCTTTGGTGTCGCGATGTTATGTCGCTTGCTACTACCAAAGCTCTATACGGTGACACCGATCCTTTCGCGTCCAAGCCATCACTGATCGAAGACATGTGGTAAGTCGAGTTAGCATCCCATACCCAACACGAATGCTTACAAACGTTCACATAGGTGCTTCGAAGAATCTGTCCCGTACTTCCTGCTCTCCCTCTTCCCCTCGGTCACGATGCCAAAAGCCTACAAAGCGCGATCCACCCTGCAAGCCGTCACTTGCAAATGGTACTCGGAAGACCACGACGTCACCGACCCCTCCGTATCGTCCATCGTCCGCAACCGCGCCGGCGCTCTACGCAAAACTGGCCTCACTGGATTCGAAATTGGAAAGATTGAGGTCATTCTGCCTAACGTCGCGACGCTTAACGCCGTACCTACGCTGTACTGGCTTTTGCTCTATATCCTCGATCGACCCGAACTTCTCGCACGCATTCGAGCCGAAGCCGAGGCCGCAACTGTGGTGGCGCATGATAATGGAAAGAAGACAGTTACGTTCGACATTGCAGAATTTGACACCAAGCTTCCTTTGCTTGTCAGCTGCTATCGCGAAACGATGCGGCTCGTCAATCAATCCGTCAGCATACGTCGCATATTGGAGGATATAAACGTCACGACGCCCGAAGGAACAACGTATCTCCTCAAGAAGGGTACAGACATGCAGCTTCCTGCTGGTGTGGCGCACTACGAGGAAAGTGTCTGGGGTTCAGACGTCAACACTTTCAGCCCGGAGCGCTTTCTCCTGTCTTCCAAGCGTAATCCCGATGAGGAGCGGAGACGCAAAGCAGCGTACATACCCTTCGGCGGAGGACGCCACCTGTGCCCTGGTCGTAACTTTGCCTTCGCGGAGATCATTGGCTTCGCCTCTTCTCTGTTCCTTGGTTTCGACGTCGAGGCTACGGGTATGGCCTTTGGCGATATGAAGATGCTCGGTCCTCAGCTTGCGGGCGGTACGGTCCGCCCCGAGAAGTATGGCGCTGGGTTAGGTGCGAAGATCAAGAGAAGGCAAGGATGGGAAGACGTCAAATGGAGGTTTGAGTGTTAAGTCCAAACGATAGTGACATGGTTCTTTTTAGATCGTGTTTGCTAATGCTAGTACAGAGAACCTGGGTTTCAACTTCTATACGAACGTGAAAAGCCTTGTTTCCCTTGTGTGAGATGGATATCAATGCCAGTCCATATGCGTGTGACATGCCCTGAAACGATGTGTTCGTGTGTTCGCCATAATGCGCCTTATCCTCGAAAAGTTTTCGTTTCCCTTGTGTGAAATGCAAATAAATGCCAATCCATATACGTATGACATGCCCTGAAAAGATGTGTTCGTGTTCGCCATAATGCGTTATCCTCGTATATTACATTCGTGTGTGGTATCGTTCATGTAGAGTTTGGTGTCTTGTTGTGTCCTGTCTGACCAAGTCTCTCACGTTGGAGAGCCCTTGGTCGTGTTTCCATTCGTCTTTGGTTCTGCGTTCTCGGCTGGAGTTGCCCCAGGTGGTGGACCTTCAGGCGCAGTATCCCAAAAATGAATGGGCTGGTAGAGCACGCGTTGTGTAGGACTCACAAACCAGATGTCCTGCGGGGACTGATTTTGGGACTGGATGGTGATCATGGACCGATGATCATAGTCCTGTGTAGTAGGGCCTTGGGAAGCTGGCACCTGAAACGTTTCAATGTATTGAGGGCGACTGGGGTCAATGTCGCCTTGTGCACACGAGGCTTCGGTACAGGAGCCGTCTTGTTGCTGTTGGCTGTCGCCCTGCTTTTGACGCTTGTTGGCTGTGGGCTTTTGACACATGATTGCAAAAAAGGGTAACTTGGCTTTGAACGATTTAGCTTGAACGATTTGTCTCGACTTGTTCGTCCTGGGGAGTCGCTTCCTCATATACTTTTCCAGTCCTATAAGTCTTTCGCCTTCCCCAGTGAACCTAATCTATCGACTGCCCCGGTCAACAACATTAACGGGTACAAGCATGCGTTCAAGCAGAAGCAATTCCTTCATCACAGACATATATCCGTGCTAACCGTAACCGCGCGCATGCCCTAATTGCCTGCCCGCAATATGTATGTCTCTCACCATTCGGCGTGGAAGATCTCTGCTGATGTTTTTGACTGTAAGTGCATGCATCGCTGTCGAATACCCTTGGAGCTTGTGTAGCACAAGGCGTTGGTGGGGAGCACAATGCTGATTCGCTCCCTTGAGCCGTTATTCGTTGAGAAGCTTCGGAGTTTGTGTCCTTGGGAGATGATTGGTATGGCAGACACTGTTGGTTGTGCATTTTGCCTCTTGGCTTGGCTTTGGGCAAGACAGACAGAGGCCTGACATCCATGCAAGGATGAAGCTGGTACGGCATCGACGATGGAGAAATGTAAGGAGGGTCAACTCACGGTGAGGTTGCAAGTCGTTGATCCGTCGCTTTCCTGCGGTGTAACTGCCTCAATTGAGGGGGCGAATTTCTCGAATGGACAAATCAATTGCGCATGATCAACTGAAAATCCCATCTGACAATCTCGATAGAGTCTCAGCTGTACAAGGGACACAATGCTTTAGGGTAACAAACCGAGCCAGACCATCAACACCAAAAAGTGGAAGCGAAAAGATCGCGTCGCGTTAGTACGGTTCTCTTCTTTGTTTATTTCCTTTTTCTAGTACTATACCCGCGACTCAAGTATCGAATGATTTCCCACATCCTAGACAATCTCTTCATGTGTGGGTGGCGAATATGCATGGTCACCATTGCAATTTCTCCAGCTGCATGCTTCTCTTCCTCTTCTGGTCTTTATACCTCGAGGGCTTATAGGCTAGTCGGAGAGCCGCCGATGCAAAAGCAATTCTACCTGAGACAAACCTCAGGGCAAAGATGCAAGACGCTGCTTCTGGGTTGTTTAATGCCAGCCTGATCCGAAGATCATCGGGGGAATAAATCTGACATGAGCTACCGCGAAAGACGCTGTATGTGTGCCATCCAGGTAGCTGGTATGTCTTCCCTGAAATAGACGAAAATCCCTGGTAGTCGGAATGTTTAGCTTGACTCGTCGTATTTGGTGCAATGAGCTTGGGTCTTAACAAAAGTGATGGGGCTCGATTGAAGCTTGTGCAGGAAACCATGGCCATCATCAAGCGTGGTGTCTCCAGACTACTGTACGTGAGACAAGACACGCGCCCAACAGCACTTGATTCCACGTTGAATATGATTGAAATGGCGGGGCACATTGCATTTGCATTGTAATTGCACTTTTCGATGCAACTCGCAATTGTTGCCCAATTCTGCCACACGATTCAGCCTTTGGCGTTTCGTGTTACACGAGATAATTACTATCTTACCTGCGTCGCCACAATGTCTTCGATGCAGGTAGCATCGCTTGAATGCGACAGGATAGTGTACGCAAAGGAATGTCAGATCATCAAACGGTCAACTGAAGCCCTAAGCCGACGCACTCTTATCATCTCGGGACCGATAAATTTAAAATTAACCCGCGTATGGATTTTCAGGAACGTCTCAAGCAGTACAGTACGGGGTAACCTTTGATCTGATAAGGTTACCCTTGAATGAATGACAGTGTATGACCCGTCCTTAGAGCTGAAGATCTCCCCGTAGCCTTGGCTCTCGCTTTCGTTTATCCCAGCTGACGACAACTTCCAACCACTGAATCGGCGTCGGACAGTTTAAAAGACCGCTGTTTCACGATCAAAACGTCATTAGTAGCGCAAACAACGCAATTAACATGTGGGAAAGCTCCTATCAATCCTGATGCTATTAAAACGTCAACTGTAAAGCTCTCGGAAGCTACGGAGAGTCTCTAGGGTAGCGGGAACATCCACCCAGTTAAGCTTAAAGTCTATGACGCGACAACTCCACCAAAAGCACCTCTCAACATTTCGCCAAAGCCGTCGCACTCAGAAAGTTGTCCGAAACGCCGATTGCGGTAGATCCAGTGTCGTCATAGATAAACCATTTACTAGAGAAAGCCTTGTTTATTATAGAAAACATTGCCTAGAAAATAGAGATAGGTAGACAGTAATGAGATCGTAGGCCTGTCACAGTGTCTACAGTTTCTTGCAATGACTGACGAGAGACCTACGCCTCGGGATGAGGATATCCCAGGCGGTTTCCCCGTGACGCCCAGTGTCAACTCAATGAACCAGTTGACGCCCACTGTCGATACCGCCGATAAACTTGAGGCTGGCTTGGGAGCCCCAGCTCGTAATACAGGAGCGTCGACCTATGAGAGTGTCACTTCTGGGCAGGACAGCCGCAGTTACATCGGTAACGGTAACGAGAACCACTACGACGGCACTTCGGCGGCACTTGGCGCATCTGCCGCAGGGGCTGCTGCTGGAGGTCACTTGGCTGCACAGCACCACCAACACGAAAACAACAACGTTCCAGCACAAGAAACATCCGACTCGAATCGCGGAAATGCACCACCACTTTCTGGTCGACGCTCATCTTCGAGCACAATCCTTGCACCACGCGATGCATCCACAGATGGAAAGCGAAAGAACAGCACCATCGTCAACGATGACTCCTCTTCCCCCGACGAGCCCGTCTTCGCACCCATAAAGTCCAACACGAACGAAAAGGAACACCCCGAAAAACCACCTCTTGAGAAGCGGCACCGCACTGAAGAGGACCTTTTCCGCGTCCTGTCGCGCCGCAAGACGAATGCGAGTACCCCGGCCGAGAAGGAAGATGAGCACGAGGACAATGAAGAGCTCGACAGGCTCATGTCGCGCATCTTCGGTCAGAAGCGCCAGCAGCAGAGCGAGGAGGAAAAGACTCGCCATAGCGGTGTCATCTTCCGCGGATTGACTGTTCGTGGTGTTGGTCTGGGCTCCAGTCTTCAGCCTACCGTGGGTGATTTCTTCATGGGTCTCCCACGCAAGCTTGGAAAGCTGTTTACCCAAGGACCCAAGGCTGCTCTTGCGAAACCACCAGTTCGCGATCTCATCAGCAACTTTGACGGTTGCGTGCGACCCGGTGAACTTCTTCTCGTGCTCGGTCGTCCTGGAGCTGGATGCAGCACCTTCCTCAAGACCTTCTGTAACCAGCGCTCGGGTTTTGAGTCTGTCGAGGGAGATGTTACCTACGGTGGAACAGACGCTTCGACCATGGCCAAAGATTTCCGAGGCGAGATTATTTACAACCCAGAGGATGACTTGCATTATGCTACTCTGTCAGTGAAGCGAACCCTCACATTCGCCCTGCAGACTCGTACGCCTGGCAAGGAGTCTCGTCTCGAAGGTGAGACTCGACAGGACTACGTTCGCGAGTTCCTTCGAGTCGTCACCAAGCTTTTCTGGATTGAGCACACGCTCGGCACAAAAGTAGGCAATGAGTTCATTCGAGGTGTATCGGGCGGCGAACGCAAGCGTGTATCTATTGCAGAGGCAATGATCACTCGTGCCTCGGTGCAGGGATGGGATAACTCCAGTAAGGGTCTGGACGCCAGCACCGCTGTCGAGTACGTCAAGTCCATCCGCGCGATGACCAACATGGCCGACACTTCCACCGCTGTATCTCTTTACCAAGCCGGTGAAACTCTATACGACCTCGTCGATAAAGTTCTACTGATCGATCAAGGCAAGTGTCTCTACTATGGTCGCTCTGAAGATGCAAAGAAGTACTTCCTCGATCTTGGTTTCGACTGCCCTGAGCGCTGGACCACCGCCGATTTCCTCACCTCGGTCACGGATGACCACGAGCGCAGTATCCGCAAGGGCTGGGAGAACCGCATCCCACGCACGCCTGAGGAGTTCTCCGATGCCTACCGCCGCAGTGAAGATTACCAGAAGAACCTCCGCGACATTGAGGAGTTTGAGGGCGAATTGCAGACTCTCGCCGAGGAGCGTCGCGCTCATGAGTCGGAGAAGAGCAAGAAGAAGAACTACGAGATTTCCTTCCAAAAGCAGGTCATCGCCTGCACGCATCGCCAATTCCTCGTCATGTTCGGCGACAAAGCTTCTCTCTTCGGAAAATGGGGTGGTCTTCTGTTCCAAGGTCTCATCGTCGGTTCGCTTTTCTTCAATCTTCCTGATACAGCTGCTGGTGCATTCCCTCGTGGTGGTGCTCTGTTCTTTCTCCTCTTGTTCAACGCCCTTCTTGCTCTGGCTGAGCAGACAGCTGCGTTCGAGTCAAAGCCAATTCTTCTCAAGCACAAGTCATTCTCCTTCTACCGACCCGCGGCATTTGCTATTGCGCAGACGGTGGTAGATGTGCCGCTTGTGTTTATCCAGGTCATTATCTTTAACGTGCTTATCTACTTCATGGCGAACCTGGCTCGTACTGCGTCCCAGTTCTTCATCTCGTGTCTCATCCTCTGGCTTGTCACTATGGTGACTTACGCTTTCTTCCGTGCCATCTCTGCATGGTGCGGAACGCTCGATGTTGCGACGAGATTTACTGGTGTTGCTATTCAGATCCTTGTCGTGTACACCGGTTATCTGATCCCGCCAGACTCAATGCATCCTTGGTTCGGATGGTTGCGATGGATCAATTGGATTCAGTACGGTTTTGAGTGTCTCATGGCAAACGAGTTTTACAATCTTGAGCTCACTTGCGAAGGTCAATACCTCGTCCCACAAGGTCCTGGTATCTCCTCTCAGAACCAAGGTTGTGCACTGGCAGGCTCACAGCCCGGATCGACCACTGTGTCCGGTGCCGACTATATCCAGCAGTCATTCACCTACACCCGTTCACATCTTTGGCGCAACTTTGGCTTCCTGTGGGCTTTCTTCTTCTTCTTTGTCTTCCTCACTGCCCTGGGTATGGAGCGCATGAAGCCAAATGTTGGCGGTGGTGCCATTACTGTCTTTAAGCGAGGCCAAGTCCCCAAGAAGGTCGAGGAGTCAATCGCTACTGGAGGTCGAGCCAAGGGTGAGAACAAGGATGAGGAGTCTGGTCGAAGCGATCCTGCCGCGACTGCTGGCGCTGAGCGCAACAAGAGCGACGAGGAGGTCACCCAGGAAGTAGCCAAGAACGAGACCGTCTTCACGTTCCAGAACATCAACTACACAATCCCCTTCGAGAAGGGCGAAAGGAAGCTTCTTCAGGACGTCCAAGGCTACGTTCGCCCAGGCAAACTCACAGCCCTCATGGGCGCTTCAGGTACGTTGCCCAATGTCACATCATCTTCACTAGCTAACATTCCTAGGTGCCGGAAAGACAACCCTTCTCAACGGTTTGGCCCAGCGTCTCAACTTTGGTACCATCACCGGTGACTTCCTCGTCGACGGCCGACCTCTTCCCAAGTCTTTCCAGCGCGCGACCGGCTTCGCTGAACAGATGGACATCCACGAACCGACCGCTACAGTCCGTGAAGCGCTCCAATTCTCTGCTCTTCTACGCCAACCCAAGGAAGTCCCACGCGAGGAGAAGATGGCATACTGCGAAACCATCATCGACCTTCTGGAGATGCGGGAAATCGCTGGTGCCATTATCGGCACGGTCGGTCAAGGCCTCAATGCCGAGCAGCGAAAGCGATTGACTATTGGTGTCGAGTTGGCTTCCAAGCCTGAACTTCTGATGTTCCTTGACGAGCCTACCTCTGGTCTCGACTCCGGTGCTGCCTTCAACATTGTCCGTTTCCTTCGCAAGCTCGCCGACGCAGGCCAAGCCGTTCTGTGCACAATCCATCAACCCTCTGCTGTCCTCTTTGAGAACTTTGACGAGCTTCTTCTCCTCAAGTCGGGTGGTCGCGTAGTGTTCCACGGTCCTCTCGGACACGACTCCGAGAACCTCATCAATTACTTCGAGTCCAATGGCGGTCCCAAATGTCCTCCCCATGCCAACCCTGCCGAGTACATGCTCGATGCCATTGGCGCTGGCAACCCCGACTACGACGGACAGGACTGGGGCGACATCTGGGCCAACTCTTCCGAGCGCGAGAAGCGTGCGCAGGAGATTGAGGAGATGACTGAGCGCCGTCGCAACGTCGAGCCTTCCAAGAGTCTCAAGGACGATCGCGAGTATGCTATGCCTTATACCACCCAGACATGGGCCGTCGTTCGTCGCAGCTTCATCTCTTACTGGCGATCACCCGACTACATCTTCGGTAACATGATGCTGCACGTCGCTACTGGTCTCTTCAACTGCTTCACCTTTTACAAGGTCGGCTTCGCATCAATTGATTACCAGAACAGACTGTTCTCCATCTTCATGACGCTTACCATCAGCCCGCCGCTCATCCAGCAGCTACAGCCCGTCTTCCTCAAGTCGCGACAGATCTTCCAGTGGCGTGAGAACAATGCCAAGATCTACAGTTGGTTCGCCTGGACCACCGCTGCCATCGTCGTTGAGATTCCCTACCGTATTGTCGCGGGTGGTATCTACTTCAATTGTTGGTGGTGGGGTGTCTTTGGCTGGCGCGCACCGAGCTTCATCTCAGGCTTCGCGTTCCTGCTTGTCCTCCTCTTTGAGCTGTACTACACCAGTTTCGGACAAGCCATTGCTGCATTCGCTCCCAATGAACTCCTTGCATCTCTTCTAGTCCCGCTTTTCTTCCTCTTCGTTGTGTCCTTCTGTGGTGTTGTTGTCCCACCCCAAGGCCTGCCCACCTTCTGGCGTGAGTGGATGTACTGGCTCACGCCCTTCCACTATCTCCTCGAGGCTTTCCTCGCTGCTGCAATCCACGACCAGCCTGTTCGCTGCGAAGAGGGCGAGTTTGCGCGCTTTGAGCCTCCTTCAGGTCAATCGTGCTCTGAGTACACTCAGTCGTTCATTGAGCGCGCCGGTGGCTACGTTCGCACTGGTCAAGATGGCATCTGCGAGTTCTGCCAGTATGCGACTGGTGATGAATTCGGCGCTAGCTTTAGTGTGTACTACCGACACATTTGGCGCGATTTCGGCATCTTCTGCGCCTTTATCGCGTTTAATTATGCTGTTGTTTATTTCGCCACATGGCTGCGATTCCGGGGTAAGAACCCGCTGAAGAAGGTTATGCAAAAGCGCAAGTCTTAGAGTGGATTGGACAAGATATTTATCGCAAAGATTGGCTATTTTGATTAGACTCATAAATTAATTACATACGATTTAATACACGATTTTATCACTCATTATTTAACAAGACCATCGTCGTGATTGCTGTTGAAGAAGCTGAAGATCAAGGGAACCCGACCGGGTACTGCAGATGATCAGTGTGTCTCATCGGGATAGCCTATCTAATCTAATGCCAAGCCACGGTTGTATCCGGAGCAAAGCCGCCGACATGTTCGAATCATTGACAGGTCCTCTGCACATTTATGAGACATTTCAGCCATTGCATTGCCTATTTGCACCGGCAACTCTCGAAGCGAAATGGACTACATTATTCACGAGTCATTCAATTTGCGGATACTCAGTCCGCGGGTTTTAAAAGACCTGAAACCCCCAATAAAAAAAAAATCCCCTCCGTTTGCATAAGGGTCCGTGGGCCGGGACAGAAAATAGGGGCGTTCCGGCCGAAAGCTGCATAACCCTGCACAAAGTCGGCGAAAATGCATAACTAGCGGCCCGGCAGATCTGATTCCCGGGTGGGGCCCCGCATAAAACCGTCGCATATCCTATTCGCATCGGGTTCTTGATCATCTCCGATACCTTGCATATTGGTACTCTGATTGGCTGCTAGTCTCGTCTTGTTGGTCGGTTTCGCTTTGGTCATTAGTTAGTGGCTTGCATCGTTGTCAAACGTGGTGCACTTAAATAGATTTCCTTCCCTTGCAACCTTACTTGGCTTCTCTATCTTGGCTTGATCATATTCTTGGTTCTCGAGACACCATGGCTACGAACGATTCTTCGAAGAGTATCGAGATGGAGGGTGTTCGACCTGGAAGTCAGCGAACGCTTACACCCTCGGACAATGTCAGTGTGACAGGCAAAGTGCGAGACGAAGAGGCGCCTAAGGAGCAGGATGTTGTGCAGCCGCAGGATCCCAACGCTGTGGGATGGGATGGACCCGATGATCCCAACAATCCCATGAACTGGTCTGGAAAGAAGAAGTGGTCTTGTATTGGTGCTTTGTCGGTTATGACCCTTCTAACGTAAGTTCGGACCCTATCTTCGCCTGGTAGTATATCAGTTGGCTAACTAAATCCAGACCACTTGTATGTACCGGCATTCAAGATATCTGATCCATATGTCTAACATGTGTAGGGCTCGTCGATGTTCGCACCCGGTGTCCCAGACATCATGCGAGAATTCGAAACCTCGAACCGCAACATCGCCACCTTCGTCGTCTCCGTCTACGTCCTCGGCTTCGCTTTCGGTCCTCTCTTGGCCGCTCCCCTCAGCGAAACATACGGCCGCGCCATCGTCTTCAACGTCGCCAACGTACTCTTCCTTATCATGACCATCTGCACCGCCCTGAGCCAGAACATGCCCATGCTTATTGTCTTCCGTTTTCTGATGGGCTTCTTTGGTTCCACGCCCGTCACTAATGGCAGTGGTACTATCTCTGATATCTTTCCTGTACAGGAGAGAGGTAAGGCCATGGCTGTTTGGGCTATGGGACCTTTGCTAGGACCGTGTATCGGACCGCTTGCCGGTGGCTACATGGTTCAGGCTATTGGATGGCGATGGGTGTTCTGGGTGATCGCTATCTTCGTAAGTTGACTCATTCAGATGAGGAAATGCTTGTGCTGATAATATCATAGACTGGTGTCGTCATGGTCCTCTGCTACTTTGCTGCACCGGAGACGTATGCACCTATCCTTCTTCGCAAGAAGGCAAAGAAGCTCCGAAAGGAGACAGGCAACCAAGATCTCTACTCTATACTGGACGTCGCTGGCGTCACAGCCAAGCAGCGTTTCCAGGCTGCCATCATCCGCCCGATGAAGCTCCTAGTAACTCACCTTCCGGTTTTCATCCTCTCTCTTTATGTCGCCATCGTCTACGGTGTGCTATACCTTATGTTCAGTACCTTCACTTTCGTCTTCGCCATGCAGTACGGTTTCGGAACCGGAACAGTTGGTCTGGCCTACCTCCCTACCGGTATTGGCATGCTGTTTGGCACAATGACCTTTGGAGTCTTGACGGATATTGTTGTTAAGAAGAAGATTGCAAAGAACGGAAAGACGGTGCCTGAGGACCGATTGCCTATCTGGATGACGCTCCCTTCTGGTTTGCTCATTGTTGCTTCTTTGTTCTGGTACGGTTGGTCGACAGATCAGCACACGCACTGGATTGTGCCTATGATTGGTGTTGCCCTTTTCTGCTTTGGACTTATGGGTATTATGGTAAGTTCAAGCTTTACCACCTGTCTTGTATCATTGCTAACAAAACTAGATGTGCCTGCAAACATACCTCGTCGATGCCTACATCCAGTACGCGGCTTCAGTAGTTGCTGCCATGACCGTTCTTCGATCTTTGGCCGGTGCCCTGCTTCCTTTAGCTGGTTTGTCCATGTATGACGACCTTGGCCTTGGCTGGGGTAACAGTATTCTGGCTTTCCTGGCTCTGGTGCTTGTGCCTGTGCCGGTCATATTCTGTTTGTACGGACCCAAGATCCGAGCAAAGACTCCCAACAATCTTGACTAGAGTGGCTTTCTATCGTTGAGTGCGCGTTGGGTTGCGGATTGTGTCAAAGAGCATGCATTGGTGTTGGATGCCATTTTGTTTAGATCACTGGTCTAGATGACCTTTTCGAGATATGAAAATTGTAATTAGAAGGTTGTCATACCTATCAACCTAGAATTCCTTTCATCAAAAGTTCCACGTCTTTCGTCTTAAGAATCACTCCTCGAGTTCTCTTAGCATGTGACTTGGGCCTCTTATCCGTATCTGGCAACTCGTCTAAGCTGAATGCTAGCGTGGATCTGACCCTGAGCAATGGACCAGCCCTGCACCACTCTTCAGCCTCCGGTAAACGGCCTCTCGCCCCGTCCAGCAAAGACTTCAAGGGTGGACGTGGTAACTTAATAGTCACCTGGTGGGAGATGGAGATAACTGTCTCCTTGAAGTAAGTTCAGGACTCTGGGGACCAAGACCATGGGCTTACTTGGCCGATTTGATCCGTCACGATGGTCCGATAAGATGAGCATCGGATGATCATGCAAAATGTCTTCTCAACTTGGTGGCAAACCCACCGCAACTGACATCGACCACCCGTCATCCGAATATCGCAAAGAGACCGTTACAGTAGGCTGACAATCCGACATTTCCCAGAACTTCAACTCCGAAAATCGCTGATCAGAAGCCCCCATTCGTCTCCGAAGCGAGCAAGTGGCAACCAACGTGAAAGATCCGAGAACTATCCCCAAGTCAGTCAAGCTTCGAGCAGGCCTCACAAATCTGAGGCTTTTTTACACCATGTGTCGACCCATACGATTTACCTCCGGGTTCTGGTAGCCAATGGCGCGAAGATCAACTGCGGATCTGATAAGATTAGATGGATCCACGACATGGCTAGTGGCCTGACGGGTTGTGGGTGGGCGGAATTGCTCCGTTGGTGATGAACAGATATAAGCTGGTGATTGCGGCTCATCTAGTCGAGGAAAGTTATTGTGTTTTGTATGTGAACTACTAAAATGGCCGCTGATAACAGTTCAGAGCATCGCAGCTCAGGCGATGTTGAAGCTGCGCGCAAGGAAGCAACTTCGACATATGAGAAGCATGTTCCCGACAATACCGATATCCTAAGAGAGTCATGGTCCAAGAAGGCCTTGATTATTGCCTTTACTGGGTATGTTACCGGCCTCCTGTCTCTCATTACTAAACTGACCTAGACAGTCTATTTGCCACAACATTCATCACCTCGTTCCTCAAATATGCTACCAAAGTCTACGATGCGTACGCAACATCAGCCTTCCAAAGGCACTCAGCTCTCGCTACTGCTAATGTAGTGGGAACGATCATTGGACTGGTTACGTATCCCATCATGGCCAAGTTCTCCAATGTAAGCATCTATCTCTAAAGGGTATCGTGTATTAACTGACTGATATGATGTAGGTCTTTGGTCGAGCTGAGGGTCTTACCTTCTCTATCCTCTTCCTTGTTATCTCACAAATTATGTACGCAGCATGCCAGAACATCGCAACCTATATCGTACGTCTTAGCTCACCCACATTTAGTTGACCAGTACTGACTATCTCTAGGCTGGAGGCATCTTCGAGTCAATCGGCGATACCGGCTACGTAATAATGCAACAAGTCTTCATCGCAGACACAACAAGCCTCATCAACCGCGGTCTCTGGACTTCCCTCCCCGAATCGATCGCCTCAATCCCAACACTTTATCTGGGCTCTATCGTAGCAGATAATGTTCTCAAGCACTCAACTTGGCGATGGGGTTATGGAATGTGGGCTGCCGTTCTTCCTTTCTGCGCTGCTCCTCTGATCATCACACTTTATATCCTACAAAAGAAGGCTCGAAAGGCTGGATATAGACGAAAAGGCGCTTGGGATGCGGCGGATAAGACTACGTCCTTGAGAAAGCGTGTCTTTAACCTGGTGTGGGTTGACCTCGACATCGCCGGCGCCATGTTGCTTGTCGTTGGCCTTGGTTTGACACTTATTCCACTGTCGCTTACTGGTGCTAAGAATAGTGACCGTTGGGACCAAGGGAGCTACATCGCCATGCTTATCATCGGAGTTGTGGTGATTGCTGGCTTCTTTGTTTGGGATACAAAGTTTGCAAAGGTCCCCTTTGTTCCATTCCGAATGGTCAAAGAGCGAACGGTTGTGGCGGCTTGCGTCTTGTCTATGCTTGACTTCTTTCACTACTCTTGCTTCACACTCTTCTTCCCTAGTTATCTTCAGGTTGCTGGAGGCTTCAGCCCCGGTCACGCCACGCGCATTGAGTAAGTTTACAGAATAAACGCAAATATGCATGTTGCTAACTCAATCATCTAGTAATGCTCTCCGTGTGGCATTCCAGATTGCGTCCGTCCTCGTAGGTGTGCTTATGAAGTACACCAAGCGCAGTCAAATCTTCGTCTTCATTGGTGTTCCTTTGTGCGTTCTTGGACAAGGCTTGATGATATATCTGGTAAACATGAACGGAGACCACGCCAACGAAGCTTCTTTCATCACCGCAAAGACGCTTGTAGGATTTGGTCGGGCGTTCTACCAAACAGCTGCTCAAGTCTCCATTCAGGCTCTTGTTGCCAAGGAGGATGTCCCTGTTGTCACGGGCGTTTACTACGCAGCAATGAACTTTGGTGCGGCTGTTGGTACTAGGTATGCTTCCCTCTCTTACCCTCCATGAGACAATTTACTAATCCTTCCAGTGTCGGCGGCGCAATTTGGAACAACATGCTCCCCAATAAGCTCACAACCTACCTTCCCGAACAAGCCAAACCAAACGCCTTCAAGATCTACAAATCTATTGTTGTCGCTCAGAAGTTCGCAAAAGGTACCCCCGTTCGAGCAGCCATTGACCAGTCGTACCGCGAGACACAAAGACTTCTTGCCATCGCTGCGACATGTGCGCTTGCGCCTATGCTTATCGTCATGTTTGCTCTCAAGACAGTTGACTTGTCCAAGGTTGATGAGGCAAAGATTGATGAGAACAAGGCTGTTGGGGAGGTTGAACCAGTCATGGCGAGAGAGACTGTTCAAAAAGAGGCGAAAATGTAGAATCATTAGTTCGATGGAGTCTTGTATAGATAGGTTTCGTCTCTTTCTGGATGGGATAATTGAGTTACGACTCCATAGTTGAATATTATACAGCTTGTATTGAGTTGAGATACCACAGCTCCACTGACAATGAAAGTCCTCGTGTACCTTACAGCCCCCCGATACCTTCATATCACCCTAAACATATTCGACTTAACACCTCTCTTAAGCCCTTCCGCTTTTCCACCCTCGTACTCAACTCCAGCACCACCGCCTTCTCCCGAAAGACCTTCGAGCTTCTCCCGTAGTTCCTGATCCAACTCTGCCAGTGTCTTCTTCTTATGAGTCGCCATCTTGGTTGTGTCTTTTGTTGTTGTAGATTCCTCCTGCTTTGACTGTGTCTGGGTCATAGCCTGAGATTGAGGCTCGGATTTTGTAGTATTGGACAGAGCGCGGAAGGAGGTTGTGCGCGTTGATCTCCTAGGGGTAGTGACCCTCAGACTTCTTGTGAAAGCAGTGCGATTCATTTTTTCAGCGTTTTGAGGTTGTGTGATAAGTAAAAGGGGTGAGGTGAAGAGAATTAGCCACGATGGGTGTCATGATGAAATTTACGCTGACTAATACCAATACGTCATTGACGGATGTTATCGTGACAGCATAATTCAGTCATTCACCATGAGATATTGCTTCACGTACAATGATGGTGACTCGTGCTCTCAAAGGATATTATGAATGCCGATACGTTTCATAAATATTGACTGTTTGCGTTTATTCTTGATAACTAACATTTTCCCTTACCAGTTGCGCACCGCTCATAATACACTATTCTGCGCCAGCATAGACGATTTAACTTCTAAGAAACCTTCAACAACCAGCCATCAGCCTCAGTCTCACCCTTCGCATTAATACCACCCCACATCAGAATCCCCTTGCCATTCAAGCATGTGTCTGCGCCAAAGTACCCTCTCGGACCAGGATGAACCTTTCCGGCCTCCTGGGTCATCTCCGCTGGAGCAATCTCAAGCTCATGCCAGCTAAACGCACCAGACTCGACACCAGGAATAGCACCACGGATGGCGTCCTTCACGCGCGTAGCACTGTAGTCGTCGGAGGGTATCTGCAGAGTCCACATGTCGGAGTAGAACGGGTGTTCTTCAGTGTATGTCTTGTCTGTGGATGCGATCTCGGCGTCTTGTCGGCTACCGAGGAGGTAGAGAAGATAGCGGCGTCCGAGACCGGTCGTGACGGGAATCAAGGCACTGCCTACGCGGGGTCGAGGGCCAGGGACGATGGGATTGGAGGGGAAGTCGACGGTTGTCCATTCGGGAAGTTTGTCGACAGATTCGTCCTGGATAGAACCGGGCTTGATGTAGTGAACTGAGCCATGGATATCGGACTCGGCACTGATGGAGTATAGAGTTCCTTCGACAAATTGCGAAGCCAAAGGTGCGGCTGGGGCATCTGATAGGACATGCCACAAACGTGTTGTGAAGTCGAACAGCCAGGTACCTGTGGATGGCTGATCGTTCTCGTAGCCACCGTGCAAAATCAGATTATCCTTCTTCCCATCGTAGAAGATCTGATGGCTGTGTCGAGACTGGGGTGCCTTTCCAGCTGCGTCTATCGCCGCCCATCGAGCAGCCGTGGGTTCCCACTCCCAAAGTGTAAACTCGTCGTCAGCTGCATGACCCTCCGCATTCTGTCCACCGAAGATAATCATAGTGTTGCGACGAGCACATGCGGCATGGTTAACTCGTGGAGGTGGGATGTGTCCCTCGTCACCGACGGCAGGGTAGCACGCGTACTCGCTATCGCCTTCGACTCTCTGTTCGCCTAGAATGGCAATTCCATGGACGTCATTGTTGCAGAGGTTGCCGTCGTCCTTCTTGCCGCCAAAGATGTAGGCCTTACCGTCGATCACGGTGACTGTGTGGTGGGAGCGTGCGAGGGAGAGCCTGTGTCTAAGTCAGCATCAGCATCAAATCTTGTCACAGTACAGGTTTTCTTACGAGTTATCCTTCTCTGGAGTTGAAGCAATCTGGCTTAGGACAGCCGTGAGAGGTTGTGTAGGTTTCGCGACCGTGGCTGCTGCGCCGACTTCGAGGCCTGTTGAGACGACCTGCTCTGCTGCGATTACACCTGCTGCGATTTCTGCCATTTTTGGTATGCGTTTGTTCAGTCTGGTATTGGGTGATGGATCTTGGTGTTTGTTTGTTTAACGGTCAGGTCGGATATAAGAAGGTCCAAGGGTGAAGTTGACGATTGGAGCTGACAGTAACAGTGACGACTGAGACATGACGTAAGTCCGGAAGCGGGCCTCCATGACGTAACTCGACTCGCGTTGGAATGTAGAGCGACTGAAATGACAATTGATTGAGTGTATTGTCAATAGGCCAGAGCTAAATATTGCTTCGGGTATTCAAGTGAGATTGGTATTGTTTACCAAAAGCTTGTGGCTGTTCTGTGTTGGGTCTTTTGGCTGCGGTTCCTGGACTAATGCTGGCTAACGCTATCAGCTGGACACTCTGACGTCAGATCTGCAATTCACGTCGCGTCGCGTCCATGAACCCGACTGTAACACCAATTAATTCTCATCATCTCAAAGCAAGACTGTGCAAACATTGGGTACCGTCTCACATAGCAATTGAAGGAAAGGTAGTTGTTGGAAACGCCGCAAGTGCGACAAATGTACCGCGCAGGGCAGCACGTAGAATTAGATAATACCAAGGTCAAGTCGGCTCAAACATGGCTCAACTACCCAGTCTAACATCTATATGGTCTAATGATGATCGCTATACACTCATATCATTCACTCATACATATATACGCGTTTCGCTCATTTGTTGCGAACCTCCCACTCGTAAACGGCCATCATGTAAGGTCCGTGGCCTCGGGTATCGTTGGGAACGACCTCAACCTCGGTGTAGTACTACAAACTGTCAGCATGGATCATATCATGGCATTGTTAAATGTGACTTACCTCGAAAGAAGCATCGCTGTTAAGAGATCCAACCTCGACGGTGCCCTCCCAGGTCAGAGTACCGTTCTTGTGCTTGGTAACAAAGTCACGGTAGAGACGCTTGTAGGCTTGCTTAGCAGGCTTGGTGTAGATCTCCTCCTCGAGGAAACCACGGCGAAGACCAGCCAACCATCCGTAGGTGAACATAGCAGAAGCGGAAGACTCGATGTAGTTGCCCTCAGCTCCCTCGTACTCCTTGTTCATGACAATCTCCCAGAGATGGCTCTCGTGGCCCTGGGCGCGGAGAAGAGCGGAGGCGAGATCCTTGTAGTAGGTGCGGAGACGCTTGTAACCGGGGTGGGACTTGGGGAAGACGTCGAGGACCTCGATCAGGGACCAGAAGTACCAACCGACAGCGCGGGACCAGACGAGGGGAGAAGCACCGTTCTCGGGGTTAGCCCAGACAGCAGTCTTGCTCTCGTCATAACCGTGAACGGGAAGGCCGGTCTCCTTGTCGATGGTGACCTCCTGGATTTTGTCCCACTGGAGAACAATGTCGTCCCAGGCGGTGGTGTTCTTAGCATCGAACTCCTTGGTCCAGGTGGCGTAGAAAGAATCAGCCATGAAGATACCGTCGAGCCACATTTGGTCGGGGTATGTAGGCTCACGGTGCCAGAAACCACCAGTGGGAGTTCTGGGGTGCTGGTTGATCCTGTCACGGATGAAGTCGGCAGCCTTCTTGTACTTCTCCTCGCCAGTGCGCTTGTACCACCACAGCAAGTTCATGCCGATACGGTAGTTGTCAAGCGAGTGCTTGGTCATGTCGTACTTGATGATGGTTCCGTTGTCGGCGACGACCAAGTCCATCTGGTCGCGGTACCAGTCAACCAGGGTCTGGTTCTTGGTCAGCTCGATGGCAGCCTCGTAACCCTCGAAGACGACGGCACGACCGTACCAGTAGGCACGCTGAGTCTCATGGTTGTTGCGGATCCAAGAGTCGGCCAGGTTAGCCATCAAGTTGTTGCCGAGGGCGGCATTGGCCGAAGCCAGGGCGAGGCAGAGAGACTGGAACTTCATGGCGAGAAGAGACAAAGAACGAGAGTGAAGAAGTTGTCGACTCGAGATCGATAGTCTAAAATCTCCAGTGACACCCAGTGGGCATTTTAAAGTATTTATTCATTTCGATTGAGTTGACATGGCGTGAGCACGATCCACTACATCCATGTTTGTTCATTTTAGATTAGGACGATGGTTCATCCGTGACATCTGACAGGCAGGCAATAACGCAAGCATCCATATGGATATCAAATTTCTTTCTCTCCTTTGCCACTTTTTATAGCTCACAATTACCGTCTTAGGTAGCATCGCCGGGGAACAGACCCTAAAGGAAGAACGGCTTTCCACCAAGCGGATCGTTTCAGACTCGGCAGGGGACCCCAGGATCTGCATAAAGTGGATATCACCCCTGGATTGGCGACCGTTGAATTGCGATCGTGACCAACAGTCATGCAGAGATGCTCTTTTGCCTGAAAAGACCATGTCTTCCGCCTTTGCAGAAACCGTTTTAAGCGTACTGCGGCTTGGCTGCACAGAGTGTTGCAATATGCTACCCTACGGCAGATATTCATCTGAAGTTGGGACCAGATCTACTGCCATAGTAGTCGATCTTATGGTGTTTATCTGCGCGTTAAGCTTAATTGGGTATCCCTTTCGTTTCTCTGCTGTTCTTCGGTCGCGTAACTGCAAGCGATACGCGCATACGAGGATATCGAAGTTAATTCGATAACATTCGCAAACTGTATTTAATCCACCTATAAACTAACCTCTAAGTTACGCTATTAAGATTATGGGGTCCTTCTAATCACATTCTATTTTTCTTTGATATCCACTTCCCGAGTATCCCGCCCCCAATACGACCCCCAATGTTCATACTCCTTCAAGTTTACAGGTCGTGACGAGCATGCTTACTCTTATGCCTAATCTTTTCTCCGTACTTGAATAGGACGAACGGAATGGGGATAAAGGCGATGGAGATGAATGCCAAGGTTGAACTAGCCCAGCCGACCCCCAGATTCTTGTACATGGCCGATGCGAATAGAGGCTGTTGGTTGTTAGCAGGTTATCCTTGTACCCTATAGTTACGGCATGGTATGAACTTACGAAGCCAGCACCGAATGAACTTCGGAAGAAATCGTTTCCAGCGAGAACTGAAGCTGCATATTCGGGATACGCGTCGCTCAGGTAGTTCAATACGGAATTAAACAGAAGGAACGCTCCGATCGAGAACCATCCGGTGCCGATGATGGGGACGATCCAGTGAATACTAGCACGCGACGACCAACCGAACCAGAAGAGGCAGATAGGAATCGCAAAGGCACCAACAAATGAAGGAGGCAGTCTCCACTCTGGCTTGAGCTCTCCATCATCATTGAACTTGGGTTCGATGTACTTGTGCTGATACCACACAAACGGAGGCAGAACAACAAAAACAGCAACCAAAATGCCGAGATAGGCAAGACCTTGGATGCCTAGAGAGAAGCCATAGATCTCACCAAAGACAATAGGGAAAGACTCGAACCAGATGTATAGCAGACCGTAGATGAGAGCGATATAGAGGTTGAGTGCGAACACGATAGGCTCGCCCAGACTCAGCTGGAAGGGTCGTACCAGAGTCATCAACGCGATGTCCTTCATGGACATGTCATGCGTGGCGAGCTCAGCCTCACACACGAGCTTGTCATTGCCAGTGAGCTTTCGCAGGCGACGACTTCGGCGGTAAAGAATGTTCGCAGGGGATGTCTCGGGAAGGAAGAAGAAGAAGAGCACGAGTGAGGCACCTGACAACCACATGAGTTCCCAGATAGTCCACCTCCAACCTCTTGCTTCAGCAGCAAAACCTCCCACGAGAGGACCAAGGGTAGGACCACAGATGGCTCCGACACCCCAGACAGCAAGACCATAGGTTCGCTTAGCTGGCTTGTACATATCGCCAATCGACGCTCCACCCGTTGCGAGCGATGGAGACCCGATGAAGCCGGTGATGAATCGGAAGGCGAGAAGCATACCGAAGTTCGTAGCAAGGGCGGTAGGCACTTGAAGAACGACGAACAACGCCAGTGTGATGATGTAGACAGGGTTTCGACCGATCTGTGGGATCTCAGATAGCGGAGACCAGACCATGGGACCGAGACCGTAGCCAGCAACGAAGAGTGTGAGACCGAGAGTGGCAGCGACTTGAGAGACGCCGAACTCTTGCATCACATCTTGTAAACCGGCCGTGTAGATGGCTGAGCCGATGTAGACGGAGAATGTAAGGAGGCAGATCTCGAAGGTGATGAAGAATCTCTTGATTCGCGACCAGTTCCTGGGATTCTATTCTGTCAGTATATGGTAGCGCCAGGGAGATAGAGGACTTACTTCAGAATCATCAGGACCATACCAGTCCACAACATGAACATCCTTTCCCTTCTCCTTGTCAACAACACGCCCACTGACCTCATTCACCGTCCTCCCATTTCCTTCAGAGACAGCGGTATCCGAAGAATCAGACCTCGTCTGCTCTCTCCTCTCACCTTCAGGAGCCTGCGGCTGGCCATGCCTGGCCATATTCCCCGACTTCTCGACGTGTACGTATTTCTTCCATAGCGACGGATCTTCTTCCTCGGGATACTTGAACACTCTTCCACCCGTCAGCAGACGTAGGATATGGCTGAAAATAGTATCGCGAAGTAACTCCTTCATATTGAACGCCAAGATGGATTAACCTGAACAAGAGGCCAAGAAACCCAAATTGGGATTTGAGGCGCCCATTCTATAGAGAAAAAGTACCGTGTATGTCGTCATGATCATCGTGTCATAGAAAGACCAGGTAGTTTACCTCGTGGATCACTAAATTGGGTCTACGCACAGAGCTTTGTCTTCTTTTCTCTGTTAGTGAGAGATTCGGAAGTACAGGAAGCAACGGGGATCGATCATCGTGGGTAGATCTAGATCGGGTCGAGCCGTGCTGCAGAGTCTAACCAATGGTGTACCTAACGTGATTTGGTAGGGTCTTTTTACGATGGAGTCGTGGTGGAGCTTTTGGTGAGGTCATGGACATTGGGTGGTTTATGACGCCTATGACTTTTTGGGCACGACGTAGTCTTTTTTTGTGGTCGACTTTTTAATGAGTCAATCGAGATTCCTTCAGCCTTGCATGAGTCGGTCGTCTGATACAAGCGATTGAGGTGCTGATGTTCTGATCTGGTAAGAATTTGGACGTGAAATGACGGCTCACTTGAAAGGTGCCGCGACTCGAGGATACCACGGCTGCAGAATCAAAATCTGACAGGAATATTGGAATCGTGAAACTAGAACAATCGCTACTATGCTGCGAAAAAGAAAAGAAAAGAAAAGAATAAGAACAATAGAAGGCTATACATGAATCGTGGTTGTAGAGATGAATGGCCCGGGACAGCTGGTACAGTTTCGCAAGTGGAAGCAGCACATCGAGAAGAGTCCCAAATCGAGCAGATTATCCGTCAATTGCCCACCTACCAAACTGATAGGATGGTAAACTCTTCGGAACTGGAACATATGACTCCGATAAAAAATGATCCTTTCGAATGTGCCTGTTCCTGAAGGATTCAGCGCCCCACTGTGAATTGGCTTGGCTGATGTGAGCCACTTCACACTTCCGCAGCGGATTAGCAGATGGCTTACCTGTCGGAACAAGGGAAAAAGGGTGAGCCAGCAAATAAGCCAACGTCAAAAATCACAACATGTTATTCTATTGGTTAACAGAATAGTAAGCTGTCATCCCAAATACTACTAGGCACTTTTTTAAAACACTTTTCCGTATTGTAAACGAGAATCGGAGTCCTCATGGCTGTGTCTCAGCCTCCAGAGGAGCGGCGGACTTTTACCCCCCTGCAACTCCGCTTGTAAGCCGCATCCGTCAATGCTTTGTACTTTATAACCGCGTTCGCATCTCCTCGAAATTGTATTGTATATCACTCTCAAATCGTTTCAGCTGCTCTTCCATCCAATCATCATGAAGATTCTTTTCATCGGCGCAACAGGCTCCATCGGAGGCGAAGCTCTTCGCCAATGTCTCGCTCACCCCAAGGTCACTTCAGTAGTCTGTTTTGTCCGCCGCCAGCTCCCCTCCGACGTCTCAAGCAACCCAAAGCTTCAAACGGTCATAATAAAAGACTTTGCGGTCTGGCCGGAAGATGTTCTTCTACCACATGTTGACGCTGCTGCTATGATATGGTAAGTCTCTTGAAGAGATGATACATGCCAGCTGCTGACAAGTTTAGTGCCATGGGGTCGTATAGAGGAAATGTGAATGCAGACATGGAATACCCTCTTGCATTCCAATTCGCATTTGCGCCTCTTCTGGAGAAGCAGCCGAAAAGACCTCGATTCCGCTTTATTCATCTCAGCGGCGCGTTCGTTATTCAAGACCAGGATGCTAAACTTTGGGTGAATGACTACCCTCGAAAGTTAAAGGTAACCTCTCTCCACGTCGGTCTTCTACAAAATGTCTAACCGTGGCGAATAGGGTCTATACGAAGTACGGTCTCAAGAGTTTGCAAAAGAACATGCTTCCGTATGGCGAACCTTTATGCTCCGACCTGCGGGTGTGATCACGCAAAGAAATATGGTTCTTGGTTGTATTGCGAAAATGATCTTGGGTGACGACTGGGTAGTGTTGAATAAAGAGCTGGGTGCTTACTTTACTTACCTGGCCATCAATGAGGAGAGCGAACCTGAGGGAACGTTTTTGATCGAGAATAGACATATCGTTGAGGGTGGAAGGGCGTTCTTGAAAGCTGAAGCATGAGGATCGCCATGGTCAATTTTGGGCATTCGAAATGGAGTTTCATCAGATCAGGAGTCAGATTGATGTTTCAAATAGCTTTTACTTAATACAACAAGCCCATTCACAGAAGTGACTGCTGTTCCTATTACATTCCATGAAATTCAACCCTTTTAACAATAATAACCGTGATATCGTCAAATAGAAAATCTGTAAACAAGTGAAATCCTGTTCACAGGTGATAGTCATCTAGACGCGCAACTCTCATGCCTCGTCGTTCCCACACGCCCTCAATCTTCATGTCCCGCGCACCGCTGGTCTATGTTAGTTCTTGTCTTCAAACGGAGCAGGGAAGCTACTTACTCATCCCTCCAGATAACCATGGGCTCGGACTCGCCTTTAGGAGGATTTCTAAACACCATGTTCTTCGTCTGTCGAACTGTTAGAATCAAGTTCGCTCTCTGTCAAGACGATGTACACTTACCAATCCCAATGACAAATGGATAGCTGGAGGATCAACAGTGATCTTGTTCGTGGGTGATCCGCCCTGAACCATAGTAGCGATGTTCTGCGCTACGACTGCCGCTTGAGCTGCACCAGGTCGAGCTGCCTTATGAGCTCCGCTGTCGGCAATATCACCGCAGGCGTACAGATTCGAATAGGCGGGATCGGCAAATTGCAAAGTTGTGCCAACTTTGATGAAGCCATTAGTTTGGTTGAGGATTTCATGTCCTGGAGTGGGTTGCAAATCTTGCAGAAACTGGTTGTTGGGTGTTTGGCCAGTAGCTGGGATGACGAGATTCGTGGGTATTTTGCGGCCGTCTTTTAATTCTAGTTCAAAATTTGAACCGTCTGTTGGGAAGCCTTTGTCTGGGATGACTGCTCGTGTGCCAGTAACCACGCTGTTACGCAAACATGGTTAGTGATGTATGAAGAACGGATATCATGCTGACTTACTCTACACCAAGCTCTTGCAAACGGTCGCGAATGATAGCATCCATCTTCGGATGATAGAGCTGCATAAGTCGATCTCTCGAATGTACCAAAGTGACCTTCTTTCCAGGATAGACCTCCCCCAGATCAGTAGCCATCTGCACGCCGACGGCTCCACCTCCAACAATAACAATCGACTCGGCATTCTTGATACCTTGCTGATATGTTTTGAAGTAATCTACCGAGGGCTTCTTGTCATCGTGTTGCATGTTACTTGGAGACTGGAGACGCGTTCCCGTAGCAACAACTGCATAGTCGAAGGGGATCTCTGTTGAGCCTTGCCATGGTCGGTCAAGTGTGATTTGGTTCTTTTGTAGAGAGACTGCTCTGGCTCTCACTATGGCATGGTTGGTGGCGTTTGGTAGGGAAGAGAAGAAGCCAGTGTATGGGATGAAAGCTTTGTGTTCATGCTCTGGCACGATGGCGAACCGGGGCTGAAGAGTCAGTATATACTGGGTTTGGGCTGGCTGCGTACTCACGAAGGCGAATAGATGGTGAAAGTGACTATGTGGTTCTATCAACAGTACCTGGATGAATGTCAATATCGAGAAACTGGAAGCTAGAACATTGTTTCTAAACTTACTCTGTGGGTGACAGGTAAAAGTGCAGCAAGTTCTTTCACGGCGGCCTATACATCGTCAGTAACTGTGACTTGCAGCGACATCGGTGCACTTACCAGCCCAACAAAGGAGCCGCCAACAACGATAACGTTCTTCAGTCCGGCAGTCATATTGATCAGTAGATTAAGAGAATAATAAATAATAGAAAGTGATTGATAGATCACAAGGATGCGCAGGGTCTTTTTATCTCAAGCCATCTTATCAATCTACGGGGTGTCCGCCGGATGTACGCTTTGCCGGACATCCGAATGTGCTTGCCGAGATCGGCTTCTTCCAGAATCCGGCATTCGGTTCGGCATCTCTTGTGTAAAAGAGCGAGTCGCGGGGAATTCGTATTGAATAGACCGAATCGGTTCCAAAAGAAAAAAAAAACACCTTCAGATAACAATTGAAGCTAACGCGGTGTATGTTCGTTTTGTAGCACGAGTTGTTGCGCGCGACTGTTGGTTACGATCGGCGACGAGCTGCGGCACATCGTATGCGCGCTCTAGCTCTGATGCGATGCAACAGAATATCGCAGGCGACGGAATTCTGTAACTGATGGAGTATTTGTCGCCTGTTTACAATTTACAGAAGTTCTATAAGTGTCAAGTTATCTGTTTGTTGAAACCTGCCTGTGACACCAAAGAACACTCACCCCAATGATCTTCTCTATTCGCAGGGATCATTTCGACACCAGACACTGTTACAGTCGCGTCTCAGGATGTTGCATGGAGCGCGTGAACTGACGATCAATCGTCATAGCATTTGAGAGTACTAGCAGCCCTACGCGAATTTGTCTGCGACGCATCACTTAACCCAAAAGTCGTTATATGCTGCGACCGAAGACAGAAGACAGGGCAGTCAGGCAAAGACGTCTGTCTACCCTAGAACCTTTGCTCATAACCACGCGTCCACCTTCCATCTTGGTCTCGAAATGCCCATCCAAATCGACATGGGTTTCAGCACGTGGGGTAACCTCACCAATCAGACTGTAAGGCTTAGCGGGCAGGATCTGGAGATAGCGGAGCCACGCCAATCAGGCCTAATAGTTCCTTGCATTTGGCGGGTTAGCGACTCTAGTTTACCGGAGCATGCCCCGAATACAGTGAGCCTAAGCCCTGGAGAGGAAGCAGCACACTCAAACGAGTGGTATGTCATCCAATTTCAGTGTTGGTCAGCCAAGACCAGCCCGTTTATTTTGACCCGTGGAGCGGCTTGGCTATGTGACTTTTTTGACAGCTGCTTGCGCCTCTTTCTCCTCTCTCTTCTCAATTCAAGCATGCCTCATCTGCAATGAAGTCATGCGACCTTCTCACGCAAACATTGGCTTCTGGCTAATATGGTTCATCGCTCTGCTATGGAGCTACCGCAACGGTTACGATGACCCCTCTTCCTTCTTCTACAAGAGCCGAATTGCCTTCGACCGTCGCTTCTCCGCAGCTCGCGAAAAACAGGTCGACGAGTACCTCGAGCGCGAAATATACCCGGTCAAGCACAAGCAGCGCACCGAAGTGCAGGTCGACAATGAGTTTCTATGTATAGGTATCCCGAGCATCAATCGCACCACGTCGGCCTTTCTCGCGCACACGGTCGGCAGCCTTGTTGATACGTTAACGCCGAATGAGCGCAATCAGATACACATTGTGGTGCTGCTTGCGGATAAGGACCCCAAGAAGCATTTCGCTTACGGCCAAGATTGGCTCTTTGGCCTTGCGGACGATGTACTTGTGTACTCCAACGACAGCAGCGATGCAAACGCGGGACCAGATCTCGACTACAAGGTCCTCCCGCACGATATTCGCGGCATGGGACGCAGCGACGATCGAGTCGAGAATATCCGCCTAGACCACTCCGTTCTCTTCGAAGCATGCCGACAACGAGATCCCACGTATTTTGCCCTCATCGAAGACGATATAATAGCTTCGCCGGACTGGTTCACACGGTTCAAGAAGGGCGTGATTGAGGTTGAGCAGCGAGCGACAGATGCGCATCACGATTGGATGTACCTGCGCTTGTTCTACTCAGAGATCTTCATGGGTTGGAACAACGAGGAGATCTTTGACTATCTCAAGGTCGTGATCTTGGGCTACACAGGGCTCATCGGTTCTCTTCTGCTCGCTCTTCGCTGTCGCCAGCGCCGTCACGCAGGATCCTTTGCGTCCAAGGACTTCGCACAAACAGTCGCTTTGCTTCTCGGTCTCTGGATCCCTGCCTGCCTCGCACTAGCCTTCGTGACAGGCCGCATCTCGCTGCATCGCCTCTTTACCCAAACACCAACCGTCCGCGAAATGCCGCGCTACGGATGCTGCGCGCAAGGTCTCGTCTTCCCCAACCACCACTTGGGAGCTTTGCAAGACTTTCTCCGCGAGCCACCGTACCAGTTCCCAGGCGACATGATCATGGAGGATTATGCGCGCGATCATCAATTGACTAAGTGGGCGCTTGATCCGAGCGTGATGCAACATGTTGGGCTGGTGGAGTCTTCTGATGGTCCTCGGAGAGCTGAGGTGTGGAACTTTAGCTTTGAGAGATTGCAAGGCGCGCGCGATTGATCGACCGACGCTGATCTCCGCATCAATTGATGCTCACGCCGTTGGAACGATGACCCGACTTCACGAGCGATGCCATCATGTCGCGACGCGCCATTCACCAGCACAATTGCGACGGACTTGCCAATGACAGACATAAATCGTTGTACATCACCCGACGAATAACACCGGGGAATGGAAATAGACCGCGTATATAACACAGCGATTTGCATGCGAGAAGCGATTGAGAGGCGCATATAAGGAGCAGGCTCCTCGAACACCACTGAACAAAAAGTCGAAATAAATTTAAAGCCTAGAATATAGTGACAGTCCATAAAATACCCAATCTTGCGTCAATGCTTCCACTAAAATATACTTTTGAACTTTATGATTGAGTAATTATACAAGCTCTTTGCGAAAATAAACACGCTGAAAGCCATCCTCTGTCCGCCTCTCAATCTCCACAAAGCCCATCTTGGGGTACAGCACCAGATTCTCAACCATGGCCACATTAGTATACAGCGTTAAAGCGGTGCACCCTCGCCATTTTGCGACGTCCTCAGCATACTGCATCAATACTCTTCCATAGCCACGACCCTGCGCCTTTGGGTCAACGACCATGTTATTGATACGGAGGTCCTTTGCGTTTTCCTCTTGGTATAGAACGAATGCGCCGACAATATCCTCGTCGCTTGATCGGAGGACGAAGATTGTATATGTGGGCGATGTGAGAATGGCCTGGTAGTCGGTTGACATTGGAGCTGGTGGTTTGTTCATGCGTGGGATGTATTTTGAGTATGCTTCATTGATGATAGACTGGATGGATAGTATGTCGGTAGCTTCAGCTCTTTTGAGCGAGAGGCCTGGGGAGATGAAAGGAGGATCATCCATCTTTGGAGCTGCGCTTTAGCAGCGATATTCTGACTGTTTTCGAAGCTTCCTAGAGGAACGATGTGAATTGTAAGTTAAGATTGAGAGATGTCCTTTGGCGCGATCAAAATGCTGGATTACGCCCCGAGGCCGGAATTACAAGTACGACGCTGTGAGTCAATCGGGCAGCCGCGACAGAGGGACAGGGGTACTTACAACGCTGAAAAATACTTACAGACGGACAGACCCCACTGAATTTAGCAGCAGCAGCGGGCGCGAAAATGCATGCCTTTAGCTGAGCTTAGTACCGAAGCCAGCTCTTGCATTCTTCCATGGAGTTTTCGACCATTGCCCGAGGCCCTGTCAATTAGAGGTCAGCGAAGGGGCTCGGACCGGACCGGGCAGGATGACAGGCCAATTGCCTCGCTGTAGCTCACAGGGCAATGCCGCTTCGATAAAGAAGTGTTCTTCGTCAGCTGGTCAATCAATGACGTTGCGTTGACTGCACTTCGCGTCCTTGTCAATCGTCATTGTAGTGGATAAAGATGGAGAAGTTGAGAAGGAAAAGGTGAACCTCGTCTACTGTACAAAAATTCCACTTCTCATGTCTTTGAACGCAACAAAAACATCATGCCCTGAGATCAGAGGTTCCAGCACATGTACTTCAAAAAATAAGCCATCAAACAGCTCCGCCAGATTCACACCAAATGCCAAACGCTTGGACCTGCACCTAAAGTTAGGAATACCCCGAAGACCCAAAGCGTTAATCCAGATCAACGTTTAATTGAACCAGGGCGATCTTGATCTTGTCAAGCTCGTGCGGGGCGACTTCAGCCCAGTGAGCCACGTTCGTCGATCCCATATGCATGCAAGCTCACGCCAATGATCTCATGATATCACGAACGTAACAATGATGCGATCATAGATGTGTCTTCATCACCTATAAAAGACCAATTGTCTGCAACTCATTTCCTAAATCACATTTCTTTTGCTCAAACATCAACAAACGAAACATTATACACATCATCATGTCTGACAAGCCCGCCACCAACCTCACTGGCACCGTGCCCAAGGCCATGGACGAGGAAGGAGCCATTGGCAAGCACTTCACCGGTAAGAATGCACGCTGTATCTTGCTATGGCATATCTGACCGACTTTGCAGAGAAGGGAGCCATTGGAGGCATGGCGCAAAAGATCGGAGGACCTCTCGACAAGGACGGCGCAATTGGCAAGCAGTTTAAGGCTGACGGAAGCATTGGAGGAACAGTTCAGAACAACATGGGCGGAGAGAAGAAGGCTTAATTTTACTGGCCTATAATTAATTCAATAAACCATTAATATCCCCAATTAATTCTCTCGAGACGATTGAATGTACTGTAAATGAATTGCGACCGTAAAATGCGGTGAGATTGCTGCTGCGATAAGCTGTTTCTGTGCTGTAGCTGTCAGTATTTGTGCTATGCTGTCCATCATGGTGACGTTTGTACTAGCGCCAAGCGCTGACAGCAGAATAACCCCGCTGTCATCGGCTGTTTTCCACTATAGAAAGGACCAAATCTTCCGGACCTCATACAAACGTGTCGGAAATGTTGTGCAAATAGTGACGACGTTCTGATGTGAAACCGCAAATACTGACGCACTTCAATATGTATTTCGCTTCAATGGCATGAGCTCTTGCCAATCAGGCTATTCTCATTTGTCAATCATGCGCATTGTACGGCTCATTGACAGCTCCGCAGCAACAGCTCTCATGATATAGAGCTCCATCACGCGCAGCTTGTTCTTTCGTCACAAACACTTTTCTTCCGAATCATAGCTTCACAGCCTAGAATGCTCTTCTCAGTAACCTCGGCTGCTTTTAGAGTTTCTCGCATCTCTCGTCGTTGCACAGTCCAGCTATCTTTCAGAGCTTATCAGTCCACCATGGCGACTTCCAAATCACAGCAGTTCTTTCATACTTCGGGTGCGACCGACTCGGTCTGGGTGCATCAAGATCCTGTTTCGAACAGACCTTCGTTTCAAAAGCTGAATCAGGATATCGAGACTGATGTGTGTGTCATCGGCGCAGGCATTGGTGGAATTTCCACAGCATTTGAGCTTGTGAAGAGAGGAAGAGAAGTCGTCCTTCTTGAAGCTCGACAGGTTCTATCAGGAGAGACTGGTCGCACCAGTGGACATCTGACCAACGACCTGGACGATGGTTATACTGAGATCGCTAAGAAGCACGGTGATGAGGGCGCTAAAGCTGCTGCTGAGAGTCATGCCTGGGGAAGAGATCGCGTTGGCGAAATTGCAGAGATGCTAGGCATCGAGTGTGAATATCGCAAGCTACCGGCCTACGAAGTTTCCCAATACTCAACCAAGCAGAAGAAAGAGCACGAGGAAGAGATGAATGAACTGCGCAAGGAAGAAGCAGCGCAAAGGAAGTATGGTATCGATTCCAGATTCGATGTGAGTACCCATTCCGCTTATCGTTTTGAAATGCGTTGCACCATCCTCTTATGAGACTCGAGCTAACCCTTTGCCCAGGAAACGCTAGCCGTCAAGGGTTGGGATGGCGCCATCGACCAGCGAGGAGGTCTCATTGTCAAGGACCAAGCTACCTTCCACCCAACAAAGTATCTCAACGGAGTCCTGAAGTGGCTCAAGGCCCAGCCCAACTTCCAATGCTTCGACCAAACCCGAGTTATGTCAGTCGAAGAGAAGGGCATTGAAATATTTGGAATTGGCAATAAATCTGTTCTCATCCAGACATCAGATGGAAAGACGGTCAAGTGTAACAACGCCGTCGAGGCCACTTGCGTTCCTCTACAGAAGCTCAGCGTCATCGCTCAGATGGAGTACATGCGATCATACTGTATTGCTGCCAAGGTACCAAAGGGTGCTATCGAGGATTGTCTCCTCTACGACCAGGCCGAGGAGTACAAGTACATCCGTCTCACAGCATGCGACGACCAACACGATTACCTTGTTGTCGGAGGCTGCGACCACAAGGTTGGACAGGAAGATACCACTACCGAATTCCAGGAGCTGGAGAACTGGACTCGCGAACGCTTCTCACAGGTTGGCTCTGTTGACTACAAATGGAGTGGCCAGATCTTTGAACCTGTTGACTTCATGCAGTTCATCGGCAAGAACCAGGGCAACGACCACATTTATATCATCACCGGTGACTCTGGCGACGGCTTGACACATGGAGTGTTGGCTGGTCGTCTGATCGCTGATGAGATCGATGATATCAAGAACCCATGGGCTGAGGTTTACTCCCCTAAGCGCATTGCTTCCATGCTCAAGTCCCTTCCAAGCATGATTTCGCATGATCTGCAAATCAATGCGCAGTACAAGCGATTGTTGGAATCCGATATCACTGATATCGAGGATCTTGGTCGCGGTATGGGTGGTGTATTGAACAAGGTAAGCACTCAATTCACTGATTGCTGAACATAGACTAACTCTCTCAGGTCGGATCCAAGCCCATTGCGGTGTACAAGGACGAAGAGGGAAATGTCAAGCAGTACAGCGCCCTGTGTCCGCACATGAAGGGTGTCGTGTGTTGGAACACTACTGAGAGGAGTTTCGATTGTCCTGTTCATGGCAGTCGATTCTCTCGAGAGGGTATTTGTGTTATGGGACCGGCAAAGGGTAACTTGCCTCCGGTCGATGATGCTGGTGAGGCTGATCAGAAGAATGTCGCCGGTAGTTAGGCCATTAAGCGTAGGATATAGGCATCCATCAAGCATTGTCCCCCACTAAATATTGAAATAATCCAATTGACTTGATACATGACCCAGCCTCGAGTTCGGGTTCTATACCTCTTCATTGGACGTCTCGTACCCATAATTTTAGGCTCTTCCAGATGCCCGTTTAACCCGTATCCGTCTCTGAAACCGCATGTTTATATACGCGGAGCATGGATTGGCCCAACGGGTATACGCGTACAACTCCCCTAGCTCAAATTGATAAGCTGACACGCGTCCGCGGACCAATGAATGTCGCCTCACGTCAGATCAACTGGTATGCACCCGAGGAATCCGAGCCGTGGCGACAGAATAATCCCGACATTTTCAGGCTGAATCCTCACGTCATCTTTTGTGACACCCTTTCCAAGCGGGGTAAATCCACTGATGACGCCAACATTCGCTTCCTCTTTGACAGCGTCATCTCCACTCACTGTTCCAACGTCTGGGCATCATTGACCGTTGTCCATCACAGAAATTATACATATCAGCCCCTGGGCCTAGCTGGCTAAGACCTTTTCCTCTTCTGTGCCTCTTTCCTTCTCTTCATCCTTACTTTTCCGATAGTCAATACTATTTTTTACTATCACAATGAGGTCTCTTTTGACTCTCACTTTGGCCACGGCCACTTCCGCTTTCGTCCTCCCAGAGTCTCTTGATAGTCTGAACGCTTTCAAAAATGATATCAAGCAGACTCTTGAGGATATCCCCGTCCGCATCCAAAAGTCTCTCGATGAGGCGACCGATCAGCTTGGCAACGAGATCTCTTCCGCTCTGCACCACAAGCTTCAAGACGAAGATGCCTTCTTCAACGAGTTAGCCGACGACCAAGAGACCAACACTGAAGAGTTCGCTTCCATTTTTGGCCGAACAGGTGGTGACTTTACAGACCATACTACCTACGAACTCATCGCCAAGAGCAACTACACCAAGAAGTTCTTCAAGCTCGTAAAGGAGCATGAGAAATTCGGAAAGTTGCTTAACAGCACTGACCAAAACTATACTCTTTTCGTCCCTATTGATGAGGCGTTTGAGCATATCCCCCATGACAAGAAGCACAAGCCTAGCGATGAGTTCGTCCAAGACGTTCTCAACTACCACCTCGGTATTGGAGAGTATCCTGCTTCAAGAATTCTCTTCACACATACTGTTCCTACTACGTTGAAGGAGAAGTTGCTCGGTGATAAGCCTCAGCGTCTTCGAACTAGCGTCGGACTTTCTGGTGTAAGGGTTAACTTGTACAGCAAGGTCATTGCCGTCAACTTTGTGAGTATCCTAACGAACTTCCACAACTTGATTTGGACTAACACTTTATAGAAAACCAAGAACGGTATCATCCACGCTGTCAACAGAATCCTTGTTCCCCCTCCCTACATCGGCAAGGAGATCAGCCTCTTCCCTGCCCAATTCTCCACCCTCCTCCTCGCCTACGACAAGACCGACTTCGTCAAATACATCCACGACGTCCCCATGGTCGGCAGCACTGTCTTCGCGCCCTCCAACGAAGCGTGGTCCCGTCTCGGTCCTCGCGCCAACGCCTTCCTGTTCAACACCGAAACCGGCAAGAAGTATCTCCGTGCCTTGCTCAAGTACCAAATCGTCCCCAACATTACACTCTACAGTGATGAAGTCTACTACGGCGACGAGAAGCAGACCTCCAAGAAGCTCTTTGGACATGGCGATGATTTCCACATTGAGTTGCCCACGCTTTTGGAGAGGAGCGTTGGCGTCGATGTGCATACCTTCAAGAGCTGGACTACTATTGTTTTGAACGGACATGTTGTTGTTGGGTTCAACGATGCCGTTGGCAAGAATGGTGTCATTCACGTTCCTCGAACTATCCCCATTCCCCCTCACAGGAAGGGCGAGCACCCTGACAGTGTGGATGGTGAGATCAGTGTCGAGGAACTTAAGGAGAGACTGCAGGATTATGTAGAGGATGATGATGAGCTTGATTGGCAGGATGGTGAGTTGTAAGCATTGCTTCTCACTATTCTAGGGTTTTCGAGATATAGGTTCTCATAAAAGGTTAACATCATGATGAGTACCATAAAAGATCTTCTTCTTCCAAGATGTTAGCAGTTAAACACTTTTGATGAGGAAGTAAGTTACTGCTAACAAGGAAATGTTCGGCTGGTAACAGCTTGGAAGAAGGAAAGCTTTTATGGTACGCCTCGCGATGTGGCTTCGGATGATTCATGATATAATCTTTGATAGCAACAAACTTCTATATCATCGGTCGTGTCTATGTTGAGATGCTCGGAAGATAATTACGGATGGATATAGCAAATAGCTAAGTAGAACAACAATGTCGTTATTCATAAATCAATCAATGACAGAAATGACTTTTAAAGATGCATATTTCTGAGTCTAGAACTAGATTGCTTTTCAAAGGGCTATCGGTTCATCTAGGAGTGAAATATAGTTGCTGTTTAGGCACCCAAGGACAGTGTCCCACCTCAATAACAAATCTGTGGAAAGCGGCCCTCCAGGTCAAGGTGATGATGAAAAATAATTGTCTCAGAGTTGCTGCCTGAAAGCACATCCCATGCACTGAATTAATAATTTGACCCACTGGTGCCATCGTCAAGGAATTCCTATCAGCGCTACACAAACAGCGCTTCGTTCTGATTCTCCCATCCACCTAGCTCGCCTTTCACCCTTGTGATCCTCATTCACTAATATTTCCATTCTTCCTTCACTTCCCCTTACTCCATCCGCATCCAATCATTCCATCAAGATGGCTTCCTCTGAAGACTACTCCAGCGATGACATTCCCGAGATCAAGTCGGAAGCCCATGCCATCTCTGGCCAGACTCTTTTCTCCGTCGAGGAATACGGCAAGAAGTGGTATGAGCGCGGTGTCGAGGCTGGCCTCGCTCAAGCTACCGAGGAGGCTGAGGGCATTGGTTTTGCCTTTGCATCGGAAGATCATGAAGAGACCATCAACTCTTTGACCGCTGAGAATGATGAGCTCAAGCGACAAGTCGAAAAATTGAAAGCCTACCAAGATATCGCACTTTATGCTCGTAAGCATTACAGCTGACCTTTTACAGATGTCATTCATTGACTTTGCCTACAGGAGACTCCCTCGACAGCATCACTGACAACACACAGAAGCTTTTGAGCTTTTGGACTGGAGGCTCCTATGAGTCGTACAGAAAGCTTGTTGAACTGGATGCTCAAGCCCAAGGCTTCAAAGAAGTGTGCCACAGAAAGATGGTCAAGGCTTCTCGCGAACTAAGCGGAGAGTTGAGATCCCAGAGAGCGAAGTCGAAGGCAAGCGTAGGCCCAACCAGCTCTGACTGTTCTCCTTCCTAGGCCATTTACGATATTTGGGGCTTTCTGGCTGGGTTGGCTATGTGAGCAATGGGCAAGGCGTTCTATGGGGTTAAAGAAGGAAGTGAGGCGTTCATCAGGTGACGATCAAGATATCCCCAATACAAAAATGATGACACTTCATGCAATCAAACAAGGCAATACTTCCGTCTGTTCTAATAGTTACCGGTCATGAGGTGACGGGCTCGCTGATTCTTGAGGGAGTCCAGCCTATTCTATATATTCTCACTACTGGCCTCAATTACCATGATAAACATGGCTTCGTTCGATTTGCACCACCAACAAACATTGCCAACCTTCGTGCTATCCTAGTGATCGCCAGTGCTGGATTCTAGCACCTGCTCATGGGTCTGCCACTGCCCGACAGCTGCCAACTGCCAGCAACTGGCGGGTGATCTTGAACTCGCTTCCGGATGCCACCAATGTGATTAGATAACTTCTCAATATAAATTATTCCTCCCAAACATCTACCTTCTACTCTGCATTCTGCATCATCCAGTGTCTTCTAAACACATATCGCAATCATCACAAACCGATTTGAAAATGACGCGCATCATCATAAAGCGAAAATTGCGCGCTTCCTCTCCCACTCCTTCGCCTACAATCCCTTCCTCTCCGGCTTCATCTAGCACTACCTCTTCGCCTTCTCATATTCCCATCACGAGGAGTGCCACCAAAACCCAAGTCCGACTGTATCGCGGCTCGAAAGAATGCCCCATTTGCAAGGCGATTATCGTCAACCGCAACAATGCACTAAAGCGTCACACTGACAGACACGCGACACTCGCCGAGCTCGAAGTAAAGATCACTATATCCCATCCTGTAACCTGTACTGATACTACTTCCTAGACCACGAACTTCGATCTCGAGCCCGACCGAAACGGGCTATCTGATGCCGACACAGCTCGCGCCCGCAAGATGTGGCAGTCCATCCCCGCCAGCATTCGCAACTCTGGCGGTACCTTTCAAGATGGTCCTCTTGCTGGAAAGGGAGAAGTCGCCGGTATGCCTGAGGTGTTCATGGTAAATGGCCGACTCAAGAAGAAGTTTATGTGGATCAGGAAGGATCTTGGTGGGCGGATTGGACGACGACCTTTGAAGGCCTTGAAGGATGCGAACTCTGGGGCTGCTGACTCTCCGGCCAAGTAATCACAACTTTTGGGTTGGCAATTTGGACTTCATGAGTCTCATTCCTCTCCGCTTGTCATCATATTCCAGGAAAGGAACGGGTCGGTTATCAAAATGGCCTGTTCAACACTTCGGAGTGAGCACGGATATATCAAGGTCTAGTCATTTGTGTATTCACGTCAATTTGTTGGCATAGACTGAAAGAAAGAATACGATTTTATGTTACAACTATCAGCTAATAACTGTTCACACCAAGATGCAGGAAGCTCTCAGTTTTTCTTTGGGGGCTCTGGAAGACCATACTTGAACGACAGAAGCGACTCGGCGTCTTGTTTCCTCAAGTACTCCTCAAGACTATCAGTCTTGACAGGCTTCTTGAGCTGGCCAGGCGTGATGACCCCTTCAATCCCTTCCGTGTATCCATACTCATCCAAGTAAGCAGGCCCGTCAAGCACTTCGTAAGGAAGACCGGTTTTCTTAAACATCTCCTCCTCAGTCATGGTCCTCAGAGTAGCCTTTTTACCTGTGACCTTGCTCCAAGTTTCGACGACCTCAATCATGGAAAGGTAGCTGTCGTATGCCAGCAGTTTCGTTCTAGCAGGTTCGGATTCTACTAGAGCTTGGACGAATACGCCGGTTGACTTGGCGGTGTCAATAATGGGCATTCGCAGATTCCCAGAGGCTGGGATTTCCAAGACATATTCGCCAGTCTCGGCATCCTTCTTGGGGTACAGGAAGGCGTTGGTCGCGTAAGCTCCGACGTAGATATAAGATGTATTTTGGGCAAGATCAGGCACCTCATTTTCGATATAGTTGACAGCTGCGGCCTTGGTCTCCCAGTGATGACAGTGAGAGAACTTTCCTTTAGAAACCTCCTTCATGGGCCCAAGGGCAGAGTAGATGCACTTCTCAAGGGTCTCGGTCTTGGAAGCAGCATACGCCGCATTCTTCACATGTAGACCCTCGGTATCATATCCGATGCTTTGACTAGTAGCCTGGTCTTTTCCGTCTGCCAGAGCAGATACGTAAGGCGCCCAGAAGTCTGTGTTGATGAAGATGGCATGTGCGCCCTCGAAAGCACGGACTAACGACTCGGCGTCGTTCATGTCTGCTTCAACAATCTCAGCTCCAAGCTCTTTTAGAGCTTGTGCCTTCTGAGAGGTTGAGCTGCGTGTGAGAGCGCGGACATGCCAGTTGGGGAGGCGGAGGAAGGTCCTGGCGACGGAACCTCCTTGTGTTCCTGTACTGCCGACAACAGCGATAGTTTTGGTGGACATCTTTGGCGTTTGGTGAATACGGACAGATAATTGCTATGATGAGGTGCAAAGCTGGAATGACTTGCAATGGCTTGAGCAATTCATCTTTGGCTTCTTGTGTTGTGGTATTTATACTAATTTGCACTCTACTCATAATGATCTCTTCGTGCTACTGCGGACAATTCGGCGATAAACTCAACCACTGTCCGATTGGACCTCCAATAGTAAGCCACTCAAGATTGGCTTCAGAGGCGAGAGCAGCCGAGCGCTGATTGGTTCAAAAACCGTAAGCCAGACTGCCCCACTCCATTTTCGGCTTGACCACCATGCAAATCCGGAATCAGGATTCACTTGCTGACAGAACAATCGCCTCATCATTCTCGAGCATCTCTTGTTCATCCGAGCGAATGCAGAGAAATGGCTGCCGTCGATACAAACGAGGTCAACACTATGAAGCGGAGTGGTGGGGCTGCCCAAGATGCTGCTCAACCGTCCGCTAAGCGTCGCGTCTTAACCCCTGCCAGAAGGGAGCAAAACAGGCTGGCGCAAAAGGCATACAGTGAGTTGAAGAGTATCAAATAGCCATGATTGTTTGTCCCTAACCAAGTTTCTCGTAGGAGAAAGGCAAAAGGAAGAGAGGAAATTAATAAAAGAAAAGAGGTCTCGAGCAAAAGATAACCCGCGGCCTCGGCCACTTTTGAAGCGCGATGCACCAGCGCAAGAGGAAAATCAGAGCCCTGGCCAACTCACCAAAATCATTGAGCCCGTGTCGCCAAGCACCACCGAGTCAAGCAATGAACCCAACTTCCCAGATGTCTATCTCAACATGCTTCAATTCTTCCCAACAGCTTTCTTCGGATCTTGTCTCGCCAATGCAAGATCACTGGGCTTTGACCTCGAAGTCGTCGCAAATTGCAATGCTGATAACATATCTCCATTCTTCCAACCCAGCATCTCCGGAACCCCAAACTGTAGGGCTCTTGGCTCAGCGTTCATCTCTTCCTTCAATAATACCAGCGTCCCCGTGCACTTACGCCCTACGCTGGCGCAGATTCTCATACCTCATCACATAAGTCTGGATTTGGTCCCTCTTCCTTTTCTGCGCGAGCGCGCTATCATGGCATCTGCTGCCTTACCTTCCACTTTTAATATTTGGGAGATGAAGCTTGATATATACGCCAGAGGAGGCTTGACAACGTGGAGACTAGGTTCTGGGATGGGAGAGAAGTCCAAGGATAGCTACCCACCCTGGGACATGAAGAGTTGGGAGGCTGCGCCATGGTTCCTGGACAAGTGGTGCATGGTCATGGGGAAGGATTATGAGAAGATTCAGCAGCAGAGTATTGGATGGCAGGTTGTGAGAGACATGATATGCTCACAAGATACGTTCCAAGGCTTCAATGAATGTCTTGTGGCTTAGAGTTACATAATACAGTTATACCAGAGTTCTCGCGCCATATTTTCATACTGGAATACCTCTGGCCAAACAACTGCACTCAATGCCAGTCTCGCGATCTCCCAGTCTGTGATTCTGGTCACGACACTCCACTCTCTAACAAACCCTTCATAAGCCACTTGCATCTCGTCCAACATCCCACCAGCAGAAACAGCCGCTCGGTCAAGGCTCATTGCACCAACAAACGCTTTCCAGAGCCAGAGATCCGACAGAACTCGAGAACGACGTCTATCAATCTCCAGGTCTTGGTAGAGGATAAACAAGATGCGACGATGGAGATGTGGCTCGATTGGATCACCAGCGTTCCAGAACCTGAGGATAGTATGGAGGTATAGACCTGCTGCTGCATTCAAGCCAGACCATGATGAGGTGAAAGATGAACGGGGCTCAGAAGACGTTGTTGTTTTCTTCTCGCTCGAGATTGACTCAATGTGTGATCCAACGACAAGTAGAAGTAGTCTCGTAGCAGCGCCCTCCTGCCACATCATTTGCTGATCCATAAAGTCCATCGCCTGGGCTCTCATGCGGGATGTGGCAGTAAGCGTAGCCAGGCATTCCACAATCTCGGTGCCATCGATCTCAATGAACGTTGAGCCTGGGGGAAGTTCACTGAAGAAGAAGGGTAGCATCTTCAACGCCTTGAGCCGAATATCAAGACCTTGCATCTCATGTTTGTGCCACTCGTGCATGAGCTTTTCGACCAGAGCTGGTGGGGGCTTTTGTCCTGATTTCGTGACGCTGGCGTCGACGAGGACGTCTTCGACTCTGCTTTTGAAGCCGTGGATGAAATTGTATGCACTGGGGTACTGTTAGTGACCTGTGACTGGGTGCGGGGAGGGGCACGAACAATAGAACCCATCGGTTCGCCAGCTCATCGTCCAGACCATGGTCTATTGGTGTTGTAATATTAGTTGGTCTATGAAGGTCCATGAACCTCATTAGACCATCCATATGTGTCTCTGCTGTAACGATATTTCCAAGTGCACACTAAAACCGTCAACTGCTGTCGTTTTCTTAGAGCAATGAATGTAGGCATGTTACCTCAGAGAAACACAAAGTGGAAATGTTTCTCACGCAAACTGCATATTTGGTATCTGATTTCTGGAGAAACCTATTCACGTCACTCATTGTCTGAATCTTGTGGAACAAGAAAGTGGGTTCAAAGGACTGAAGCTGACCAGCGTTCCAAGCATAGTGGAGTCCAGCAATGAGCATAGTGTTGCGTAGTGCATCACTGCTGTGTGCGACAGATTGCAACCTAAGATGTCAGAATTTATTATTTCATTGAAGAAACGTGAATTAAACTTACAAGCCTCGTCGTCTCTCTTTTGGTACAACGTCGAACGGATCTTCTAGCGCATAAACTTCCCCTCGTCAGTACCTCAACTTTGGACAGGTCTAGCCAGCTTACAATAGTGGAACAGCTCATCAGATCGATAGGCCATGGGTATTGGCCGTGTCGCGACAGATGTGCAAGACCCAATGGCTTTAGGCATAGTCACTGCATCAGTCCAAGGCTGCTGCTCTCCTGGGAGACATTTCTTTCTCCGCTCGCGAAGCGGCAAGACTGCAGAGGGATATTCGCATTGTCGCTGTACTGATAGGCAATTTCCACTGGATCCGAGAGTCAGCCAGGTCTTACAAGCATAAGTGTGTTCTGGGGCGCATTTTACTAACCAGATCGGACGCACCTCATCGCATTTTTGGTGGCGCTGTCTGCATGTCAGACACCCCGTTCGGCTGCGAGTGTAGTACTGTTTCTGTTTCGGCTTCTTGGCAGCCACTTCAGCTGAAACAACCATGATAACGGTGGTGTAACGAGAACAGCTTGTAATTCGTGGTAGGGGATAATGTGAAATGCAGATTATGTCTCGTCAGACAAAATCCCTGGGGTTAGTGATGCTGACAGCGCTAAGCTGTCTTGGGACGATTACGCGTGTAAGCGAGCAAGGGGTCCTCAATGATGTCAAAAACATGCATCTATTATAAAACATTCAAATCAGTGGAGTGTCTACGTACAGCTTGAGAGAAATATAACATCACTTCCAACCACTTACCACCTATTCCGAAGCACTGTATCTTGAATTTGGAACCAAGGTATAAGCTTCCCTCCTGATACCCAGCAGGTTCTTGATCATTACGCTTGTAGACTCTGTGATCTGGAGGCATTGAAGATCAGAAGCTGTGATCAAGTACGATCATCCTGCTATCGGGGCCACCGAGACAACTCCGTTTCGCAACACAGCACTTCTTGATCTAGGAACTGTCCCAAAGCTGTAAATTGTTCGACTGTATCCAGACACAAGCATGGCTTGAAGTCGCACACAAACATGCGTAACATGTGTTCTTGATTATAAAATCTCCATTCTCTCTTCCTCCAGGGACACGGATAGAACTTACCTTTTTTTGATAAACAAGTAAAATCCATATTTCGTCGATGTCGTTCTTGGAAGTCACTACAATCTCGCAGTCAAAGGCTGCAAAACTCACCACCCTTCGAAGTCTGCCGAGCAGAGGCGCTTGCGATTGTGCCGTACGGTTCGCCAATGGTCAATGCTGGTGCTATTGTGGCTGCAAAAGTATCATTCAACAGAGATACTATGGTCGGTGTAATCGATGCATTGAGATACATCCTATGCCTGTTATACCCACCCCAGAAAGTCAGATCTATGATTGCTAGTAACGGGAAGCTGAATAGGAAAGATCATGGTGATGAATATCGCCTTAGTAGGTGGTAGGAATGACATGGATTCAGGAACAGTTTATAGGTGAATAGGAATGGGCAGATGGCTCGGACATACGCACATGCAGGGATTCACTTATCGGAGTGAAGGTGAAGGGATACGTCGCTGACCATGATTCATTGTCTAGTCCGATTGACTTTGTGAAGCATTGTTCGCAGTCATGTACATAAGGCCAGGTCATAACTATAACCTCAGGGTCAATCAAATCACACAGCACCTCAAGCGAAAAAGCAAAACGAACAAGAAATCCAAAAACAGATTATCAAGAACCATGTTTCACCAAGGAAACCTTACTCCACCCGCTTCCCCTATTCAGGAGGTTGACTTGCCTGGTGGTATCATACAAGTAGCCAACCCTCCATGCGAATGCATTTGCGGTTGCAGAAGAGTCGTTCAGGATACAAGCGCGATGCTGTGCAATCGTTGCAAGGAGAATTGCGGAGAGGAAAGTGACTCGGAGGATCTTATCGCGACGGATAGTATCAAGGATTGCCCCTCTGATTAGATGATAGAGGTTATGGGCTAGGCAAGGGAATGGGCTGGTTATGGAACATAGATAGAAGGTTGTTGTGCAGAATGCACTGAAGCACAAATAAAAGGTTCTGCTCTTAGCTGCCCCGAGCTATCCCAATCGTGTAATCAGGATGATAGTGAAAGGATGCACAAGAGCAACAGTGATGCAGATAAGAGCATTTTATACATATAAATAGCAGTCCCCTCGTGCCTAGACACTTGCCTTTCCGCAATTCCACAATCAAGCAACTCCTTCGAACTAGATATATTCAACAGCCATGCCTTATAACAACAGCCTCGGCCTCAACGCCAATTCGCCTGGTGGTATCATGGAAGCAGCTAACCCTCGATGCCAATGCCATTGCGTCTGCAAAAGAATCGTCCAGGATAGGACCTCGCAGCTGTGCGGCCCTTGCAAAGATGTCTGTTCTTTAGTCAATCTTCAGAACTCAAGTGAGACTAATAAAGAATGCAACAAGAAGACTCCGGTCGACAAGGATGAGCGTCGGTGATTGGCATTCCCAGTCAATAGTGAGATAGATATTGAGTCGGGCAAGCAGGTAGCCATGTCTGACTCCAACAACCTCAACGTCAAGCAATCTAGTATTAAAGGGAGTCCTCACGCTTCGTCTTACATTTCAGCTCAGGAGTCTCGTCCATCCTCTAGTATAGCCGATCGTGACGGGAGACAGCAAGTTGCCCCGTTATGTAGTTGCTTATGCGGCTGCAGGGCGGTCGTTAAACGAGCCTTTATGGGGCGCTGCGACCCCTGCATCTGGTACCACCCTCAATAGTGGCTCTATACTGAGCAGGAGACAATAGCTTACCTAGAATAGTAAACAGGTGAACTTTTAGATCCCCACTACCCATGTCCTGCTTCGTGATCTGTTGATGGTGAAATCTACGTATATGATCAACCAACCCCAAACCCATCCGTCCATGCAAAGCCACCACTTCCATCACTAACATCATTTCCGTGTTATGCCAAGACCTTATGTATCCCGAAACAGCCAAGATGTCCAAAACCCTGACTGTTGCCGTCGGCGAACCTGTCTCATAATCTTGACGTTTTTGTCTTAGCGTGCTTGTAGGTATGTGGCCAACGACGCCCAAGGCGGATAACGATGCCAGGGCGGAAGCTTAATTTCAGCCTCGGGGGTCGAGCCTTTACTAGCTCGGTGGTCTGTCAAGGGTTTAAAGGGAAAGAGGCTGCTCCGTCCACTCGCAGAGGAAGGACGTCCCCTCCGATGCACTTACACAATCTGCATCAACCTTCAAACCCTTGATGCTGAGGTCTCAATGACAGAATTTGAGGTCTTCTAACACTAAATGGCAATGCGTAATCCAGATGCCAAGGACATCCTCGTATGTAACATTCGTCCCTCACTGCCTTGATACTCACTCTGTCTTAGACTTCCCAAATCCTTGTCCTCGTCGCGATAGCCCTCGTCGCAGCCCGCCTCAACCTCCGTCTCCGTATACAAAAGCGAAAACTCCTTCTCAGCGATAAGTTCATGGTCGCGGCATGTATATCAGGCGTCATTGCTGGTGCTTTCGGACCCGCGTTTGCAGCTCTTGGCGCGTATGAGCCCAGCGTGCACTCAACCCTAGAGGGATATAGCGGCGGGACTACAAATCTCAGGTTGGTCTTGAAGGTGAGGACAATCCCTGAACTAGCCTTGGGGGTCCTATTATTGACGAATATGACTTTCAGTTGCTCTTTGCTTCCAATTTCCCATTTTACACGACTCTTTATCTATGCAAGGCGGCTCTCTTGTCGGTATACTTACAGGCCTTCCCCGACTTTATGGTCAAGAGACGGATATTCCTTTGGATTACGATATGGACTACGATCGCCAGCTATCTTACTACCATTCTCCTAATCTTCTGCATTTGTCTACCCCTCGACAGACACTGGCAAGTCACACTCCGTTGCATTCGGTTACTATTGTTAATCTTATCACAGGGACTTGAGAATCTACAGAACTTGTTCGCCTTGGACCTATGCGGTTACATTCAACGTGGGCTGGGGGCTATCGTTCCTCGGCGACCTGCTCGGTACATAGACGCGGAACCTTATAAGCATAAACACTGACGTTGTTACAGTTTTCATTCTTCCCTGGCTTATTGTGCCAGCACTGAATGTCAAGAGATCACTCAGAATTGGTATCTACTTTACATTTTTACTCGGAACCGTCAATATTGCAGTCAGTCTCGGTCGCTTTCTCATAATCTTCAAGGCAGGCGCCGACTCTACCATATCACTTGCTGAGATTGGTACTACTCCCTTTCCTCTGGTGCAGATTAGATGTTAACAGATCATAGTACTCTGGAGTGCATTAGACGCTGAAATAGGTCTTGTAATCGCATGTTTGCCGTCGCTACGCCCATACTTTGGACCACGACATAAATCTGAGACCTCATCTCCTGAAAACATGAGTGAAAATTGGATGCGAAGGAGTTCAAAGCTTGGGCTTGAATCAATGCGAAGCAACTGCAGGCAACATGACGAGGAGGAATCGCCGACATATATTGGACGACAGAGCATGCGACTTCCTTCCGTGTGGTCTGAAGTCGAGGGAGTGTCGGAAACTGGAAAGGACCACTGCACCGATGCAAGTGATATTGAATGGATAGAGATGAGGCGTCCTTCCAAAGCGTTGATTGCAGAATCAGACTCAGGCAAACAAGTTTAGAAATAGGTATACTGATGAATATTAATATCTTCTTTGTTCATTTCTGCATGGATGGTCGTTGTTCCCCGGATTGGCGACTCTCTATCCCCGCATTCCCTCGGAACACCCCCGCGATTCCGGCAACCAACGACATGTGACGCCCATACACCTTCGGCAGCGGCAGGCTAGCAGCGGATAGTTGTAAGTACTGGTGAGGTATACAGCCAAGCTGCTTACTTACACAATGGCTACGCCGTGACATAAGAAGGGCGTGGCTCTGCTCAGGATTCTCCAGTCCCCAGCTTCTCTCGTCTTTACAGCTAGAACACTATACATGACTGAGCATTGTCAGTACACTTCATCGAAATGTCAGACTCCAGTTATACTCTTTACACATACTTCCGCTCGTCATGCGCAGCTCGTCTCCGGATTGCCATGAACGCCAAGGGGATCTCTTACGACTTGACACCCGTCAATCTTCTCAAAAACGACCATCTTTCAGATGAGCACAAAGCTCTCAACCCCTCAGGATCGGTTCCCGTTCTCATCCCGCCTACTTCAAACTCCAAACCCTTCCTTATCCGTCAGTCTGTAGCAGCTCTGGAATATCTTGAAGAAAAGCACCCTGAGCATCCTCTTCTCCCGTCTGATCCGGAGGGACGAGCAATCGTGCGAACGCTCGTCAACATCATCAGCGCAGATGTCCAGCCTGTGACAAACCTTCGTATCATGCGTCGCGTACGAGAGCTTGGTGGTAACGCAGAGGAGTGGAACTGCCAACTCATGACGAATGGACTGAGGGCTTATGAGGAGGTTGCGAAGGATACAGCTGGAAAGTGCTCGTATGGAGATGAGCTTACGATCGCCGATGCTTGTTTTATGCCTGCCTGGTGGAATGCGGAGAGGTTTGGTGTTGATTTATCGGCTTTTCCCACGCTTCAGAGGATTGCCGAGAATTTGAAGGATCATCCTGCTGTTGTAAAGGCGCATTGGCAAAATCAGCCCGACACACCGGATAATCTCAAGGCTTAGATGTAAACAGTCTATTTAGTTTTTAAAGCTCCATGCAATCTCTATTTTTACTTGAACAATGGAAGTGGCTCGAGAATAGTTCCAGTGACTTCGCCAAAGCCAACCTTTGAGTCACCACTGCCCCAAGATCCCCTCAACACAAGAGTATCACCGTTTTGAATGAACTTACGCTCCTCGCCGTTGCTAAGCTGGATAGCCACCTTGCCACCCTTTGTCTGCTCTAGCATACTTCCTTCCGTACCAGAGTCAGGGCCAGAGATAGTGCCTGATCCGAGAAGATCACCTGGTCGCAAGTTGCAGCCGGTGATGGTGTGGTGAGCAATCATCTGGGGCCAAGACCAGAGCAGGTTACGAGAGCTGGTCTTGCTGAGAGCATTCTTGTTTCCAGCAGCAGCTTTGGGAGGTTAGCGAGTGTATATGAAAGGCGAGTATTTGGCACTTACTGGTAATTTCCACCTCAAGATCAATGTCCAACATATTGTTCTCCCTCTTCTCCTGCAGGTATGGTAGAATCTCGTTATCGTTCTTGATACCAGCGGCCTTTGCACCATCAAGCGCATCAGCGAGAACGACCCAAGGACTAATGCTTGTGCCCAAGTTCTTGGAAGTGAAAGGTCCTAGAGGAACATACTCCCATGCCTGAATATCGCGCGCACTCCAATCGTTCATTAAAACATAGCCGAAGATATGGTCATCAGCCTCGTCAACAGGAACGGGGTGTCCCATCTGGTTCTCGCGACAGATGAACATGCCCATCTCGAGTTCAATATCCAGCCTCTCACAAGGTGCAAGATCAGGAACCTTGTTTCCGGGACGCAGGATTTGACCCCATGGTCGATGAATCGGTGTGCCAGAAACGACAACGCTGCTGGCACGTCCGTGGTACGCAACGGGAAGATGTGTGTAGTTGGGTTGCAGCGCGTTATCAGGCCCACGGAAAAGACAGCCGATGTTGTAAGCGTGATGCTTTCCAGCATAAAAGTCGGTGTAATCACCAATGGCTAGAGGAAGATGGTTCTTGACATCTGAGCGCTTGAGGAGGGCAGTTTCTTGAAGTTTTTGGTTATCCTTGAGGATCTGGGGATGCTTGGTGTCCTTTGCCAGAACGTCTTGGAGGTGGCTTCTCACAGCGCGGTGAACAGGTCGTCCAAGAGCAGCAAAAGCGTTTAAAGACGGTTGCGTGAAGACATCAGCATGCTTCTGTACATCCGAGCTACCAGAGAAACCATCTCCCTTGGCAAAAGCCTTCAGATCAAGAACATGATCACCGATAGCGACGGCAGGTCTGGGCGTTGAATCAGATGATGTGGAGATGATACCAAAGGGAATATTGGCGATGGAGAAGTGAGACTCTGAGGGGATAGATAGCCAGGACATTTTGGCGACTTGAGTAAATAAAATATTATGATGATGACGAGAATGACAACGTCAATTGTTTTCTGTCTTGTATACTTTATGGAGCCGCTGGAAGCCGATGCAGCGGGGACTAAGGCCGAGATGCGGGGGATGACGCGGGGCACGGAAGCGGAAAGGCTCCGCTGTCCATCGGCCGAGAGATTCCGAGATTCCGCTGCCTCAGACAATTGCAAGCATTAAAGCGGTTATCCCGGCTGAAGATGAGAATATCCCATCGTCAGCCGCGATTATATCTACAGTTCCGTGCAGAGAGATTTATTCCTTGTCTGTCTCAGTCGCATCGTCCTGTTATGGGGGCCGCCCCGGCCGGATCCCTAATAGAGACCTAGATCATAGCCGTGTTAAAGCCGGCACGTGTTATCGATAACAGTAGGGTAGCACGATGACTTCCAGACACTGCTCTGCACATGCTTCCATTGCGGCTTCAATTGTGTCGCGAATTTCGTATTAAAAAAATATCTCAAAAGTTAAGCTCACTGGACATCCTCTAGTCTCGCTCTTTGACGCGCTTTACATAGCTGTAAAGACGCGATCGGAATGTCAGACATGTTTCCGAGCTTCAGAAATTCAACTTCACATGTAAATATCCATCGCGACGCATCCATTCATGCCCTCCCTCCCTCCATTTCTACCTTGCCATTACTAGCCTCGGCTACTGTTTTCTTCATCAATTGATGGACATAAAATCTCAATGCACCAATCAGAATAGCACCAATGAGCATTGTCACTCCAGCAAACACCTTGAGAGATGTGTAATCACCGCCATTCGCTTCCACAAGCGCACCAGCAATAGGACTACCAGCCAATACACCGATTGAAATGCAGAAGTATAGCATCCCTGTTCGATGTCCGATTTCTGACAGAGGAGAGACTTCTACAACAAGTGCAGGGGTCAACGAGATGTAGCTGCCGGAAAAGAAACCGAAGAATGCCGAGAAACAAAGTGATGCCGCATTGGATCTCCCTGGAAGCCAGACAGCTAGGGTCAAAATGGCCGACATGGCGGTGCAGATCATCATCATGTTGAAACGACCGAATTTATCGGCCAAGAATCCAGGGAGGATCCGACCAAAGACGCTCACGGCGTTGAGAATGACGATGGAGTAAATGGACAATTCCCAAGACATACCCATGGCTTGTGCCTCTAGAGGAATGAAGTTGAAGGGAAGAAAGAGTCCAAAGCCGAAGATAGTTAATGCCAGGCAGAGAAGTGAGAATTTGACTTCTTTCATAGGTGTGATGTACGATGTTATCTTGAACGGTGTACGAGCATGGGCTTTGTTGGAACGGATGGTTGCGACCGCCGCAAGCACGCCGACAAGAATGATGAACGCGACAGCTCGCATTGTCCATCCAAAACCAACCCTGGGCATCAATCGATTGACCATAATCGGAAAAATGATGCCACCAATCGATGAGCCAGAAATTGCAACGCCATACGCCGTCGCTCTTCGAACCTTCCACCATGTCGCCAATGACCCAACAGTACCGTACATAACAGCACTGGCCCCCAGCGCGCTGCAAATTGCCTGCGACAAGAAAACCTGATAGTACTCTGTCGAAATGGAAGTCATCATCAGACCAAAGACCTGTGCAAAGCCTCCGGTAATAAGAAGCCATCTCGGTCCGTAGTCGTCAAAGACCTTGCCGAGAAATATGCCGGCGCTGTACGTCAAACATTGTTGAACGGAGGCTATCCATGCGATTTCGGATGACGAGTATGGTTGGAGGAGGTTTTGTTCGTAGTAGGATTGGAAGACGCCTAGGGAATTCACCCAGCCGAAGGTGATGAACATGGCCCACCAGGCCCCGAAGGTTGAGAGCCAGGCGCGGTGGCCTCCATCGATGGGCCAGCCGCGAGTTTCTTTTTTGGTGATTTCGGAAGTCATTGAAGAGATTGGAAAGTAAATGTTGCTATTGATGAGTATCCATGACAAGCTACGACTCCGAATCCTTTATAGCTCAAGATGAAAAATATTGTCTAAGGTTAATTCATTTTGATCGTGTAAGTCCAAACCTCAACCTTTGCGAGTGATTGGACAAGAAACAGTAAGCCAGATTGACGAACTACCAAGTGGACCATAACACCGACAAGATCATCGAAATAGTGGAAACGTTCGTCCGTGGAATAAATGGGTCGCAGCGCCGTGGAGTTCCGTGGGAAAATGTATCGGCCGACATCCTAGAAAAGGAGGAAAACAGCATTTCTAAAGCTACCAAGTTGTTCATGGATCCTAAGCGCATTACCTGTGCTCGTGATTATCTTTTCGCTATGTGGTAGGGACCGAATTCGTCTGTCATTGGGAAGAGTGGTTCCAAGCTCTATTGCCAAGCCAGGACAGGACAGTACGTGAGCATCCGTCCAGCGACAAGGTAAAGTTAGATGAGTAAGCGATTCAAAGATCTTAACTCTTTTCTCAGGACGCCAAAAAGACTGTTGTCCTTGCCATGTCGGGATTGAGTGACTGAGGAAGAAGTGGGCCAACTCAGAGGTGAGCCTGTAAGAGCCGCATCTTCGTTCGGGTGGCTGCTGGGTCGCATTTAAATACTGAGACATTTGCCTTCTTTTGCATTACCTCGCGTAGAGAAGAGATAACTACCCTAATATCTCTGAAGCAAGCCACATATGTAAGAAGCTCAGTTTGGTGATGATCATACTCTTCTTGCTGGTGGCGTCTTTGGTTATTGGTCAACCAATAGCTATCGCCGATACCCCTGTTCAAATTGCTACGTCCGATACCCTTGTTCAAAAGTTATGTCCGATACCCATGTCAAAAACATTACGTCCGATACCCATGTTCAAATGGTTATGCCCGATGCCCTTGTTCAAGATGTGAATGTCCAATGAGCCAAGGGAAAAAGAAATCAGGCTGCGCCACTTGGGCAAAACTTGGCTTGACCGAGACATGTTTTCTCTTTTCCCGGGGAAAGATGCTTCTGAAACATGCATAACTCCGATACCCTGGTCAATTGGCAGTACATTCACGACGGCGGCACTTGTCGACCTTGGTCTCATTCCCGTGCCCTCCAACGGCCTCTCGAATTACATGATTGGATAGAAGGGGAAATGCTGTCATTTGTTATGGACTGTTTCATTATGTAGCGTTTGGTTGGTTGTTGATAACAAGGTGGGGAGAGTGCATAAAGCCAAATGATTTCCTAGGAAATGTGCATCTTTATGCTGGGCTTGGGATTTCTCAACTGGCTTGCCAAGTTGTTTGTCTGTACCCATCCCTGGCGCAAGCGGGGCTATGATGGTATGGATCAAACAGCCACAGAGGACTGACCGTTTGAGTCTTGTGGTTACTACCCTGGTGCCAGCAGCCGCGTTAATTCCAGCTCCAACGGTATTCACGGTACTTGAGTGGGTAGAAAGAGGTTTCACTTAGAACACTTTATTGGTCCACGGTCTTGATCGGTTATAACAAGGTGTAGCGGTGAAGAAGAGATGCCTGTCACAAAGTTTGCAGAATGTTGGTTGTAAGAAGCGAGGCCCAGGTTGTCTCTACCCGATGGCAGAAGGTCTTCCCCAACGATTAGTGTGCCAAGAGAATACTGTAGATGTTTGTAATGTCAAAGCTCACTTGAAGAAACTTGGTCATTTTGTCTACTTTGGTTTTAACGGTCAGCCTGTCTGATACCCTGACGTCTATTTCTTTTCCCATTTCCTCTTTCCCCTGATCTCCTTTTTCTCAACTCAGAATAACGTCCAAAGCCCTGGTCACTCCATCAAGCTGCTTTTCCCTCCTTCTTGTGCAACCAGCACTTCTCATACCCCGGCTTCTTCGAGCAGTCATGATTGGACCATGAAGAAGGCCTGGATGCCAGCCGAATGTATACGTACGCGGCAAGACGGATAGCTACATGCTGCATTCACGCAAACATTAGCAACATTCTTTTCGCTTCCCCATTATTCCTCCCCCGGCGTCAATTGCGGCATGAGTCTCCCGTCCGTCAGGATGTTAGATGAATTGGCTGCCAAGAACAAAGAGACGAAATAAATGAGTCACTTTATGCCAGCATAGACTGGCACTTAGGTTACTTTATTGTGGTAGTCTAAACTTTAGAGGATGATCCTTCCTTTACCCGCCTGCATGATGTCCGTCTCCCATCTTAATAAGACAACAACTTCTCTACCAAAGACTCATAATTATTTCGATGATCACCTTCTATTCTGTAGCGAACCTCTCTTGACCAAAACGCCCGTGATCTCTCACACGACGTACATTTATGGTGTGACCTGCAGCCCTGTTCTCTGGCGATCCGCCTACTAGCTAATTCAACATGAACGACCCCAAGCCGGCCGAGATAATTTCTCAATTCAACAACTTTTGCGAACGTTGGATATCCAAAGCACACCTACCTCAATCCCCGAAAGAGAGCTATTTGATCAAGCTCAATGATGCAGCCAAACGTTGCAAAGATGCATATCGCACATGGGAACAGGAAGGTATCGATAGCCCATCGGGAGGTGGACTAGATCATATGCTCGCTTGTGGAGAGGATCTCAAAAGGGTCAAAGATCAGAAGGAATCGGTGGATCAACAAGAGATTGAGTACCAGCAGAAGTGCAAGGACGTCGAGAAGTTCATCGTGAAGGATCTCTTGAATACACTTGGTCGGTTGATTCCCAGACATCTTATCGCCGAGTGGCTCGCCGAACAGCCAGCTCTGCCAACTCCTGCCCATGAGCCGATGGACACTGATCCTCCTCCTGCCAATATCGAATCCGACATTCAATCTCTGGTCTTGTCTAGCGAGGATCAACGACAACCTTTGTCAGACACATCTACGACACCCCCACCCCCAAACTATGCGAATGAAGTAAATCATTCAATCGAGGTTGTTCCATTCAGGGCAGGCGAGACCAAGCAAGACTTGAAACCACAAAAGCGAGCCATGTCGCCAAACTCTGAACAGCCTACGACAAATAAGCGCCGACGTCCCGAGGCTTCTGCGTCATTGACCGACAGGACAATCGAATTTGATGAAGTATATCAGCATGGCAGAGCAACGAAGAGATTTGTCATTGAGGGCTACAAGGGGGGTTATTATGTGGTGGAGTGCGAACAGCATAGCAAGGTGTTCGCTACTAAGAGTCCGTTGAATGGCGCTCGAAGCCATCTTAAAGGGTCATCTCACCCAGGTGAATCACCAACAACTGAGACGGCCATCAGGTTGTTCGGAAGGGTGGTGCTTGGCTGCGACGAAGGTCTGATGGAATTGAACAATTCTGTGACTCTTCGGCCTTCGTATGACGAGCAGGGTCACCCTGATAGTGAATTCTACCCTGCAGAGGATCTGACAGATGACCCGTTCAATTCTCCACAAACTCGATATTCTCAGAGTGTCCTTGCCCCTCAGGTTGATCCTCAGCCTGGCGAGGTGTACACTGCATTTTGGCCAAAGGATAAACGTTACTACGCTATTCTTATCCTTCCATGGGATAACTTCCGCGCATTGGGTATTCCGGGATGGGAAGGCTCGTCGCTGGAGGATACACCACATCTGAAGTTCCCTGACGAAATCCCAGCGTCCTGCGAGTACGATCCTTGCACAGGTGCCGTCGGGTTCGTGGATGCTTATAAGCTTGGCGGGCCCCAAGCAGCTCAGCGAGAGTATCCAATTATGTACTTCGATGCAGTCGAGTATCCGTGGAAATGTAATTACGGATGGGTTCCCGTCACGGAAATGTGTCGTTATGATCCCAATGATAGCAGTATCCCCCACAAGCGCCAGGTCGATGAATTCTTGCTCGATTACAAGAACTATCAAGCCGGCCTCACTCGAACTACTGACTCAAACGACGAGACCCTCCCCGATGAGTCCGATACTACAAATCGCAGTTCGCCCGACGCTGAACGATCTGGTTTGTTCGTCGATGACAATACCCATGTTTCGAAGCATGATTCAGTTTGCGGGTCAGAGGGTGAGATCGCGGAGCATCTCGAACAGGAGTCCGTCAAGCCAGATATTGCTGCACCCGCCAAAGTTCCTTCTCCCGAACCCAATAGCCGCCCGGCGAAACAGAAAATCATGACGAACGATCAAGAGCGCACTCGTAAAGTTGACGAGAAGTCGCCTACCAAACGACGAGTTCATCGTCGAAGCAATGATCACTACTCGCCCGAACCCAGGAATGCGAGGGAAGAGACCGACAACCGGCCCTATGAGACTCGGCGCGAGCCGAAGCGTCGTGATTCAGGGCTTGGACTTGAGAGGGAATGGAATCACCATGACTCTTCCATTCCGCCAACTCCTAGAGCACAGTACGCCCCAATGGGACCGACCCCGAATGGGCTTCAACAGAGCGCAAAAGGCACTCCATCGAATGCCACACCTTCCACTGGCACGAGAGATGTAAGGCCACCCACTGGCCCAAAGGCCGATCTGAATCGGGACAGAAGCCGATTGGCCAAGAGGGGAGGACTATCACATTTTATGCCACGACGCCGCTAAAGGGTGGTAGGATACGGCATCTATGCCACGGGGTAGGATAGGACGGCGTATGGTAATGCCTTCAGTGGCTAAGAGAAGGACCGAGGTGTGAAAAGTCATTCATTAATAGGCATATGCATAGCTCGTACAATGATGAAATTTAATTTGATGCTCTCTAAAAACCTCTAGGCCTTACAGGTACAATTACAACTTGGCCACACTAACATCCGGCCTCAATCTCATGATGGATTGCTGCGTATTTGATGCAATTAAATTGCCATGCTTATCAAACAACTTCCCCTCAGAATAAGTCCTATTTCCTCCACCTCTTGACGTCTTGCGCTCCTTGAGATACCACTCACTCATATTGATCTCCGGGACGAAGATGCGCAGCGCAAAGTCCAGCGTCGAGCAGGCAGTCGTGTCGTCAAACCACATGTGGTTATGCGTAAGCGGTAAGAATGACAGCGCGCCGTCCATCAGAAAGGCCAGTGCGCTCATGTGCTCGATCTGATTGCCAAGCGGTTTGAGGGTGCGCTGCCATTCTGCGGATACTTTGTCGGTGATGGAGCGGTCTTCCTGTGTTGTCTTGGTTGCTTTGGCGGCGCCGGTGAGGTTCTGGGCTGATACTCCGTCTGTGCAGTACCGTGTCTCGAAGAATTCGGCGTTTGCAGCGAAAGTCTTTATAAAAGCTTGACCCTGATCCGCAGTAATATTTCCCTTGTCCAAGAGATCCTTCACCAAAGTCTGTACATTCGGACAATCCTCAGCTCTGGGCCACTTTGAGCACATCGCCTCGGAGTACTCCCAATTCGACGTTTCCCTAACGTGGAAGTCGGCCAAGATCTCCATGCAGACGCGGAACTTGCCATTGGGCTGCTGTTGCTTGACCTGAACTCTGCGCGTGGCAAAAGACCTTGTGTCTCTGGTGTTGGTTACACTGCAGTGCAACTTTTGGTCTGTTGATGCAGGGCCATGGAAATGACCGACGACTGAGTAGAGGGACATTGTGGGAGGCGCTGTTTGACATGCTGCGTTTACAGCTACGCCTGCTGTGCAACCACCGTAGGCGATTGGGGCGGCGTTGCCCATGCGGATGGGATTGAGGCGGGAGACATATTCTCCTTGGCTAACTTGGTCTACAGCGACCTGATCTGCGAGGGTCGGTGCCATCTTAATTGAAGTCGTGAATATGAAGTTGTAAATGTCAATTAAGGGGCATGCTGGTCTTTTGAGATGGCTCCCACATCTTGACTAAGGCATCATTGAGCTCGGTACAAAGTGGGTCTACCTCGGCTCGGCTGCTAGATAAGTGGATCTCGAATCTGGGGATGACGCGACGCGTCCAGTGCATGTGCGCTGAGCAATCGAGAGATTAGAGATGCATCCGATAATCATTTAGTTACACTCTGGATAATTGCGTTTGTAAACTGATGCCAGAATACCCTCTCTCCACACGCCCGCGATCGGTAAACAGCGCTTCTTCGGACCCGACAGCACTTCCGCGACATTACCCTCAACAAGGACCAAATCCGCCCTCTTCTCAACCGAAATCTGTGCTCTATCACCAAACTGTAATAGCTACGCCTGGCCGGAAGATTTAATGCTGATCGGTAACTGCCACATGGAGAAGAGCGATGTATTTTTTACATTTCCCGTAGGGCGTCAGGAGAATTAGCCGCTGCAACTAAGAGACAAGACAATATGTTATCAATCTGCTATGTTGTACCTACAGGGTAGTTATACTGTCGGAGCGGAATGTATTAACATAACGATGATGTAACACGGAAATTATATTATCTACCTCTCAAGAACTGCATAATTTCTACTCAATATAATCTTAGAGAGACCAAAAGCTGGAATCTAGTTCTAACATACAACACACCTGTTTGTTGATTATGTAAAGGTCTATGCTGCGTCACACTCATTTCCCTCAGCTAAGGATTCTGATTACGCGATGCTCAAGGACTTTGCTTTCATTTGACACCTACAGAAATTGCATCAGGGGAATTGCTACTTGTTACATTGGAAGAGCTGGGGTATCAAGCCCTATGTTCGATACTATCCCGTCATCAAGGACCGTGAAGTGTTCGTCATACTTGATCCCCAGCTCAGAAAGAGCCGGTTTCAGCAGTACCATTTCCTTCAAGCACACCACTTACCACATCCTGTAACCATTTTATAAATACAGATCTGTTTGTCTACTTCTCTTGGCAAGTCTCTAAGGCACTAGAATTTTTGTTCATGCGATAAGAGCCTGTGCAGACGAATTATATCTACTCGGGTTTCAATACACGTTGGCGATTACTACAGGGTTTAATATCATCAAGATACCAGCGACACATTTTTAGAACACTTGAAGGCCAAGAAAAAGAGGTAGGATATATATAGATCTGAGATATGAGGTCAACTATAGACCCAATATGTGAAAGATAGAGACTTGATACACAAAGTGGGTTCTCCGGGGTTAGTTGTTCCACGCTTGGCGCTCTGGCCTCCTCTTAACTGTTTATAGCACATAAATAACGCACGGGCAGAGATACGAAGGGCGCTATCCACCACGAAACTGATGCATAGAAACATTGATTGGTTAAGGGAGGTGGGAATTTGAGAAGCTTGTTATGAAGCTTGTTCCCTAAAACTCCGCAAGTCTCTGGTACACGGTCCCCTTTCGGGTCGTTGGACGCTTTGAGATTCACCCGACCTTATCTTTAATTTCGAGAGCTAGTTGAAGCCGAGAGTGTCTGTGATTGCTTCTCACTCTGTATGGCACTCTGTATGGCAATCAATCCTGATAAGTGAGGTCCGAAATATTGGATGGGGAGTGTGACATCTTTCTTTCTCTAGACGGCGGGTAGTGACCAGAAGGTATTATGCCTCATTTACACTGGTCATCTAAAATAAGAAAAAACAATACATCACACAGAAGCATGAAGAATGACGTTTCTATTCTTGTGTGCTTCTCCAGGCATGCTTGATAGGGAATAACCGGAACGGAGCGTATAAAACACATATCCCGTTTCATCCACGTGGACCTGGAAACTTTCAGGCTCAATCCGAGCATCAAATTGTTTAGCGCCCGGACCTCTGTGTCCAATAGGAATAATGCGACACTACCATGCCGATCGTTTGTATATGGCGTTTCATACATCCTCGATCTTATCTCCAGCGTAGCAACAAGGCCCACCCTAGCCATCTGAGACGATTCATGTTGCCAAGACCTTTATCTGCCGGCTAATTATAACAGCCCCCTTGCGATCGACAGAGCCTCAACACCAAAGATGAGTGCCACTTTGACTGTAGCAGTCCCAAAGCGTTGTTTCGTTTTTGCAGGGCGATACTGATCCCCATGGGTAGTCGCCATCAAGGTCCACCAGAGTCAAACAACTGCCGGACTGAAAGTTCCACTCTATCAGTGACGCTGTTACTCCAAAGAGAATATATATAGCCACCTCTCATCCAACAAATTATCAGTGCAAAAGTCAGGGAGCTGGAATCCTATTGCTAAAGTCGGCTTTTCCTTTTTTCTTCTTCTCTTCTCTTTTTCCTTTCTGATTTTTTTCCTTTGTGGTTTTATTCTCATTCTCCTTTTTCGAAATCTTCATTATGGCTAGATCAGGACAAGAATCGGCGTGGACTGATTCCGTCGTGTCAACTCGCAGACCATCAGAGGAGTGGCAGGCGTTAGGACGCAGCCCTGACCTCCCAGATCGTCTGAGCATGAAAGTTGATACCAAGCATGCCAGTCTTGATCCCACTAGAAGCATCTACAGCAAGTCGATCACTCCGGCCGTGGAGAAAGGCGTGCACCCATTTCACGACAACGATGATGAGGAGGAAGAACACGATCTCAAGAAGCATCACGATATGTTCGACCCGAACCGACCCAAAATGGCCTTGAAAGACCGCCTTCACCATTTTACATGGGCTTGGTATACCTTCCCAATGAGTACGGGTGGTTTGTCTCTCCTCATCTTTGCCCAGCCTCATCAGTTCCCTGGACTGTTTGAGATCGGAATGACCGTGTACATCATCAACATCATCCTCTTCACTGCCATTTGTTCGACTATGCTGCTGCGCTTCTTCTTCAATCCAGGCGACATGTCAAAGTCAATTACCCACGAACGCGAAGGCTTCTTCTTCCCTACCTTCTTCCTCTCGATCGCGACTCTCATCACAAGCACCGAGCGGTATGCTATCCCAGACAACGACACGACACTGGCATGGGCTATCCAGGTTGCATTTTGGGGATATGTCATCTTGACGCTTCTGCTTGCTGTTGGCCAGTATAGCTTCGTTTTTGCTAAGCATAACTTTGGTCTGCAAACTATGATGCCGACTTGGATTCTTCCTATCTTCCCTATCATGTTGTCTGGAACCATTGCTTCTGTTATCGCTGATACCCAGCCCGACATCGCGGCCATTCCTATCATCGTGGCTGGTTTGACGTGCCAGGGTCTTGGTCTGTCCGTTGCCGTCCTTATGTACTCCCATATGGTCGGCCGTTTGATGTCAGCAGGCCTACCAAACCGTGAACACCGCCCTGTAGGTAACTCTTCACTCACTTCAGATGTCTTACTAACTTATGGCGCAGGGACTATTCATGAATGTCGGTCCTCCCTCCTTCACAGCTCTTGCTCTCATCGGCATGGCTAATGGACTACCGAACCATATCGATCCGGACATGGATGGAATTACCATGGATGCTGGTATTATCCGTACAATGGCTCTTATCTCTGGTATCAGCCTATGGGCCCTCGCCGCTTGGTGGTGGGGTATCGCCATTGTCGCTGTTCTCCAGTCACCACCTGTGTACTTCCACTTGGGCTGGTGGGCAATGGTATTTCCCAACACTGGCTGGATCCTTGCTACCATCACTATCGGCAATGCCATGGAGAGTGAGCCCGTCAAGTGGATGGGTACGGGTATGAGTATCGTGTTGATCATCACCTACTTCTATGTCCTCTACAACCACATCAGGGCAGTGATCAAACAGGATATCATGTACACTGGAAGGTAAGCTACAAGTCATATTCACCGTCAGTCTCTGGACTCTGCTAACTTTCACAAGGGACGAGGATTTTAATGACCATTGATTGGTTTTGGGACATGGATATGCCTGACCGTAGGCACGGCAGGATTTTGCAACCTCTCTGATAGCCTAGATAGAATATAGAAATTGAATCAGATTGAGACTTTTGTAAACTACAATTCAAGCGCGATTCCAATAAGATCTTCTGCATGCCCGCATCGTCTCGACCCCCCCATAGCATTTTTCACTTGCATAATTCATTAGTCTATTGAGTGGATCGAGGCCTTCGGACTTTCGGACACCGAATGTCCTCAACTCCACAAACGGGCCTTCGGACTTTTCTTCGATACTGAGTCTGTCATCCCAGGCAAGACAAGGTTTCCTGCCTCTAGCCCATTTGCCATTGCAATCACAATGTAGATGCACAGCCAGCCAGTGGGCACTTCCAACTACTTGGTTCCTGTTATTGAACTTCACCGGCTGTGTCAAGTAACAGCCCAATGGAGCAATTGTAGCCGGGCGTTCGCCATACCTAACGGTGCACATCATACTTCCTATATAGTACTCGGGTCAAACTTTCAGCATAATGTCCATGAATTTATTGGTTACCCCAGAACTTGGGGAAAATCATTCCTGTAGCAAGCAGGAAGGGATCTTTTCCTGCAAAATAACTACCAAATGCAGCTAGTCTCTACCCCAGTCTAAGGTCCACTAGAGTGGATGTGCCAGACCGGCACCAGAACCCGGATCCGTCGCCGACGGGCGAGACCTATCATAATGGAGGCCGATAGCTCTCTGGCCTCAGGCTAGATAAAGTGGTTTAAAATCCCCAATCGCCTCCTTCATGTTCTCTTCTATCGTCAACATTAACTATAATCAATCCAAAATGGCGCAACCACATCCTCTCATCCCTCTCTCGGTTGAAGAGACAAACCTGGCTCGCGATGTCATTCGCGCTGCCCATCCCCAGAACATCCTCAAGTTCCGGGTCATCTTCTTAGAGGAACCAGCTAAGGCACTACTTGCACCTTATCTCGACCTTGAACATGCCGGCAAGGTCACCAGTACAACTCCTCGACCTCCTCGTCAAGCTCGAGTCCATCTCGACACAGCGCACGGTGGCAAGCCTCCACAATCTCATGAGGCTGTCGTCGACCTCGCAAAGAGGAAGATAACACATATCGAGTCCATCCGTGCAGATGCTCAAGCAGCTTTCACAATGTACGTTAGAAAGAATGCTTTACTAGACCTTGACTGACAAACCCGACAGCGAGGAGCTTGATGATGTGCGCGACATCTGCCGAGACTCAGCACTCTTCCAGGAGCGAGTTGCCAAGTTCAACCTTCCTGAAGGATTCGAAGTTGTTGTTGAGCCATGGCCATATGGCGGTCTCGACAAAGCTGATAACCCAGACCGCCGACACATGCAAGCTCTCATTTATGCTGCCAACAGCCAAAACCGGGAAACCAACTTCTGGGGATACCCTCTTCCCATCATTCCTGTTATCGACGCTCAAACGCGCGAGATCATTCGCATTCACGAAGTGGCCACTGGTGGAGGCAATGACCCTCACACGTTCGCCGAAGGCGAATACGCTAATGTGAACATCGACCACCTCTCACCATCTGAGTATGTTCCTGAGCTTCTGCCAGGCGGCTTGCGCAGAGACCTCAAGGAGCTCAACGTCGTGCAGCCTTCGGGCCCTAGCTTCAACGTTGAGGACTCTAACGTCATCAATTGGCAGAAGTGGAGTATGAGAGTGACCTTCAACCCTCGTGAAGGTGCTGTGCTACACGATGTTCGATTTGACGGCAGAAGCGTCCTGTACAGACTCTCCATCAGCGACATGACTGTTCCTTACGCGGATCCTCGACCTCCGTTCCATCGCAAACAGGCTTTTGACTTCGGTGACGGAACTCTGGGTGATGCTTGCAACAACCTACAGCTTGGATGCGACTGTCTGGGAGTCATCAAGGTAAGCAAACTTGGAGCTATTGAGCTTCTTCTCTAGTATACTGACTGAGTAATAGTACTTCGATGGTGTTTTGACTGATCACAGCGGCACTGCGCGCACGACCAAGAATGTCATCTGTCTACATGAACAGGATAATGGCATCAACTGGAAGCACACCAACTGGCGCACAGGTCGAGCCGTTGTCACCCGCAGACGAGAGCTTGTGGTTCAGTTCATCATCACCCTAGCCAACTATGAATATATCTTCAACGTGAGTCTATCTGGTGAAGGAATTGATACGGGGGCTCAGAAGCTAACACGACATCCAGTACATCTTCGATCAGGCAGGTGCCATCACTGTTCAAGCTCGCGCGACAGGTATCGTGTCGTCTGTTCTCATCGAGGAGGGCAAGACTGCACCTTGGGGTAATGTCGTGAGCCCAGGCATCCTCGCCCAAAACCACCAACATATCTTCTGTGTTCGAATTGACCCGAGTATCGACGGACACAACAACACACTTGTTCAAACAGAATCTCTACCAATGCAAATGAATGCGCGCACCAACCCTAACGGCAACGCCTACCAGGTTGTCACAACACCAATCACATCATCCGCTGGACTAGACGCGAACCCCTTCACCGACCGAACCTTCAAGGTCCAAAATCTAGACAAGCTTAACCCCATCAGCGGTCAGCCTGTTGGTTACAAGATTCTGGCACCAGTAACCCGACCTCTTCTCGCAGACCCCAACTCTACACAAGCAAAGAGAGCCAGGTTCGCTCAACGCCACATCTGGGTGACGAAGCACAAGGATAACGAGTTCTACGCGGGCGGACGCTACACGCTGCAGTCAGTTGAAGAGAGAGAGGGTGTTGCCGAAGCTGCCGCCAGAAATGACGATGTATATCAACAAGATATCGTGCTATGGAGTGTTTTCGGTCTTACTCATAACCCCAGAGTCGAGGACTGGCCCGTCATGTAAGTGGAATACCCCCGACATGAATAGTGATTGAAGTTACTAACAGAACCTAGGCCGGTTGAGATTCTTGATCTCCACATCAAGCCCGCCGACTTCTTCACTGCTAACCCAGCTATTGATGTGCCTGGAAGGAAGAACTTTACCTCTCAGCTCACAGATGGCGAGAAGGTTGGTGGAGAGACCTCGTGCTGCGCTTATAGCAAGCCTCATTTGTAATCAGCTATTCGGTGTATAAAAGTGGGGGATTAGAATTCGTATTTATTTAAAGAAGCGAGTTAATGTTGGCATTTCATTTTCTTGAGATCAGCAATAGCTGGAATCTTGGTGGAAGATATGATTCCTCGACACCGTGTGGTTGCCTTGACTGAGTGGTGCAAATAAGGAACGAAGATGTCTTAGGTTCACTTTTTGTCTTTTCGGATTGCACCTGGGTGCCACTACACAGACATAATTACTCTAGAAGAGTGAATCTCCTCTCTCCACATCATCTCACTTCATTAAACACATCCTGTTGACTGTGATTGTTCTCTCTCTTCCGGTGTCCCGGGTAGCTGTTGGAAGTCCCAGGCCTCGTTATCTCGCTAACCTTCATCCGCCGACGGCCGACGGCAAAGATTAACCATTCTGGGACTAGACACAGCTACTAATCTTGAACAGGCAGGTCAGAGCGATAGGAATGGTGACCCCACAGAATCCCTTATCAGACAGTTCAGCTTATCTTAAGATCAAAATTGGCTGTTCCACACTTTGCGATAACGATTCCACGCTGTCCTGGTCGCGTTCTCGCGTAGGCGAAACTCGACCGTGATTCACGCCGAGTCTAACATGGAGAAAATGATTCAAACCATTACTATTAACTCTAAATAATTGAAGGAATATGGCGTCATGTTTGTGATCATCGAACGGTGAGTAACGCGATCAATCAAACCGCCGCATTTGGTGGTATTGGCATGGATACAGGCAGCAGATTCCCTAGGTAGCTGTTATAGATCACTCAGTGGATTGTGGATAAAGGATTAACATGAATGGAATAAAATTGTACCCGCTCCTAGGCGAGGGATTACTGAGACTAATAGCCGTATTATGCTGTCGCTTTGTCCACCTTGGAATTGTTATCTCCCTCCCCAAATTTCCCCACATCCGCTTCTTCAACCCCAGTGACCAAAAAAGCATCTTCATCAAATGAGGGTCCCTTGAAATTATGCCTGCCGTCGACAAACCATTGGATTGCGGAAATGATAATCAGCACAGCAAATGCAACTATAGCATAGTTCATGTTTGAGGCTGTGACATCGCTAGAGGGAGGGAAGAGAAGAAAGATTGTGATGACAATCGTGTAAGCAATGCCAACCTGTAGTTGTAAGTCAGTCACTCCGTAATGTCTCATATGTCGGTGTCAATACTCACAAGGTTACAGACCCAGCCGAGCCAGGTTGGCAGCGCGAAAGGCCTGTTATCCAACAGCCCGTTTCGGCCTTGCAGACAGTTGATGGCCGGTGCGACAGCGTAGGAGATAGAAAGGGCAATGACGGCCGCCGACAAGATCGCATTGAGAGCACTCGTTGAACCGAGGTAAATAAGACCAAAAATGACCACGATTGCATTCGTAAGTAAGAGTGCATTGACTGGGATGCCCCAACGCTGGTCGACTTTGGCGAACACCCTAGAGAAAGGCAAGCCTCCATCGCGAGCAAAGGCGTACACGATACGAGTGCTAGTAGCCATGATACCAAGTGTACCAAAGACAAGGCAAATCATGGGGAACAGTAGCAGGCAGACGGTGCCGACCTTGCTGTTGGTAGCCTGTAGGTAAATCGCAACCAGAGGACCTGAAGGCGACGCGACGACTGCATCTACGTCTTTGATGACGAAAAGAAGACAGACGAGAAAGATAAACCCTGTAACAAGACCCATGGCTACACAGGCAATCATGATACGAGGACCACGAATGCAGGGTTGAGGAATCTCTTCGATCATATGTGCGACAGCATCAAAGCCAGTGAGACCAAGGCCGCCTTGCAAAAGACCTAGAAGGAACGCGACACCCCCGGGCCAGCCAGTTGAGTTGATGAACTCTGCGAAGACAAAGCTGGCTGGTTGAAAGTCGGGGGCGCTGGTTGCCAACACTGTGATGAAGGTTGCGAGGAGGCCGCATACGGACCAAATAAGAGCGAGTTTTGTCATGAAGGGAAGTCCAGAGGCCAAGAACAAGTTCAAGCAGAGGCCGAGGAACGTGTAGAGGAGGAAGATAAGGAAGTACTGCCACTGGGACGGGACAAAATCTGGGTTATACATGGTGACGATGCCCAAGAACAACTGCCCTCCAAGGACACCTCCTGAAGCACTGAGAGCAACCCATCCACTGACGTTGACCCAGCCAGTGACCCAAGAAACAATAGCGACCCATTTCGGAGGGGATACAATGGCGGCCCAGTGATACTGGCCAGCACTCGTAGGGTAGCATGAAAGGAACTCGGCATTAGAGGCTGCGAGAGACAAGCTGCCGACGCCAGCCGTTACCAAACCCCATATAACAGCAGTAGGTCCTCCACTTGGGAGACCAACAGATAGACTCGATGCGAGTGCTGTCCAAGAGTTGAGGATAGAGAAGGCGAGACCGAGCATAGATATAAAGGAGAAGTTTCGTTCGAGTTCTTGTTTGTGGCCAAGTGCAGCTAACTGCGCGGCATCGGCGTCGCGGGCGTCGTCATTGGGCTTCATTTTGCCGACAGAGCGGCTACCGTGGAGTGGGAGTATTAACAACAAGGAATGAAAAACGCTGAAATTGATGAACGTTTAATTGATGATGGATCCGAAATGTGTAGGCGATGGCTGATGCATATATACAATGCATCGCGACGGAGGACGTTGTGTAATGGCTAGCGTCGTATCGCCCGACGGCTGACGATAACGGCGATAACGCTAATGAGGGGTCCTTGCTTTTACCCCGTAAACCACGGCCGTAGTTATCGTGTGATTGGTATATTCGCCCGTCGCCATCTTTCTTGCGGTTGAGAATGCGGGGATTTGCGGGGGACCTTATCTTTTCCCCATTTGATCGTGGAGATTGAAGATAAGTTTGTAATTGCTATAATAACAGTCCCCATAACACTCAAGTTTAAAATGTTGACTCTTTCAGAATCAAAACGACTGTGGAAAACGACGCCCGAAGAATGCGTGAGCACTGAGACGTGGAAGTCCTCTTCTCAATCCAACCGGGTCTTGATGACCACAAAAAGCAGTAGCATGTGCGCCCATACATTGATTAGATAGAATAGTACATGAAAAAGAGAAAATGCAAGATGGTAACAAACTTGGCGGCTTCCGAGACTTTTTATCATCGCGTGCTTCTATCAGTGTTCCAGGTGTTGACCATCCCCTTGAGCCCTGGCTGTCCATATCACGCACCTCCAATTATCTATTTACCTAATCAGATGGCTACTAGATGGAAGTATATAATTATTCTCCTAAGACTTCACTAGGAGAACTGATTTCTCATGATTATATGACGATAGAGATGTGGCATGTGAACAACCGATGGCTCAAGGAGATTCACACAGGCGCAAAGAAAGGGTATAGGATGAGTAGTGAGTTTACCTCTTGTCTACTCACATGACATTGATCAAAGTTTGTGTTTACTTCAAAAGGTCTGGGAGTCACAGGCATCGGCGACACTTGCCAAGCGTGACTCCTGATTAAGGTAAAAGAACATTGATTGCTGCATTTCCCGGTGTCTAATTGTAAGATGTCTTATCTGCTGTGAAAGATATGAAGGGGTTTGTTTATCACTTGTTCTCTGGTATTATCAACATTGACACGGAATTGATTGGTAGCACATAAATAGGCCAAGGAATTGTTGCCTGAATATCACTTCACCCTTTCTTGGTGGCGTCAGTTTCCAACGACTTACAGCCTTTCCCGCTCCGCCATCTTGGCTACGACTTATCTCGATTGACAAGCAAATTGAAAGAAACGCTCATTTTACTGAGACATAGAGGCTGAGATTTTAAGAAGGGGCAATTGTAGCGACATATGGTGGCGGGATAGTGTCTCAGGACCCCTTCACTCGCAACGACCCAAGGGAGGACTTCCCCATCTCGTACTTTAATCCCCAAAAGTAAGCACAGAATTTCTCCTTCACTCCACTGCAATAAGATACTATCAATACCAAAATGACAATCATCACAACTCTTCGCAACTCCAGACCTAGACGGTCAATCCTCGTCACCGGCGGTGCGGGCTTCATCGGCGGCCATCTCGTCGAGGCCCTCCTGGCCGAGGGATGCTGGAAGGTCGTCGTCGTAGACAACTTTGATGACTTCTACGACCCTGCCATCAAGCGCGCCAACCTCGCTCCCCACATGCGAAACCCCGACCTCACAGTCTACGAGGCTGACATCCAGGATATGGAGACTATGCGAGACATTTTTGCGGCCAACGACTTTGTCGCTGTTGCTCATCTGGCTGCTCGCGCTGGTGTTCTTCCTTCCCTTAAATACCCAAACCTATACTTTGACGTAAACGTCACTGGCACACTGAACCTCCTCAACTGTTGCAAGGAGTTTGGTGTTGAGCAATTCGTCTTTGGATCATCATCCAGTGTTTACGGTCTGGGTGCCAAGGCTCCTTTCTCTGAGAGCTACAAGGCCCAGCAGCCTATCTCTCCCTACGCTGCGTCAAAGTCAGCAGCTGAGCTTCTCTGCCACACATACTCCCACCTGTACCAGATCCGTTGCGTCTGCCTCCGATTCTTCACCGTCTACGGACCCCGTCAACGCCCAGATCTTGCCATCCACAAGTTCACAAGGCTCATCCACCAAGGCCAGCCCATTCCCCTCTTCGGAGATGGCTCTTCGCTCCGAGACTACACTTACGTCGATGACATCGTCCAAGGTATCTTCGGTGCTATCAACTACAAAGATTCCATCTTTGAGGCCATCAACCTTGGAGAGTCACAGACTATTAAGCTGATGGACCTCATCAGTGTCATGGAGGGAACGTTGGGCATCAAGGCTCTTATTGACTGGCGTGGGGATCAGCCTGGTGATATGCCCGTGACGTACGCGGACATCTCCAAGGCGGGTGCTTTGCTTGGATACAAGCCCAAGACGAAGATCGACCAGGGTATCGTGAAGTTTGTTGATTGGTATCTCAGCCACAACGCGGTCTAGTTCATCTGTGCATTCTTATCTTTTTCTTGTTGTACTGTTTTAATAGCTCGATTTAATGGTTCATGAATAAACTATCGTTTCTATCTTGTATAATCTGCTATGTACATGGTCAATTCTAACTCGTCATGGCATGTAAGCTTCTTTAAGACTTTCCTCTTAGGAGGTAGCTTCTCAAAGGCTTACAAACATGGCATTCGCAAATGTTAAAGGCTACACGAAAGAAGCAGCATTGGTATATGTTACAAGTGAAGGTATCGGTCTATCATTCAATACTTTCGTGGCTTTCTCCGTTTCTCTTCTCGTTCGCACTCATGTCGCCACTAGTGATCAGCTATCAAATAAAGCTCATATACTGTCATTCAATAATCCGTTACCATATAGCCGCATAAAACAACAAGTACAAGCGCATTCTGGAAATACAACCCATCCGATTCAATACAAAGAGATCCCATCGTCTAACTAATCTTTCCGCCACCATCACGCATAACCTCATCCCACCAGGCCTTACCGTCCTTCGACGTTCCTCCTTCCTTGCCTTCCGCCCTGCGACAAAGCGTCTCAAGCTCCATCTTCTCGAATCTAGCATTTGCAGTCTCATTGACCTTTCGAGGATATCTGTCTCTGGCCTCAGCCAATGGGGCCCAGTATCGAACGAGACCCTCGTCAGTTTCAACCGTCGCCAAAGATTCATCAAAAGGACGAAACTTCAATTTGGAAGGAACGAGCTTTCTCAGCTTTTGATGATACCATGGTCGATCCCACCATGTTTGCCGTCGGTCCTTGTATTTGTTATGGTGGATCAACGCTGGCACGGTACCAAGAGCAAAGTCGGCGAAGAGGGGCATATTGCTCCAGTTTGCAGACTTCTCAAATTTGGTCAATGGGTTTCGCGATGCCATAACGTCTTCAGGGACTCCATTGAAGCGGACTGGTAATATACCTCTAGCCTCAGACTGTCGTTGGGTACGCTTCTCGTTGTTGAGCAGGGCAAAGTCTGACCAGTAGAGACCCAAGCTTTCATCAATATCGCTGTAGGAGACCTGATTGGATAGTTCCATCGCGTAATCGAGCCCGGCATGGAACTCAAGATTTCCGTCGATCATGGTCTTGAGATCCATCTCTTTCATGTGGTTCTTTCTTTGCCACTGGCGCCAGATCTCTTGTTGTGAAATGAGGTAGCCGTTGACGCCCTGGTCGCTTCGCAAAGGGAAGCCTTCGCCGACATATTTATCCATTAATTCCATAGCCCGACGGAAGAAACGTCTCATGTCTCCTGCAGGGCCCATGTACATTCCGCCGTTGATATATCGAGGTCTGTGATGAATGAAATCGGTCTCGTTCTTGTCTGTCGTTGGACCGTAGAGATCCGATCTCAATGGGCTCTCTGGCCAAATATCACATCGCATATCAAGTCCATACCGCTCAGGATCATTAGGGTAACACTTTCTCTGAGACGCTGTGACGATGGTCTGCTTCATTGGCATTGGGCCTGGGCCCTTCCATTGTTTGCGCAATCTCTCGTTCGCCTTCTTGTTGATTTCATGGTAACGGCTGATGAGAACCTCAACAGGTAGTTGAAACCAAACGTCACGGCCGTCGACCATGAGAACAAGATCGTCTTCTTCCAGTCGTTCCAAATCGGTCGCGTTGGGATGCATCACAGAATCGAGGTATTTCATCATGCCCGGAATCTTGGGGAGATTCCTACCAAGCTCCCAGTGACTGACATCGTGGTAATCGACTCCCCAGTTGACAATGACGGGGGCAGGGTATCCCAATACAGTTCCTGAAAGGATCGTCTTGCATGCGTTCGGACTGGGATCGGTGAGGGGTATGACCAAGGCCATTCGGCGGTTCTTGACAACAGGCTCCTCGGGCCATTCATCGGTTGCTTTGGGCGTCCAATCCGGGACGGTCCAGTCGAATCGTGATAGCGTGTGGAAACATAGCCATAAGGCAAGAATAATGGCAATGATTCTGTAACTTCGCGGCGTCTGAGCGGCCGGTGGAGTCACGTTCGATTTCGACCGAATATGCCCCATGATGAGCGAAATGAATAGCTTCAATCCTGGAAAAGTCGTCTCATGGACCAAAGATGAGAGACTCGGTGATGGGAAATAGCTTTCAGTTGGGGACTCGAAGGGAATTTGTGTGCAAAGGACACATCCCAACCTTTTCCGAGGGGGAAGGTGGCGGGCTTGCAATGTCTCCAAGGGAAGGTTCAGATTTTCTGATAGGGCAGAATGTCTCAGTACCCTGAAAGGAAGTTCTCGACAAGGGAGACTTATTATCCCTTGCCTGAGCTGAAAGGCATGGTGAAAAGTATTGGCTTATCTCGGCAAGCCATTGATAGGAATTCCATTAATTCAATGGCTGTTCTTGGGAATGTTGGCCAATCGCCCTGCAAGGGAGACTACCCCTTGATTGTTGGTGGGAGTTTCCTCATTTAAGCTCACCCGTTATTCCCAACTCGAGCATTCCATATTACGCTAGTGGTCAGACCCCTGAATTTGATCTTGGCGGCTGACCCAAGCTTAAGTGCCTGGCTGTTCCTGACATGGAGATCTGTGCCACATATTGAAGGACATTGTGGCACCAAACGACCTAAAATTCTGATGATTCTGGTCACCACCTTGGTTTTAAAACTCTACTCGACATCACATCTCACATTCAAGACACATCATTGGCTCAGCCAAACATAGTAAAATTGAAGCTATGTCAAATCTATAGATAACTCTAGTCGCGCCATGCACAACTATGTCCCCTATATAAAGAATGTGTCGAAGAAGATTACCACCATTTTTACCACCATCGCCATTGCGACCAAGCCACCACACTTTGATTCCACTAGCTCAGATGCAGCGGGTTTCCATAATAAAGACATTAAAACATTAGAAGGAGCGTCATGTCGTCTCATAATCCATAAAGCTTTGTCCATCAGGCGAAGTGACAAGCTTCGACCTCCAGAGTAACAAGTTTCAGCTCTTAAGCCTTGTACTCCTTCTTGTGACCACCATCGCCGTAGCCAGGCTTGTGGTATGTAGGCTTGGGAGGATGACAGTCCTTGGTCTTGGTAACGGTCTCGGTCTTGTAGACGGGGTACTTCTTGGTGACAGTCTTGTACTCGGTCTTGGTGACGGGAGGCTTCCACTTGGTCTCGGTCTTGGTCTTGAAGATGGGCTTGTACTTGGTTTCCGTCTTGTACTTGGTCTCGGTCTCGGTCTTGGTCTTGAAGATGGGCTTGTACTTTGTGTCGGTCTTGGTGACGGTGTGGTACTTGGTGACAGGAGGCTTCCACTTTGTAACGTACTCAGTCTTGTAGACAGGCTTGTACTTGGTGACTGTCTCCGTCTTGTAGACTGGGTACTTCTTGGTGACTGTCTCAGTCTTGGTGATCGGGGGCTTGTAGATGGGCTTGATGACAGTTGAGGTCACTGTCTTGGTGATGGTCTTGGTCTTGTGGTCATCACCGTAACCTCCTGGGGTGGCCAAGGCCAGAGGAAGGGCAATGGCGGCAATCACAGCGGAGAACTTCATGTTGTCGGCTGAAGCGAAAGTCTTGAGTCCAAGGGATGAATGGGAGTTCTTGAAAGAGTGGTGAGGAAGTCTGAGCCAGTGGATTGAAGCTTGGATGAATTTTGAGATTGAGGGGAATCTACGTGATCTTTATACAAATTGATGAAGCCTGCTTTAGATCACTCTCCAGCCCTTTAGACCAGTCCTCCAGACCCATCAGGCTATGAGATACAACTTGGATCGGACCATAGTTCACGCTCTACCTGAGCATGTAGTCTCACAGCGTAACGTGAGTAAAGCTGTTGGCTTGAGCCTTCAGACCTACGATGGTGGTTGAAAGCAACTTGGTTAGCACAATATTTACACGTCGGACAAAGCCAACTACCAATGGCAACACAGGCTTTCAGCCATAAGCTCGTATCTGCCATCTAGCTCGTGTCTATGCAATATTAATGCAGGTCGGCAGCCATTATTGATGCAGGTCGGGACCAGTTTTAGGGCATATAAAGTGACACCACCTTGTAAGTAAGCTTACCAGTGAGAGTACAAAAGGCCCAGCGTTGCTTTGCATACCCTGGTGCCACACCAAGCTATGCTATTGGATAGAATCATGTCATATTAATTGTCCTCCAACCTGAGACCAGCATTTGTTTACTAACGTGCGTTGCATCATAAATCGCGTGATCTGATGGGAGGTTGCAACGCTTACAAGCTGCACCATCAATTGCCAAGTCAGATCATGAATCATCATATCAGAGTCCAAATAAAAATAAACTAAGCTTTAAGCGTCTCTATGCATAACTGGAAGTTTTACCGGTTTTACCGGTTTTGCGGGGGATTTCCAGGCACAGAAGCTTAGCATTTTGATAGTGGGGACACAGAAAAGATCCATCACAACACAACACAACTTTGGTACCCCAACATGATCTGCAATTGCTTCTTGGCGGTCAGCTTTTCATGGAAAGAATCGCGAGCATGTTCGCTGTCAGACTAAAGCTTGATTTGGGACTTTACCGGGATGATCCAGCCTTACAGTAAGCCCAATCCTGCGGATGTTGTTGACCGGTCTTTGATGCCCAGGGCTGGGCTTACCTTGCAGCTACAGGACAGGGACAAGACTCTACAGCCGACAGGGTCAGCCCCGCGTTCTATCGAACCATCACCAATAACCAAGCAGTGTTGACAGCCTGTTATGGGCCTTGGGCGTTGGTAGTTGACGGTGGAAAAATTGCGCAATTGGGAAGGGTTCCCCGATTGGTTCACCGTTTCTGTGCATTTGTCTCCACAAACCTCATCATAGAACTATGATGATCGAGACCGATGACGCCAAGACAAGGCAGCATTGCGAGTACAGTAATCGATGAGAATCAAGCTTTGCATGGATCAATTGACTAGCTATTCAATCAATGGATGTAAGAAACTGCATTAGTTTTGTTGGCGAGTATCTCCGGCTTGGCCGGCGAGCTTGTTCATCCTTTGCCAAGGTCGTGATAATGGATCTCGGACGGTAGATCTATGAAACAAAGTTTATCTATCTCCGCTATCATCGTGTAGTCTCCGGCTAAGGCGCCCTAGATCTAAATTTGGTAACAATAGTCTGCATTCATAGCGGCTTTACAACGGCCAGAACAGAGCTCGAGTTGCCCTTAGCTTGCAGTGGAATCTTTGTGGTTCCCAGCTTTCGTCTTATGCTTGGCTGGATTACACAAAGAGGCGTTCTCAATGCATTAGCAGTGCATGTTGGTGTGAAACGGCCCTACGGAATGAAAGCCCGCATTTGCTCCAGCCTTCACCAGAAAGTGTGCCTTTCCAATGGTCAGCCTAACGTTTCTCTGCACCCAAAAACTGAGAGAGAACATTGGAGCAAACATTGAAGCTCCCCGCATATAACTGGCTGCTATGACGGCGTGAATGTGAAGGATCCAATATCCGTCACTGCCGACGTAGCATTGCATGTCACCCATCGGGCGACCTGCTGTTATGTCAGACTATGCACGCTTATATAACGTGGTCCGGACAAATTATCAGAATCTCGTTATAATAAGCTCAGAGATACTTTCGGCCGTGGCGCCGCCATGAACCGTTGTCAAAGTGTCTTGGTCAGACCAGAACGCCACTCATGCCCGATTGCGATAATAACCATCCCAACATGGATCAGACGATAATTTACTTGGCTAAGTAGGTCTAGACGACTCTGCCGTGAGATGCACATTGGCACGATGATCTTTGACAACGCAGAGCGAACCTCTGAAGGATCATCGAGGCCATCCACTAATTGTGTAACCAATTGAACAACGCATGCACAGCACAAGCTCCGTATTCTGCAAGCCACTTGATTATTTTTCAGGTCTTGTTCTCGGGTGCTTCCACTTTCCGACGCTTGTGCTACCTGGAGCTGTCAACTGGTTCGGGAGCCAGCCTTTGGTGTGCATCACGTTATCCTGAATCCACACATACGAGGTTGGTCTGTTTATACGAGTATAAGGCAGCTACAGAAAGCGCGTGGGAGTGTCACTGATAAAGCATTGTTGGGCTAAGAGCGCCTTCAGATTTGTCTAAGTTCTGACTCACCAATTTTCCGACCTGATAAGAGACAATAGTGCGGCTCAAAAGATATGCTTTTAATAGATTATTCCAACCACTTGTGACACCGACTCTGGTATATACGATGAGCCCGACAGTCTGGCTCGTGAAAAGGCGCAGGTTGTGTGACGGGGTCAATGCGAAATAACAACACAGGTATCGGATTAAACGTTCTAGACCTCAGTAAACAGATCATGTTTCTCGGGGAGGAGACAATGGTCATCGGGGTTCTCGTTCCTGTTTGCCTGTGTTTGTGCCCTTATCTAACTTTCCACTAGTAGATGTTGTGCAGTAGCGCTCTAATGCCAAGTTCCCATTGTTTCTACCTAGCTGCATACGCCTATCATCCTCAATTGAACCTCGATCTCACGTGCCTTAGGGCAGGCACCGAGTCTCTTGCTGACATCCCCTCAAACCGTGTACTTTGGTGTGGCTTGCAGTTCAGTGTACGACTCCGATGAATCTTCAAGATGTTAGCCTGTGGATCAGGTATGCGGGAAATAAATACCATACCCTCTTGTTGAAGCTTTTGGTTCATGAATTGAGGGAAGAAATGGCCAGGATGAAGAACAGTCTGCGCTGCTGTCGCGATGAGAATCATACTAGTGATCAAGGTTAGCGATGGCGAACGTGAACGCGAATGAATACTCACACTCCCTCAAGAATTATAAAAGGAATCTGCTCCTTCATCATCTCGTTACCCCAACCACCGCGCATCTCAGCGATACGGTACACACAACGAATGTAGATCGTCAGGAACGCAGTAGAAAGACCAGTGATGAACCAACGAAATCGCGCACTCTGCCATGTCTGAAGTGCATTACCGGCCAGTGGGAAGGTTTTAGCACCTAGCGTTCGTCGGACACAGAATGTCGTAGCCAGGATCACAAACACAGATAGCGTGACCACTTGGAATGCAATACCAGCCATCATTATATCGTTCCCAAGATTAAGAACATCCAGATCACCAGGTCTAGATGTCGCTGCGATACCACCACCTGCAGCCTGAAGAACCAATGATACAATATCCGCACCGATAAAGATGATGGTGTACAGCTTCGGCTTGAGCAACGACCAGTCGGGTCCGAAGAGTGCCACGATGTATTTCAGCATGAGATAGACTGCTGCGCTATTGAAGGCCGGACCAATGATGAGACAGCAGACCTGTACTTGGAAGGGGATCACGTTGAATGGTAGGAAGTACATTCCAATTCGCCCGCCGTAGCCTATGACTTGGGTGAGACAGCCCAAGGCTAGGACGATGGCATAGGCGCGGATGCGGAAGCGGATGCCGAGGTAGATGTTGGCGAAGAAGGCGATTGCGAAGAGGGCTACTAGAAGGGAGTTCACCCAGAGAGCTGGGCGGTATCCGTAGACTGTGTACTCGATTGGACACTGTTCGGAGATTTTTGTACAGACTAGAGGTTCGGACGCCATCGTGAGGGTAAAGATCGATTGTCGGGAGTTTGACTTGTTGGTTTATTAGTTGCTTGGAAATGATCAAGATTGCCATAAACTTCGGTGCCCATTTCCATTATATATATAATAGTCGCTCATGGAATATTCCTTCTCAAGCGCATTCCATTCATCTCGGTCTTTAACACCAGGCAGCGCATCTTGTGCCCGAGGCTTATAATTGGTCTAAACACCGAGATGCCTATGCGTCCTGTTTCCATTGACAGATCGGTCATGAAACAGATTGGCAGAAACCCACATCAGCATCGTGCGAGATGTTAGAGCCATTGAGATTCCTTCATCGTCATTCGTCAATTCATTCAGGAACGAGATTGCCATGAGATCCTTCTGCTCGGTCTTTGCTCCGCCTCCTGGAGTCGTAACCAGGGATGAACACAATGGCCAATGGAATAAGCCCTTGTGAGAGATGCTCCATTTCTTTGCTCGGTCTTTGAGTTTACGCTAATATCGTTTGGGAGATCATGACTCCACTAGAGACGAAACTGTCCGATGCTGACAGGTTGCGAGTACTTACACGCCCATGAGTTTTGTGTCTGCTCTAAAGTACACCTACTTGACCAGCATCAATCAGCCCTGCGGGGCATTCCATCGCGGCACAGGCTTCAACATGAGACTTCATTTATCTTCAGCTCTCGGTCTTTGGATTACTCGGTCTTTCTCCTGATTTTGCATCTCTTTTGTCAATTCCACAATGACAGCGACGTTGGTAAACACCGAAAAGTCCAAGCGGACAAGAACTAACGTAAAGCAGTCTAAATTTGGCTGCTTCACATGCAAGTATGAGCTCAATCTCCCAGCACCGGTGATCCATATCGCGCTGACTAACGACTTAGAGCTCGACGCGTTAAGTGTGATGAGGCGAAACCTACATGTCAACGATGTCGGACTTCAAAGCGCGAGTGCAAAGGTTATCCCAAAGGAGCCTATCCTGATTCACCGCCTGAGACTCCATCAACGACATCACTCGTACCATTGTCGGCCTCACCTTCATCGCCGATAATCTTGACACCAAACTCATCAAGACCCAATTCTCCATTGACTGTAATGGGTTTCGACCCTTATCATCTCACAAATCCATTTATCGATATCGCCTGTGGTGTCCTCGTTCAGAGTCCTCGACGCGCAAGGAATGACGTGGAGCAAACATTTTGGTCACGGACAGTGCCTCAGTTGGCACATGCTATTCCTTTAGTGCGAGCTGCAGTCGAAGCTTTCGGCGCATCTTACAACGAATATGTTCTCAAGGTCGACTCATCAAGTTCAAGTCTCGAGACAACAAGGCGATACACACAGGCTCTCAAACTTGTGCAGCATGATCTGGCGACTCTGCCACATGGCCCTGTGCCTTGTATAATCGCCTGTCTTTTCCTAGCATTCTCCGAAGCCATGCAACAGAAGCTGAACACAGGGCTTACCCATCTTCTTGGAGCATTTTCTGTTATGCTCTCCCAGACTGACAAGAAATTATTGGCCGAGGTGGATACCAAGAGTCTTTCCCTACTTTTGCAAAAACTTGACCTCCATGTCCCAACATATGGGGTATGCCATCCTCCCGAATTGCCTCCATTCCCGCCAATTGCCGAAAATATTGTCGAAGCTTACGCGCCTGATGAAGCACTCTTTAAGATACTCCATTCATGCTTCCACTTCAATGCCCGTGCTTTTCGATACAAGTATACCAGTCGCCGATTGATTCCGCCAGAGATGCTCATCGAACAAGGCCGTCAACTCGCGATTTTGAAACAATGGTTGTCACACAATGAGCTTCCTCCAAATTGGGATGCCGAGCCTTATGAGCCGCTAGTGGTTCTTCGTGCGCAATGCCTCGCTGCGCTCATCAATACGTCGAATATTCTTGACCCTCGTGAGAAAAACTACGATTGTTACGGTCCTGAATTTCAAGAAATTGTTACGACGATCGAAGCTTTGTTGCTTGACAGGGATCTACGCGCCGATCCTTTTGGCGACGCGTTTGGCGCTTTGCCATCGTTCATCCCGGAAATGGGGATTATTCATCCATTATACTTCACCGCCAAAAAATACCGGAACGCGTTCTGGCGTCGCAAAGCCCTGAATTTGATTCTGCGGTCTGGAAAGGAAGGACCATGGTGCGCTGAAACCGAAGGCGCGATAACTGAGGCCATCATCAGGACGGAAGAGGGGAGCTTTGACAGAGCTTCTTTGAATCTGTGCAGGGGCGAAGATCCCAAAAAGGATGCACCATCCAACGTTCCCGAAGAGAAGAGGATCAACGCGTGTTGGACGATAGATGAGAACGGTGAAGAAGGCGAGCCTGATCGTGTCACCAGGAAGAGATTTACAAAAGCCATATTCTACAGATGCATTGATATCGACGCGTTACTGGCTGATGAGGAGGCGATGGAAGCGCGTTCGTGGCCGTGGATTGATTCGAAATGGTGGGAAGAGTGGAGAAAAAACCTTCAACAGATTCTCTGATCATAGCGCCTTTATTAATTTATTGTGAAGACTTTTCAAAAGCTATGTGGAATGTTGGTGCATCGTATCGTGACCCTATTTTTAAAAAGCAGCTGATGAAGGGAACAACCATAAATACTCATAAAACCACGTTTAATAAGGAATGCACTTTTAAGAAATCCTGGGATATCAGAGAGGATAACTTGAGATATCGGAATAGCGATACCACAGATATATATCGACACTTTAAACCGACGATAGTATTAAGAAGGGGTGGCGTGACTACTTAGACCCGCGGGTACTGTTGTCTATACTTACCCTAAGCCTGTATGAGCGATAAGATAAGCACAAAGCGAGATAAGATAAGAGAGATCACAGTGCAGATACACAGTTTACTATGAACAAGACTGTGCAGGTGATAAGATAAATGATAAGATAAGCTCTGTTGTCAGATCTCGCGGAGAAACAATTGGCTATTCTCGTCGGGACCCACAGGAGTTAAAAGAATTGTCCTCTAAACACTGCAGCTTTAGATATGATCTTTGGTTGCTCTTGCTTGCTCTGCGAAAGGCATCTTGCGAAATGGTCAGTCTAGTGTGGAACCACGCTTGGGGCTACTAAGATCGTGCGTAAGGTTCCACCTATCTCCAGCACCACCTGGTAGCGCGCTCCTTTCCGGGAATGACAGCTAGCACCCGAGTACTAGCTGTCGTTGATCGGAATTGAGAGGACACAGGTTCGAGCCCTGTAGGGGGGATAAATATATTTTTGTCTTTTTGTTTTGGTTAAGCCAGCGCGGTTAAGGATGCTCGGTTCTCTTTAAGCTTTGTTTTACTCATAAGCCTCTTTAGATGGTAGATATTAATAAGTAAAGAAAGAGAATATGCTACTTACTTCTGGTCTTTTATTTGAAATTCATAATAAGAAAGTAGGTGGTCTAATTTTCAACATACCTGTGAAGTTGGAAATGCTTGACTGTTTACTGGGGGCGATGCTGGTGATATATCATACCGTGTTGACCGCAACTGTTAGCTACCTGCGAACGTGTTATCAAAGTTTTGTGGTCTCGAAATCACCTCTCGAGGTGGATATGCTTGACTGTTTGTTGGCTGCGCCAAGGGGAGTATCCTTATTATTAACAAATGCAAGACTTCTACTAATCATAAACCTATGCCCTGTTATATTACTAGCTTATGGTTTCCTAGTAAATCTCGCTCTGCCCTACAACATTAAGACGACCATCGTAACATGCTTACAATTTCGTTCACAGCATTCCTTATATACTTGCGACTTTAAAGGCGGCGGCACCTCCGATGAGTCGTAACTTCAATAACCAGTTACAACAGCCGCACCCGGCCTTCAACAAGCATCCACAACACCAGCCGCCCCTAGGTACCATGCAGGAATGCTCGCTGCTGCATTCGAAGCGAGACCAGCAGTTTCTCCCACGAGTGGAATCTCTTGATTTCTACCCCAGGTACTAGGCGGGAATACTTGCCGCTGCACTGAGCAACGTCGTCTCCCTTCGCGACCTTCTTCGCGATGTCAGCTTGGAACGAGACCGGCAACACCACGAACGGGATTGCGTAATTACCACCTCAGGCACCATACGGAGAAGCTTAAGTATAATGGCATGGCCCAGCAAGGTGTCCTCATTTTTGTCACGCTGGCCGTCTTCAAATCGCATTATATAAAGGTCAAGCTCCTAATAGACCAGGATGGCCTCAAAGCCAAGCGTCTCCTAACCCCGCCCACAACGAGCAAGCCCAGCCTGTAACTGGGAACTCCCCTACGAGCATTGTGTGGTGACTGAACCAGAGCATACCGACACCTCTACCGATACCTTTGTGAGTGGCAAGTCGACAAGCAAATCCTCACTTGAAAACGACGAGAACATTTCTCCGGTTGCCGAGGAAGCATCCGATGGAATGAAACGGCTCTGAGAAAGACACACTCAAAGAATACAAAGCAACTGAGCCTCATTCGCTTAACACCCCTTGCTGCAAGACCACTGATGCACAATCATCTGACTGAGACTAAGTTACATTCGTGTTCCATCAACCTCAGCAACAGAATATTACCTTAAGAGAAGCTTGATAAGTTTCGCCTTTGCAACAGCCAAGCCTTCTACCCTAAGCTTCCACTCATAGACTGTAAATTTGGCGATTGCTGCAATCTCTGTCACGACCTTGGCAAGTATGTCACGGAGGGGAGCCGAGGTGATTGAAAAGATTCAGGGGAAGTATCATGTGTTCGATGCCTGTGGCTGTTGTCCTACGCGCTGGAAGTGCCAATTTGTTAAGAGCTATATGGCGGAGGCTAGGCAAGAGGACGGACAATAGGGGCTGGTGCTTATTAGCAAAAGGCTAGATTTAGCAAGCAGGTAACGAAGGAATATTGAGACGTAGTTAATGGTGTTATAAAGATCAGGATAGCTTTTCCTAAGTTAATGTCTAAGCATGTCTAATTGTTAATAGACTTCTGTGTTCTAGTTATTTTTCGGATCGCCTGACGAGCTAATTCTTCTTCTTCTTCCCTCCAGTGAAGAACTGCACATCCACAATGGCTCGAATAATAGCAAGAGAACCCTCCCTCTCCTTCTCATGACATTCTTTCAGGAATCCTCCATCAAGGCCTGATGTCACGACGGGCCTTTGGCTACCATCCCCTTCCTCCTCTGCCCCGATCTCGCCCTCTACCACCATGACGACGCAATCCTCTTCCATTAGATAGCGAGCTACGATAATCACCAGGGTGCTCAGGCATTCCAGCAGGCTTATCTATTCGGAACGTAGAATCACCCTGTAGTATACGCAAAGCATACGAATCTCCTCGTCTACCGAATCAAAAGTCATCGTAAGGCAGCGGCGGCGGTGGTCGAGGTGGGAGATCATGTCTGTCACCAGTAAGTTGTCAGAAAGCAGCTTCACGATCCTTCTGGGTGCGGTCACTATGCATGGACGTGACAGGCAGATGCATGTTGAACAGGAAATCATCGAGGTTATCAGCAGCCTGACGGCTATTAACGAAGATGATTGTACAGATGGTATACATCTCCTTAAGCAATCCAACCAAAAGCTTCTGTGGTTGTTTAATTGTGTTGATTTGAACTGTGCGACTTGATGGCTGACCTTCAAAAACCTTAAATAGACTCAGCCTGGGGAACGACCTATATGGCACTAGTGCTACCAGTATAACCAATACGGAAGCGGACGTGAGACGCAGCCAGGTAGGTCTTCACTAGATCGCGCGCGGGCTTAGGAAATATAGCCGAGAACAAGCTGAATTTAACGTTGCCCTCGTCCTGCTCGCTTGCCTTATCCTGCTCACCGCCAGAGAGAATAGGGTTAAGCTCTTTAGCCCACTCATCGTTCAGGAGTTCATCGGCCTCATCGATCACTATGTATCGCAGGCGACAAAGGGTCAGAACACAGGGACGTTGCCCTCGTCTTGCTCACTTACCTCATCCAGACCACCGCCAGAGTTAAGCTCTTTGGCCCACTCATCGTTCAGAGGCTCATCAGCCTCATTAATTACCATATATCGCAGGCAACGAAGGGTTAGAACACAGGGACGTTGCCCTCAGAGGATAGGGTTAAGCTCTTCAAAGCCTACTTGTTGTTCAGGAGTTCATCGGCCTCATCGATCACCATGTATCGCAGGCGACAAGGAGTCAGAACACGGGGACGTTGCCCTCGTCCTGTTCGCCGCTAGAGAGGATGGGGTTGAGCTCTGTTATTGAAGATGTCTAAGTTCTTCTCTGGTGACTGATTCTCTGGCAAGGCGCTTTCGGGTAAGGCATTTTCGATTGGAGCATGATCATTCTAGGCATTCTCGGGAAAGCTTTCCTCTCGTAAGAGATCTTTAGGCAAGGACTGCTCTATTGTTATCTTCTCTAGTGCACTCTTTACGGCCCTGAGTCTCTTAAGTGCAGCTAAGAAAGGCGAACTATTCTCTGATACGCTGTACTAGAACCAGCGATTCTAGGCTAAGTTCTCGTCAAGTGAAAGCTTCTAAAAGCAATACCAGAGCTCCTTAAGTAAGGCTGCCTTCGTCTCGGAGTCATCGGAGAAGGCCTACTCATTATTTAGGAGCTCATTGGCCTTATCAATCACCATATATCACAGGTAACAAAAAGTTACCATGTATCGCAGGCGATAAAGAATTAGAACACGGGAACGTTGCCCTCGTCCTGCTTACCGCGAGAGCATGGGGTTAAGCTCTTCAGCCCACTCTTCGTTCAGGAGCTCATCGCAACAAAGAGTTAGAACACGGGGACGTTGTCCTCGTCCTGCTCGCCGCTAGAGAGAATGGGGTTGAGCTCTTCACCCCACTCGTCGTTCAGGAGCTCATCGCGGCAAAGAGTCAGAACACGAGGACGCTGAATGAAGGTCGATACGAATACGAGTCTCGATAACGATCTTTGTTATTGTTTCTTGGGCACGTGGCAGCTACCACTTAAGCCAGGCTCCCAGCCAGGCTGCAAGCCAAGCCAGACAGTTCATCGGTAGTCCTCAGTACGCCCACGGTTCTCAGCATGTGAACAGCCCACAGGTTTCCCAGCAGGCCTCTGACTACGTCGCCCCTACTGCGTATTGATGCCCTTGCTGATACCTTCGCCAATCGGCGTAACCAGACTGAGCTTGAAGCGGACCACGAGTTAATGCAGCGCATCAGAATTGTTAAGCAGGCTATCCAGGTAGGTCATTACTAGGATACCACGATCCAGTGAATCCAGAGTGGTCAAGGCAGTGGCGGCGTTGGTCTTAGTGGGAGGTCATATCTGTCACTAGGTTGATACGAATCCGCTTAACAACGATCTTTATTATCGTTTCTTGGGCGCCAGTTACCTTGCGGCTTGTTTTACTTGTTGCGCATTTTCGGCGGTTCTTTATCGCAGTGAATGCAGCTTTTGTATAGCGCGGCTCCCCACGCTCTCAATACCCCATTAGCTCATCTCTCCAACTCTTTTCATAGTAAACTGCCTCCTTGCATTACCTCCCATAAGCCCCAAAAAGGCAGCAGTTCAGTTGTGTTTAAGCTATTGCACTAAGCAACGAGCCCGGTATACCTGCAGAATAGTCATAACCTTTGCATACAGCGTACAAAATTCGGGCGGGGGATAGAATTCGGAAAGGTAATGTCAGTGGAAGAACTACATGTTCAGGTGGGTAACAGCAGAATTGTCCTTTAAGGCTTAGGGGTACAGAAATAAAGTAGCCTAAATGCCAACCTAAGCCGGCATAACATGACCAAGTTATTTCGTCTGTTATGCTGTTGGTGGGCAATTCTGATTATAATCGGATTCGGAGAATGACAAACTTGATCACTTTATTTTCCTCTTGTTCGGAGTCGTTACGAAAATCACCGGGGCAGTCGCGCTACACAATGACGTCATCTTCCATTTACGCGACAGCGATTACTGATCAAGCGACAACAAAGGAAGCTATCACGAGTCAAATCCAGCCCTACCAGGCGCTTCAACAGCAGCGGCATCTCAAGTGGCTTGCGGCGAAAGCGGCCAAAATTCAATAATCTTTTTTTGCCGCGCTCAGGCTTCAACTTGAATCGTGATGCCGCGTCTATGCTGCAGTGGCTTGGAGCGATGGAGCCTTTAATAATGCGACTGGCCGATACGAAAATTCATCTCGAGAATGAAATACTCGGAAATCAGATCCAGTCATGGTGGACGATACCAACTCGGAGCCACAACAACGGTTCGTGATTCTTTATAATCTTGAATGATGTGTGCTGACCAGTACTTCGGAATAGGCCTGTTGGAGTTGCCTGCACTCCATGTCGTCGCAGCAAAATGAAATGTGTCACCTCTGATCCAGAAATCACGACCTGCGATAGATGCCAACGACTGCATAGAAACTGTGTCTATGAGTTGCATCGGCGAGGCCAATGGCGCAGGGATGACACGGGGGGAAGGTACGTCAAGATGAACTTGAGGCAAGAGACTTTGATCGTTGACTTTCCCTTGTGACATGTAGAGCAGAGAGGCAAGATCCGTCTCCAGAGCGAACGGAAGGTAACCAAGGTGATCTCGTGCCCCAGATCCTGGGGCCTGGCCTGCAAACTAGAGCTTCTGGGTCATACTCAGTGTCTCCAGGATCCGAGCAGGCATCGTTCACACCGGCTGTCTTGGACGACGCACACGAAATAGAAGGTCCATCTGTTGCACCTTTGGCTAATGGGTTGGGTCTGTGAGTGATGTTGCTTTCCTTACCGAGTTCACACATCTGAAGCACCATGACTGCATTGCATGCACGGAACCTCTCTTCTTTCGTCCTCATACAACATTCAAGCTGAAGTATATGGATAGAACTCCATCGATTTCTTAATTGTGTCCGATATCTCTGTTTTGCCCCACTGATATCGGTCTTACAGACAGCAACCCAACATGGGCGTAACTGCCAATAGGCCGACAACGCAAGACCCTATCGAGTTGGGGGTTATCAGCGAACCGGCCGCTCAGGTTCTTTACGAGACGTGAGTACACCACAAGGTGTGTATTCGATTGACTAACATGTTGTATGAAGGTTCTTTAGGCTTTTCAATCCCACCGTGGACCTTCTCGATCCATTCCTCTACACCTTCCAGTACACACGGACTCGGTCGAGCTTCCTGTTGACCGTGATCCTAACCGTTGCCTCGAAAGACCTCGCGCCAGGATTATACGAATCGTTGCGAAATCATTCTGAGTCTCTATTAGGCAGAGCACTCGTATCATGTGATACTGGAATTGAAACCATATGGGCCATCGTTTGCATGTGCCACTGGAAAGACGCGGATGATAGCAGAGGCGACATCCTGATCGGGTTCGCGGTGCGACTGGTCGAATCTGCAGGGTGGAAATTTGCGGACCAGGATGAGGAACACTCGCGAAACATGACAGACATTGAATGGCGGCAGAGAATGGACCAGAGGCGTGTTTGCCTGGAACTCTCCAGGCTTAGCGGTGTGGCGTGAGCCTGGGATCTTACTCCATGCTCACTGAAGTGGTGAATTGAAAATCAAGGGCGTCGACTTGACCGATCGAATGGCGAGTCTTTTGTTAATCAAGAAATCAGCTTAATGAAGTATACTATAATTGCAAGTTGGGTTTCTATGTCTAGGTCCTTCGGTTCTCATTTTGCAATCAAGACTCAGAAACAGCCTTCAAGGCGGCTTGAACAACCTCATCAAGGTTCTTCTTAGGCAGGGCCAAGACGTCATTCATGGTCTGGCCTTCCTTCTCCAGATGACCTCCAAACCTCCCAGTAACAAATCCAGTCTCAATCAAGGAATATACAGCATACGAGTCGCCGGATGCGACCGTAGCCTGCTTCTCCTTGATGAGCTCATCGGTGTTGACCTTTTCGATAGTGAACTTTTCTCCACTCAAACGCTCAATGGCCTCAAGCAACATGTTCTGTGTGATGGCAAAATCACTTAACCAGACAATCTTGTTCTTTGTATCTTCCCACTTCTTGGTCAAAGCATTCACCATGGCAAGAGCCGTGTTGTCTTCAGTCGTCGTGCTGAACCAGCCTTCGCCATCATCCCAGACCACGAACTTCTTCTCTTTGATATGCATTCCCAAAAAGTCATGGAGTGCACTCCACTTGATCCACATGCCACAAGCAATAGCCATCCATTCCAAGCCTGTAGACTCTTTGAATCTAAGATAGTCTTGGACCTCGCCTTTCTCACGGAAGACTGAGTTGAGTGCTCTTGCTTCAGGCTTGTTGTTGTTGAGACCATACTCGGAAGCAACGTAGCGTCTGACTTTGGCATCGACTGCAGCGTCGACGAAACGGAGTTGATCGCTGACAGCAAGGGAAGTCATGCAGTTGACAATGGCATCTTGGCCAGAGAATGCTGAAACAAGTGCTTCGGAAGGGTATGAATCGTCGATGATGATGACGCGGACATTTGATGGAAGCTTTCCTTTGGACGATGATCTTTGGACAGCTGTGACGTTGAATGACGGCTCCTTGACCAGCGCATCGAGCATGATACTGCCAATCGATCCAGTTGCCCCAACGATAAGGATGTTTTTGAATGGCGAAGTCATACTTTTGTGAAATGTGAAAGTGGTATAATCGAGTATCGTTTCAGATAGATGATGAAAAGCGATATCATGATTTGACTTTCAACTAACATATTATATATATCGCTTCTCTGTACAAAGTACAACTCGATGCACATCTTCTGACGATGCATGAAGCTTACTGAGCACCTCCTGCGATGGCTTGCCAAGGCTGCTTACACAACTTCCACACCAATCAATTTTCCGAAATGTGTCTCATTGGATGTAATGCAACGTAAGCAGAACTTCGCGTCTCATTGGTTCGGGACAACTTACTGAACATTGTGGACCGGCATGATTAGTATGCTCGCTGGCGCTAGATCAGGAGAGGGAATTATTTACCGCTATGCCGCACCTTGCATTGCTGCAACCTTGTAACTCTCCCGACTAGAAGAATATTACGAGAATTAGCCGTTGGACGAAGTAGGACATATGGGCCGCACTGGTAGCTCTTCTCCACAATGGTTGGACGACAGAATAAGCCTGCCAACTTCGCTGCCAAACACCTCAAGACACAACCAACAGGCTTAAGCCGTCACTTATTCATGTTGGAAAACGGCCCCCAAGTATATCTGACGCGACTGCGGGGTTGTGAATCTTGGATCTGAAGGATCAATGACGTCAGTGCAACCAACATAGCTCCCGACCTTCAACTCGGGTCTTTGTCCGTCACCATTCACCTTCACACAAGACCAATCCATTATTTGAGATCCCCCATTGCTCTCGGCGTTCATATAAAAAAACCTATACAGAACTCGTTAGCAAATGGCCAAACCAACTGTTTTTGATTGGACTAGATATTATGTGCGATACGGTTCGTTCTTGGTGTTTGTTTCCGTGTCAACGTTCGACTGACATCCTTTCCCAGCGCACGTCAAAGTGAAGAGGGCTGGCATGTGGACGTGCATGCTTTGCCTCCTGCCTTGCACATGTGGAATGTCTGGCATGTTGTCTGATAACGCTCCATGGTGGAGTTTGCCCTCGAGGCCCAAGGATGACACTGTCGAATCGGAGCGTCCTCCATCAAGTGGGCACTAGACAAGGCGACCAAGGTGGCAGAGAGAGAGACCGGGCAAGTTATTACGGAAGGGCATGATTAGAATATTTCCGTTGTCGCTAGACCAGGAAAGGAGAAAATCGTGTACAACGGTGCAAACTAGATGGCTGCAAGATTTCAATTCTCCCGGTCTGAGAGATTACTAACATTGACCGAGGGCGCCAAAACAACCAACCCATATTGCAGGGAATAGTAATCTGGTCTAGTTACAGAATGTACAATGTGACTTATACTATTCTGGTGGTATTATAAATTCGGTGACCCTCACATTCGTGGTATACAGTAAAGAACAAATGCTTTATAACCCTTAACTCTTCTTTTACCACTACAACCCGTCTTATAAAACCCACCACACAGTAGAGGTTTAGTTACTCCCTTGGCCAACATGTCACAGAACCTTGCTGGGACGGAATACACCATCTATCACTCCGGCGATGGCAACGGAGGCTTCACCCCAACTTCAGTCAAGATACCCGATCTCGGTCCCCATGATATCCTGGTGCGCATCACACATAGTGGTGTCTGCCATACAGACATCGTGTTCTGTCAGATGGGAGCTCCGATAGCCCTTGGTCATGAAGGTGTCGGTATCGTTGAAGCAGTAGGATCTCTCGTCACCCAATTTAAGATTGGTGATCGTGCTGGTGGCGGCTTCCACCGAGACGCATGTGGCCACTGCAAATATTGCTTGTCTGGCAAGGATATCTACTGCTATAATCGTGTAATCTTCGGTGAAGGTGACTTTCACAATGGTACTTTTGGTTCTTACTACATCGGCAAGGAGACCTTCCTACACAAGATTCCTGATGGTCTTGCTAGTGAGCATGCCGCTCCTCTTCAATGTGCTGGTGCGACTGTCTACGCTGCCTTGAAGGCTACCGTAACCTCAGAGAAGAGGGTTGGCATTCTGGGTATCGGTGGATTGGGACATCTCGCCATTCAGTATGCCAACAAAATGGGCGCGGATGTTGTCATCTACAGCACAAGCGCCAGCAAGGAGGCTGAGGCACGAGAGCTTGGTGCGAATGAGTTTCACTTGATCGGGAAAATGTTCGACGAGGTCAAGGCGCCTATTGATGTTCTGGTGGTCTGTGGCACCAAGTACCCTGATTGGGACCGGTAAGTACTTCATTTCCAGCCGAAACGGGTTACTAACCAAAACCCCAAAGAGTCATGACAAAAGAATTCCTGGCTAGAGATGGAGTCATCGTTCCATTGGCGGCACCTGTCAATGGGCCGTTGAGCCTACCGTAAGTGCCATCCTCCCTGTTACTATTATATGAGGCTAACAAACCACCAGTGCTGGAGCCATGTTCTTTCAAGGCTACCATGTCTTTTCAAGTCTAGTCGGCTCCCGTAATGTTCATGATGAAATGCTCGAATTCTCAAGCCGTCATGGCATTAAGCCTATGGTTCAAATCTTCAAGCATGAGGGAGCTGAGACTATCAAGAAGGTGTTTGAGTTGGTTGAGCAGAACAAGATGCGATACAGAGCTGTATTGGAAATCTAGTGATGGGGTTATTCGGTCTGTGCCTGAATAGATCGTAGCTTTGCTCAGGTGTCCTTCTCTGTCTATACACGTAATATGGTTGATCTTTGTCAAGACTTTCTACCAGGCGCTAAAGTGTATATGCCATGAGCAACGGTACTTGGTCGTGAATATGAATTATGGGCTTACTCACTCTACGCTAAGAGGCCGGAGGTCAGCAAAACAGAGCAGAAAGTAGGGGTCCAAGGGTCCAACTATTCTAGGTAGCAGTGATATTATGCTCTAAACCTTGGACTGCCAAGACAAGTTTACCTAAATGCAGGCCTAAAGTATCATGAAAATGATCAAATTGTCTCAACTCAGTCTTACTCGACACCCTGACAGGCGTTTCGCAGCCAAAGTTACGGTGCCATCGACGTGCAACAAATACCGTTGCATGGTGGCCCAGATCGTTCCATACTAAACCAGAAGAAGCATTAACTCCTCAACACGGGGTTCTACCACAGTGCTTTGTCTCTTGTGATAAGGATACAAGCAAATCATAAAACAGTTGTTGGTTGAAGCTGTACGATGATTTATGTCGTGCACCCAACAACCTACAGAATCCTCCTTCTTGAGTCATTGGAGCAAGACACCGGCAGAACCTTTACGAGACGCCGGTGCGCTGCGCCATGGCACCACACTTGCAGTAAATGCAGTCCAAAATCTGACGTAGGACGAGTTGAGGTCCCCGAGAATGGGTCCCTCAAATGAAGCCTCCACGATAATTAATTAACACGTCAACGTCCGCGATAAGGCTGTTTGTGGGGTAGTAAGCCACAGACTGATAGCATGACAGGTGGAAAATTGATTCGCGACCAGTATTACAGATTATCGCGAATAGCCATTAATGACTTTTTACCCTATGCCACCAGGGCTCGCAATCGCTAGTGTATGGTGGTATGTACGCCGGCGTCTTGGTGGAGTACCGGCGTCTTGGGACAATCAACACAACTGCTATGTCATCAATTAGTCACAAGCTTCGTAGGGGCTCATTGGATAGTTCTTCAGCTGAGGCGTTGGCGATGGTCTGGACCCTTCATTCAACGGGCCGCAATCCCTACGGCCACGATCGTAGGATGATGTATATGTTCTCATGATCAGCATTCCTGGCTGCTATTTCCCATTTCCGCATGTTTCACTGACTCGTATTCCAACGTCATCAGACCGAGTAATAAGCATACCGACCGCTTTTACGCATCCTTTACGGCCTCAACTATTCTCAAGATCAATTGAAAAACATGAGTCCTATATCTAGTACAGACTCCAGTACCAGGACCACCAGTAGTACTGATGAAGGGGGAGTCTCGGCCTTGGGGACCAGAAGGGGGAGACGCCCCGTGGAAACGCCCACCGGTGGACCAATTAGTAACGTATGTACTCTATACCCTCCCAGTTACTTGGCGCATTCTTCGAAGATGTCTTGGGAACCCGTCGATCCTGTCAATCTCAGATGTTGCATGTCTAACTGGCCTATTAGAGGAGACGTGTGCAGAATCGCATGGCTCAGCGTGCATACCGGCAGCGGAAAGAGTCCGCCATTGATGTCTTGAAACAGAAGGTTGAAGAGCTGGAGAAATCCAAGGAGGACATGGGTAAAGAGTTTCTCAACTTTACAAACGTTATCCTTGAGCAGGGTACTCTCAAGAACAATCCTGATATTGTTGAGCATATCAAGAAGTCTACCATCAGTATTCTTACTAGTGCTCGAGATGTCGAGAATGACGGACCGGACTCGCCAGAAAATAAAAACCCGGGTCCAATTACGACTATCGATGACAGACCGGCTGTAGTGTCAACCGATTATATCTTGTCGACAGACCAAATCAACGCCCTTGACTTTCCCATGATGGATTACGTACCCCAGCTTGAATTCGATAACCTTGTTGACTACGGATATACCACCAACCCTGAGCCTACACCAATGCCAGAGTGCAACTCCACACCTTCAGCTTGCGATACAAGCTCATACTTTCAGATGCCGATCAACCAAACCCCACAGTACAACATGTATCAACTCCCGGGCGCTAGCTGGGACTCGTCGCTCTGCTCCCCTCGATCCTATTCGTCTCAAGAAGCAACCTTTGGCAGACGATACCAAAGAGCATCCCAAGAAGCTGCCTTCCTCCTTGCTTCCATGCGCCATTCCCCACCCTCCTGGTACAAGAAGGTGTTCGGATTCTGTATGCACTTTGAGACAAGAGAGGAGATCACCAAGCGCATAGGTGAAACAGTCCGTAAATCCCGGGATGCAACACTGAACAACTGGAGATTTCCTTTCACCAATGTCGGTGGCGCTGGTCTCTTCTACCCTGAGCACGGGAATGGAACTGATGATTTACCCATCGGGAACCGTTACATGCAGAACGAGGCATACATGCCTTCAGAGATGTCAGGATTCTCAATGGGACCTTTTGGCCCGTCCATTGAGCAGACTCGAGATCTTCGCCTGAACCCCCAATTACGAATCGTCGACCCCAACTACGACGGGGACTTCTTTGATGCAGATGAGATTGAAATATGTTTGAGAGGATATGGTGTGACTATACCAGCGGGCAAGGACTTTGTAACTGCTTATATCGACATGGGGATGTTTGAACGAGCAGATGCGAGAGAGATTGCAGAAGTTCAGAACGATGGACCAGTAACCCCACCAGATGCCTCCAACGACGCAACCAACATTCTAGACCAAGACGAAGAAGCACTCAATGCTGACCCACAATCCTTCCATTATCCCACAGGGATGATGGGTATGGCCATGGGAGCGATGCCGCCGCCCCCAAAGCCACAGCCACAAGAGCAGTGGAAAACTCCAACAAAGAGAGATACAAAAGTGAAGGTCGATGTGGAACGATTGATAACATGTAAGTGATTAGCCCTTCTGATCCTCCCTTGACTGACTCTTATTCAATAGGCCTCTGTAACGCGACTGTCTGCTTGGGAAGAACCCCTGCCGTCAGACCGAAGGATATCCGAAAGGCTTTGAAGATGTCTCTAGTGGACGAGGATTAAGTGTACATCTCTTTGGGATTTGAAATAAAGAACGAGCTGGGGTAACACAGGAGATCGTGGTCAGAATCAAAGCGGGAGTAAAATCCAGGGAACGTAGGGCTAGCCTAGGAGCTATGATCCAAACATGCCGGTTGAAGTTCAGATACCACCAGAATGTATGCTGCCACGGACAAGAAGAAAGGTTTCTATAGATATACCAAGATCTATAGACTAAACAATATCGTATCCACACTTGGAGCCTAACTCTGCAGAAACAGCTCAACGTGCTTGACGAAAGTGGTTGCATACTGGAAGAGAAAGCCATGTCCACTGTTGGGATAGAGAATCAGTTGGGCGTTGGGTACTCTTTGATGGATGAGATAGCTGTTTGATGTTGGAATCATATAATCGTTCTTCATTCGTTAGTACAGATGACCAATTCTGAATAAAGGAAAGGTACTTACGTTGCCATTTGCTACCAAGACGGGAATCTTGATCTCCGATAGTCGATCATAAGCTCCCTCTTCACCCCGGCTAGTGTCGGCACTCATCGTAAAGGTGTGACCCTGTGTCGCTTGGCCCTTGATACCCTTTCCTTGGTCTTTGTACCCACTGCTGAGCCATTCGGAAACCTCTTCACCACAAGTCGACTCCTTCCGCTCATGAATGCGACCCCACCACGCCTCTGCGGCAGCGTCACCTTCAGGGTTCTTGTGGAAGAACAGAGTCTTGAAGACGTCAATGTTGACATCCTTCACACCAGCCACGGCGCCAACATCATCGTTGGGAGATAGAGCCAGGTCTTCTCCATGGCTGGTACCAGTTCCAGAGAGGATGAGCTTGCGGATCTTGACTGTCTTGGGATCAGAGTTGAGTGCAACCATCTGAGCGACATATCCCCCGATACTAAAGCCCAGAAGGTCAACCTCGGGCTCCTTGATAAGTTCGATGAACTGTGAGATGTCGGCTGCGGATTGCCGGATGGAGTTGGCTACTTCGCCAGTGCTTAGACCGACGCCAGCATAGTCAACCGTAATGACGCGACGGTTGGCAGCCAGAGTGTTGATGACAAGGGGATCCCACTTGTCCATTGTGCCGCGGAAGTGGGTTAAGACGACGAGTGATGTGCCCAAAGCAGCGCCAATCTGTCGGTAGGCGAACTTTGCGCCACCGGGAGACTGGACATACTGCGTCTTGGCTGTTTGTTGGGTGGACATTGTGAGTATGAGAATTGATTGAGATGATAGATTTTTGTGTGTAGTGGAGAGAAGATAAGAAACGTATCTTCTACACAACAACTTTAGATGTATATATAGATGTCCTCTTAAGTGTAAGTTGTTGTGGTGTTGGTGTTATTTGGGTCGGGATGCTTACTGAGCGGAGGTACGAGTCATCTTCCCGACACACTCTGCTTCTTCGTCGGCCGAATGGTGGTGACACATCATTCCAGACTGCCTTTCTGCCTCGAAATCGCCGAAGCGCTAAATAAAGGTTACTACAATTACGTAGGACCGTTCGAGGTTCCCTTGAGACCCCCTCAATGTTCGTATTTGTAGCCAACTCGTATAATATCAGAAGGATTAGCCATAGCATAAGAGACAACATGGTTTAACCATCTTGTGCTATTTTAGACTAATATTTAGGTCACTTGATCGCGGTAAATTAAGTCTTAGGAGGATAATTCTTCTTTTACCCACCTGTCTAACGTGGCAGTCACTTCAAGTTGGTAGGTGTGCAAGAGCAATACTGGACTTTCACCAAAATGAGCCAAACTCAAGCAAGCTTAGAGTAGATTCCATACAAAAAACCGCTTATTTTCATTTATACGAAAGCTGATACCGAAAAACAATTTTTACTCTGCTTAAAGCGCATTCCTCAGCAATAGTCGCCATCGTCTACTTAAAATGCCTATCTAAGCCGCTACCTTATCCACAGTATAGGCAGTATAGCTACAAAAAAAGGTTAGCTCTGGATTTACAAGTATAATTTGATCTCATGGGCAACCTACTCGCTATATCCGACTTCATTCGTCTTGTAGAATGTCGAACGATCGTACTTGGTGAGCGCCCACCCGTTCTTGATACGAGCTGGCAGATCAGGATTCGCTAAGAAATGAAGTGTCAGTTGTTTAAAGGGCTCGATGCGTCCGCAGTACAGTGCTTACGAATAAAGTGCCGGCCGAAAGCTACAAGATCGTCGGTTTCACTGGTATGCTCAAGAGCTGACTCGGGTGTAAATCCTCCAGCTGCGATAAAGTTGACGCCAGCCCGAGTAGCGACTTCTCGAATTGGATTCAACGACTCCACTCCTTTTCGAAGATGGTCTGGTGTATCGACTGCGCCATCGGCGCGAGGTTCAATAGCGTGAAGGTAGGCGATAGATGGCTGGGAGTCAACTATGGCTTGTGCCCATGGGACGAAAAGGCTCAATGGGTCTGCCTCGCGCATGCCCTGAAATCTGGTGAATGGTGACATGCGGACTCCCACGCGCTCAGCTCCGATGGCCTCGCTGATCGCGTTCACTACGCGAAGTGGGAACCTGATTCGGTTCTCAACGCTGCCGCCGTATTGGTCTTGTCGATCGTTACTTGTGGATTGAAGCTAAGCTGCGGTTAGAGACTAGCTTCGTGGTGTTGAATCGGATCTTTACTTACAAACTGATCGATGAGCTACGGTAAAAGTTAGTTTAGTATACCACCTAGCTAGTGTTCGAAAAGAACTTACGTATCCATTTGCTCCGTGCAACTCAACACCATCAAAACCTGCCTCTATAGCATTCAGGGCAGCTTGTTGATAATGTTCAACAAAGCGATCAATGTCAGCTTCTGTCATAGTAGTAAACTTCTCGATGACAGCGGCCTTATCTGGCGTCTTTCGTGAAGTGTCATCATTGTCCAAATATGGCTTCGTTCCTGGACTGTATACTGCCGAGACCAGGTCGGGTTCTGCGATTCGTCTGATATTGGTTAGTGATGGTATACTCATCGATAATTCATCTGAACCTTACCCCAAGGCCCATAACTGAACTACTATCAATCCGCCTTTGGCATGGACTGCGGCAGTGACATGTTTCCACGCCTCGATCTGTTCCTTTGAGTAGATACCTGCTTTTTGTTAGGACGACACACTCCATTGCTGAAATTGAATGCCTACCTGGCGAGTACAGTCTTCCCGCTCCCTCGGGATGGATAAATGTTCCTTCCGTGATAAGTAAACCGCCGGCTGCACATTGTTAGTCCAGTCCCATAGGCCATTCCAAGTAGTTGAATCATCTTACGCGTCGCTCGCTGGGCATAATAATCAGTTGCGTAAGGCGCTGGGACTGAAGCAGCGTCTGCGCGACCTCGTGTCAAGGGAGCAAGCACAACTCGATGCTGGAGGTTGAAAGCGCCAACTTGGATTGGATCGAAGAGTTTCGAAGACCTTTGGCTAGGCATCGTGAATGCTCCGCTTCTCATATATGCAGACAGAGAAATGTAAAATTGAGTTCCACGATTGATAAAATAACTTGTACGTTTAGCAAGATATGCTTCTGAGGAACCCACACTGGTCTCTGTCGCTTTTTATCGTTCCAACTACTGGTGAAATGCGTCGCTGATATCTGCCAATTACTAACTCCAACATTCACGAACATCCGATGTCTGCTTAGAAACTGAAACAGTTTAACTCTTTATTGGTCATCAGCGTGTTGGTGTTGCATTGCAGGGGTTGTTATCTCATTGGCCGCTGCAATGTGGCGCCAGACGGACATGATTACTGATGCTCATAATCGGCAGCTTACGAGAAAGCCCGCGGCCATCACACCAGTGTAACCCACAGAACTCCAACTAGAAATCTTGGTTTTGTCAATCACCGATAGCGCCAGAAGATGGCAAGGTCACTGCCTTTCCTTGTCTATGGTATCATATCACGGTGTCACTAAGTGCTCTCAACACCAGTTGGCGCATGCAGATTAGTGACCCTATCCGTCCACATAAACTCCAACAGTAATCACCAAACAACTCAGTAAAGGAGATGGTCCAATGAAGTCAAAGCTGTTTTTCGAAAATTGTTTCAGTTGCCCCATTAAGGCGGGTTGGTAAAATAATCACATTTGCGTGTTCCCGATCATTACTGAGACAACTAAACAGCTTAAATAGTAGGGTAGATGAGACAAAGAAGCCACCATCCATTTCAGAAGGCTTTCCCATCAACTAGAAGCCTCGTACTCCAACTCTTCACTCCACCATGGCACCATCTCTGGAACACGTTTTCACTATGCGGCTGTACACATCACCTGAAAAAGCCCTAGTGATTCCGGAAGCCAAAGGAAACAATCATCGCATCATAGCTTTCTTGACGCATGGTCATATCAAAGGCGGTGGATTTGAGGCTGATCTTCAACCTGGAGGCGCCGACTGGATTCTGGTATGCTCACCTGCAATTGCCACTATGATTTACTTACAATGCTCAGCGCGACCCTGAGACAAACACGGGACATCTCGATGTTCGAGTACAGTTTCGATCTCAGGAAGGACATGGTTTCTATGTATACTTCAAGGGCGTCTTGCAAATCGACGAAAAGTGGATGGAAGTGTTCACCGGAGGTCCGAAGGCTCAGACTCTTGAGTTTGGTGAGAACTACTGGTTGAGTGCGCCGGTCTTGGAGACTAGCCACCCGGAATTCAAATGGGTTGAGCGTTCAGAGTTTGCAGGTGAGCTTCGGTGGCTGGTCGATGAGGATGGCTCTATCGCAGTCGAGAATGCCATTTACGTGGTGAAACCAACCAGTTTCTAATGATGTTGGAAGCACGAACATGATATTGTCATCGCAAATACGAGTGCATTGGCACTAGCCTTCTTTTAATGTCATGATCTACTCGCAATTACATCCCTGTTCGTGTTCTATCAGCGCGATAAAATTAAATTGTTGTGTCTCATTGGTTGTTTTACAACGTAATGGGTGAGTCAGCATGAAATGCGACATTGTGCTGACATGATCCGACGTTGGCGCGCAGCGCTGCTTACTTCCTGACCTCAATCATTTGAGTCTTTTTTCCAGGTCAATGAAAGATGGGTGAAGACGAAGAACAACTTGACGAGCTGGCTAAGAAGCCCACTCGCGTCCGGCGACATCATACCCGCAGCAGGACAGGTTGTTCAAGCTGTCGAAACCGTCGGAAGAGATGCGGTGAACAGCGTCCTGTTTGGTATCTTTACATCACTAAAGGTGTCTCGGCGTGGATACTAACCATTTGAGTAGCGATAGTTGTGTCAGCTCAGGCAGGATATGCTGTTACGAGCCAGCCCAGTTGCCGCTGAGAGAGCGAAGAGCGCAGCAAAAGGAGGTCCAACCATGGGACCGGAAGCCTTCTTGGCAAGTTGATAAGCCGTCACAACAAACAAGATTCCACAAACAGACCCCGATACCTGCCCCACTAGGGTATGTAAGCGATGATACAGGCTATAATAGACTGGCCTGTGAGATGCCTCTGAGATCTCACGAACTTTTCCATTACCGTAAGTTCAAGTTGTTATACCATCATGGGAAGGCTAATCTGATTTCCAATAGTTTTCAATAGCGCACAAGGGCCTAAAAATGGTTTGAATCTATCTACTACCAACGGGTTCGTGTCATCTTACTCTGATCAGTGGAAGCCCTACGTATTAACTTGAAAAAGCTTGACGCGATTGACAGACGACCCTTTTGGGCTACGCAGTACCATACTGTTAGCTGGAATGCACTTCTGCTTCCAGTATGGAAACCTTGAACCTTTTGAGTCAACCTTCTTTTACCATAGGGTTCAAGTGATCAAATACATTAATAAATGGATTTCAACTGGCAGCCCAAAACCTGATCCACGTATCATTCGACAAATGGTTACGTTATCCTTTACAGAGGTATGGCGCTCCCCGGGTTTCTGCGACTTTAATTCTCATCAATTGTATCAGCTTTGCAACGGTCAAATTCTATTGGCGGAAACCCATGTCAGTGGTATTTTAGCAATCATCGAAAGTACAAACAGGGCCAGGGGGGAGGAACTATTTGCTCTCAGACCTCGTTCGACAGAGGAAGAGTTAACGAATCGCTACTTTATCATGTAAGTCTGGATTCTGCCCCTCGACCATCACAATAACCTTTGTTAGGGCGTATACCTACATTTGCGGTCTCAAGAGCCTTCTGATCGGTATATGTCGTCATGGAAAAGGTGACGCTAGCTTGAAAGACTATACGGGCAAAGAGCTCGTTCAAATGTCCTACATATGGCATAAGGCCGAAGCGCTAGAGTCTTGGATATCGAAACTCGAGGGAATTCGAGAGTTTCCTTCCTTCTTGACCCCATTGCCCCACGGGGCGACATTAAACAATGCTGACGCGTATAACCTCATTCAGCCTCTTCGCCAATTCACTGCTGGAATCGACAGTCTGTCTACAGGCGTTCAATCCGCCGATGATGATTTCGACACCTTCTGGAGACTAGGATCCGCCTCGCGCATGTTGGGAGCGTTTGTGCGTACACACCTGGAGTCCATCTCAGTGAAGAAAGGGGATTCTGAAATGCGCAGGTCGCAGGGAGGTTCCTTCGAGGCGCCCTGGGGCGCTGTCGTCACAGCGTTTGTAATATACTCGCAAACCATACTCTGTGTAACTGAGCCTGTTGACCCGCGGATGCACAAATACACCGTCACTCTGTTTCACCAAGATATGGCTTTACATTTCTCCGAGAGCAGAACACCTACCAATTCGACATTCATCCTTTGGCTATCAGTGATGGGATTGGTTGGCTGCCATACATCGTCTAGGGATGACGAGGACCTGACGGTTCACCCTAGTACCTCGTTCTTCCAGACGGCTGTCAGGCGCCAGAGCAAGGAGATGGGTATTTCGAGTTGGTCCCAAGCGATCAAAGCCCTGACTGAGGTTACATGGCCGGCTACTCGCGATAGAAGTGGGTTTATACAGGAGTTGTGGGAAAGGTCAATTTCAACAGAAGACCAGAGTTAGTTGAATCTCGGTAATAATCAAGTGAAAAGACAAAGTGCGGCCTCGCGTTGTATTCACAGCATGGCTTGAAGTGACCTTCCCATCCTTGCAACCTGTCAGATCAAAGCATAAGCCATCCACCCCACCAATAATTTACCCCGCTCGTATGGAGACAATCATAAGGCCAAGCGTGATTCTGCAATTCCTAACTGACCTTTCATCACTGTCAACGCCACTTATTTCGAACCACAGCCATTGAGTGTACTTTGCAGCACAATGTCAACTGCCGAACATGATGTTCAACTTCAACCCAGGGTTTCAGACGCTGGTTTGAAGCCTCTGCTTTATGAGCCGCTTGACTCGCAACGCCAAGAGATCCGGATCTTACGACTGTTTCCAGGGAATGAGGGGGATACCATCCGCTGTGCCCTGCATACGACACCACTTAGTGAAACATCTGACTACGAGGCTCTATCATACAACTGGGGAGACCCTCAAGTTTGCCGTGCCATCGAGGTGGATGGGACATCAACGAATGTCACCGTCAATCTCTTCAACGCGCTCAGGAGGCTGAGACTAGCACAAGAGGAACGGCGCCTCTGGGTTGATGCTATCTGCATCAATCAGAACGACAATACCGAGAAGTCACACCAGGTCAATCTCATGAGCAAGATCTACTCCTGGACAAACAGAGTGTTGCTTTGGATCGGGGACTTTTCTGATAACAAGCATACAGGAACAAATATCATTCCAGAGGAAACAGCAAAGGCTGCCTTCGACCTCATTGAGTTCTTGGCCGATGATAAACACTACGACCCTGTTGATGGTGAGCAGGATGGTAATCCGAACGAGGAGCAGTTCGTAGCTCTGGCTCGCCTAATTCGACTTCCGTGGTGGAATCGAGCTTGGACTGTACAGGAAGCCGTTCTTCCCAGAGATTCTATCATGATCTGTGGAACTGCTGAACTGTCATTCGACAGATTTGCCGAGGCATATGATAATTCGCTTCGTCACGATTTTTCTGGTTGTTGTCGTGTAGGAGATCAACCCCTTCTCACCTTTTGGCACACACTGAGTGGGCTTAGAGAAGCTCGACGACACCGCGTCAAGCTGTTCCCAGCAAGCGAAGTTGTTAACTTGTTCAGAAACAGAGCGGCAACCGATCCGAGAGATAAGATATTTGCTTATCTAGGTCTCGCTGAGGGAGGCGCTCCGGCTGACTATACCTTGCCTATTGAGGAAGCATTCAAGCATACTAGTCGTGCTTTTATCAACAAGCTTGGAACATTGGACATTCTACTGAGAGTGTCTGGAAAGGGGCGGTCGCCTACCCTGCCAACCTGGGTTCCTGACTGGGCGGCCGATATCGATCAGACACGCCTCTTCAAGGAGCTGGAGTGGATCTACCCTTATGCCATGTTCAAGGCAGCCGGCCAGACAAAGACCGAGACTAGGGACTCATTCTCAAACGACGCTTTGGACTTACGAGGGTTCATCATCAATAGAGCTGTCAAAACAGGCCCAGTCATTGAAGATAACTCCAATGTAGCGGAGACGGTAGCCATCTGGAAACATGATTCCAATGACGCCTATCCCCTCGGTGGCACGTTTTCCGAGGCCATGTGGCGCACAATAACGACGGATATCTATCAATCTCACGGCAATCGGAGGCGAATCAAGAGCGATGAAGACCCAAAAGCGCTGTTTACTGAGGCTTTGGCCAAGGATAGGAGAGGATTTCTCCTTAGCTCTTTTGGATGCAGAGGGTTCATGGCGGAAAGGGGCATCATCGGAGTCGGACACCCGGATATGGAAGCCGGGGACAGTATCTGTATCTTCAAAGGGGGTAACATGCCATTTGTTCTTAGGCAAGTACAGAGAGATGATGGCATTGTCGCTTACCAATACATCGGGCAAGCTTACGTCTACAAGATGATGGATGGAGAGATGATCAACGAGGCTACCGAATGGGATTGGATAACCCTAGTCTAGGGGAGGCAAACGAAGGATATTATTTCATGCTCGGTGCCAAATAGTAGGACCTTGATGCTCTGTTGTGCAAGGTTCCATTTTTAAGTGCAGTTAAGGCTTTGGCACTGTCGCTGTCACTGTCCGCCAGCTGGCCAACAGCCGAGCCGGAATTTCAGTGGTCTACGGGCTGCAAAACGCGTAAGTAAACAAAGCGAAACGCGTCCCTTCACGCGGGGTTTAGGAACTCACCTTTGCGCTTTTCATTCCTTGTGTTCAGTCCGCCAGTTTGTGTGCGATGTTCATCGGCGCAAGACTTCCTCTCTATTGCCTAGTCGCTTCTAGCTTTGAGACGACTACCATAACTCCGAGGTTTTAGAAATATGATTCAGAATGATTTGTCTTGATTTGAACTGCGGGCTGCTATGGTAATTGACTGTGACAAATCTCGTAAACCACAATGGTCGCGCCATCAGCATTCCATATTGAATAAAAGACACGTGTGTCGGCGAGCTGTGCCCCCTTCGTTGTACCACAACGAATGAATCTTTCGTCCATCATGCCAGTGAAGAAACTGAGAAAGGCTGTAGCAGTGCAGTAGTCGGGCGTCAGGCAGCTTAGCGAGGTTCAATGACTAGTCACAGGTCTATGATGCCGAGAGATGTGATATCCAGCAACAACAAATACGAACCCCCTTTGGCACAGTGGCAGCCCGCTCCCCTCGACTCACTCCTTAGCGAGGGGGTACCAGTTTACAACTCGGGGGAGGTCTAGACCCAGGTTCGAGTCCTGGAAGGGGGGTCTCCTTTTTTTGCCCTTTCACCTATTTCGATGCTGCATTTCCTAGGCAGCGAGAAGGCTATGATGCCGAATGACCTAGGATCCCGTAACGCAAAAGCAACCCTCTTTGGTGCACACTCCGTCCTGGCTCCTTAGAGAGAAAGTTTCCTATTTATAGCCGCGTTTAACGTGAGTGGGAGAGACCCAGGTTCGAATCCTGGAAGAGGGGTTAATCTTCCTTTTTGCGCCTTTAATGTGTTCTCAGGCTACGATAAGGGGCCGCCAAAGCCTTATAATGCCTAAGAATTCGACAGCCGGTAACATGAAACATGACTGACTCCCTTTGGCGCAGCGGTCAGCGCCCCCCGTAGTAATGCTGCCCTCGGGCGGTAGAATCGTGTGTTCATACGTGTTCATAATCGGGGAAGGGACCCAGGTTCGAATCCTGGAAGGGGGATATCTTTTTTGCCATTTATTGTATTCATATTACAAGACCGCGACTAGCCAGGAGCCTATCATGAACAAAGCCCAGAGCGCCAGTAACAGCAGCCTAGCAGAGGCCCCTTCGGCAGTGGTCAGCTCGCCCCTTGGCTTACTCTGTAGTGAGGGGGTTGATGATTTCTAAACAATTATTCAGAGGTCGTGTACTTGGCTATCTACACATTTGTCATGCTTCGTTGCTGCAAGCTCTTATTTCGGAACACTTGGGCTGTCCGTGAGGAGCAACGAGCGGATCTACACGTTGCCTATTCACCAAGGCATTCCTTTACGGGCAAACACATGAAGCCGATCCATCTTGACTCGGTATTGGTAATCTGTTCATTTTAGATCTTAATGTTGAGCTAGCGGTTGATTTCTTGCGACAAATTACATTATGATCAGCGCTGCTTAAAGCTCCATTGGCCTGGTCGCCAAAGGTGGTGTCTCTTGAATAGCGTGTTCTAAAGTAGCAAATCACTTAGAGGGAAGAATGCTGTGTAAATATCAATAGATAGATAGGAAAGTAAAACTATCACATGCAGATTGTTTTGTTTGAGCGTCATTGCTATTTAAGCGTCAAATCCAAGCCAAACATCAGTAAAGCCTTGACCACCTGCCTTGTACAAATGTCTGCCAAACCAATGAGTTACGCACTTGGTTGTTCTTCCAGCAATGGGTGTCCAGTGTTCTCTTGGTGCTTTGCTTGACGCTGCATACTCTCGAGGATCAGATCTTTGACATTAGGCTCACGTACGGTTGTCCTGAAGAACAATGAGTACACCGCTGTGAAATCCCAAGGGCGAAGTCTCTTCCACATGAGGTGCATAGCAGTTGGCCCAAGAGGGATAAAGTTGGGAAATGCATAGTGGAAAAAGAATGTTTGGTGGTCTTTGGTATGATGCGAGCGACTGAGCCCAGACTGTTCAATTATTAGTAATGAACTTTGGGATACATGTTCAAAATAGACTTACCAGGGATATGCCGATAGTATCACCAGTGAACTGAACCGATGGATATTAGCATCGCAACCAATAAAATGTCACTTGGAGTTTACCTATACCCACAATATTGTTGTTCCAATGGAGGACCGAGCTTCCCGGGAAGTGGCCTCCAAGCTTGATCATGGTCACCCCAGGGAGAATCTCTTGGGTCTCGCCTTGGAAGAAGATTCTTCGATGCTCAGTATCTTTTCTGTTCAACCACTCTTGGTCATCGTAAGCAAGATACACAGGACAATCGAATTCTCGTGCCCATTCCAAGTGTGTGCTGTAAAAGTGGGGGTGAGAAATAGCAATCGCAGCGATACCGCCATGAGACTTGATGAAATCAATTGTCTCTTGATCCAGCAAACTGATGCAATCCCACAGGACGTTGCCAGACTCCGTCTGGATAAAGATTGCCCGCTGCCCGATGGCGACCTGGGGAGTAGAAAAAATTGACCAGATTCGCTTGTCATTCTCGTCTTGCTTGAACTCATTCTTGTAGGTGGTCTGCAGTTCCTCAAGGGTGGTCCAAGACTGCCCAGAAGGTGGTACGAACTGCCGGGGTTCCTGTACCATGTTAGTTGTTGCAGATTCGCCTACCCAAGGGCTAACATACATCACACATGCGGCAGGTAGATGGGCGTTCCACAAAGGGGGTATCGTACTGCGTACCGCAGGTGACACAAAGACATAGGTTCTCTGAGCTTGTCATAGCCACGATTTAAAGATACTAGTATTTGGTAAATTGGGTTATTTCTTCGTATTTCATGCATGGAAAAGTTGCCGTGATCCCAGGAACCTTTTATTGTTCATCGATCTAGTATGAATAATCCTGATTATTAAAGGATTACATACTTTCAATACTCGGTCTACGGACATGTCCAAGCCATCGCATCTCGGACATCGTCAAGATTGCGCTCCTCTGCTTTACGGGCTATTACTCAGCGGGAAATGAACGCCACTGATACCGATGCGGGGGCGAGCCGTAAGCACTAGCGTAGTCTACAAGCATCATCACCATAGCGAACGCGATCGCGAGAACACATTCTCGTTTGCCCAAGACTGTCTGAAGACATTTCTCCCAACATTGCTAGTTCTCTTTATTAACGCAGACTAACATTCATTTGCAAGAAATACTGAAATCATCCGCCACCACCTGGCCGCATCGCAATGAAGCTATCAGGAGTCACAAACTATATACTCTTAACAAAAGCTGTCAAACTGCATATATGAAGTTTCCGGACTGCTTTAGAAGCTATAAATCTTTGCTACTCACTTTAGAGAGTCTACATACATCTGTCAAGCAGCTGCAACATCGCTTTGCGGGTGAAGCGGGCGGAGTAAGAAATCGGCGGTGTGGAGCATGAGAGACAGAATAATTCGGTATGTTTTAGCCAAACTAGTATAACAGTTGGCCTGCCTTATTTTAGCACCTCAACTGGCTCAATTGGATGAGAGATTTGGAATTATGTCACATTATAGCATCCCCACCACATCCTTCGTTAATAACGCACCAACCGCAAGTTTTTGGAATAAACGATACCTCAATAACTCTTGATTGATAAGAATAATGGAAATGGACAAAAGATCGGCGATATGCACATACCGCGTACGGCCTGGCCTTTACTCAGACGTGCGTGAGGTCGTCAAGGTCTGGAATGCTGCGTTTGCTAAAGACCAGCTCATGGATATTCTATTTCCAGGTCGACAAACTCATCCAGAGTTGCTGCTAGCTCAAGTCACACGCCTCTTTTATTCACGCTACTGGACACCTAACTATGATTTGCACGTTCTTACATCGACGACTGACGATAAGCCTGTGGGCCTCACTTGGTGGAAGCGACCCGACTCTCAGCTGTCATTCTACGAACGCTGGATATCTCCTTGTATGTGTAACATTCTCTACCACTATATGATAACACTGACCATCATTTTAGCTGCCTGGGTCTCGCCCATTATTCACGCTTGGTACTGGCTTCGCAACAAACTCTTCCCCATCCCAAATCTGGATCAGCACGCAGCTGAAACCTTTGCTCGTGTCTTTACGGATATTGAACCCAAACTGCGAACAACCTCAAGGCGCCGCGATGCTTGGTACCTCTCCACGCTGGCTGTTGAACCGTCACTCCAGGGCAATGGCTTGGGAAGTATGCTCTTGAACCATGGGTTGGAAAGGGTGGACAAGGCTGATGTAGCTGCTTGGTTAATTGGTCTTGAGGGCATTGATAGTTTTTATGAACGACACGGATTTGTGACGGTCGAGAGGGCTAATGTGGGAGAGCTGGGGCACTGGAATGGTGGTTCTATCATGTTCAGGAAAGATACGGCATAATTCACATCTGCCCATCGATAGAAACGAGACGCTGAGATGATTTTGTACGAGAACATATATTTCAGATATATTATTGCAGCTTGATTGTCTTGATACATTGGACTTTTAGTTTACAACTTGTGTGAGACTTTATTTTAGTCTAGATTCTGTAGGCAACATGTACGCGGTAGGCAACCTTTATTTCATAGCCAGGCAACAGTCTTTTGATCGCCAGGCATTTCGAATCAACAAAGCCTGAAGTTGGGCCGCGTCATATCGGTGCTTATGCTTACGTGTAGCAATCTTAGTGGTATCCTATCCAGGTATTGACCGATTCAAACTGATCAAGATTAATTGTATAAGTTGCTTATGATCTCCGGTCTCTCCAAAGTCGTATAACATCTTGATTTCTACTTCTGTATCACTCCCGCATTAATCAACAAAACCTACACCAACTTCATCATGCCCGTCACCGTATCCGTTGTTGACCACCCAGCCAGGCCGTGGGGTCAAGATAAAGCCAACAGCGTTGAGGAAATTCTTGAAGCGACCAATAACAAAGAGTTCACACGCTGCAAGCAGGTCATTCAGAGCGTATTTTCTGTTGATGGGTCAATTCAAGACAACTTTGTATCCGGCTCCAAGAACGGCCTGGTCTGGGCAGCCTTTAATGCGTATAGCAACCATCATCATTTGACGATTCGCCCTGAGGATGTTTGGTTCGCTATTATTACCCAACTCAGTTCTTACATCAACGCAAACGCCGCGAAACTCCGCCGTCTCTTTGTTAGTCACAAAGGCAAAAAGGAACTTGTCATCAGACAAGACGGGTTCTTACACACGGCCGACTATGGAGCATTTGTTCAAAACATAACAATGAAAATGGCAAAGAACTTTAAGGACCCTACACTACGTGATTGGGTTCTGCCTTCTTTCTCTACCACCACCGATGCTGATCGAGCTGTTGGTTCTGTGCTCTTGATGGGCGCAATGCAACAATACTTCTCGTACACATGTATGTTGACGTGTGGCCTCCCGTCTGTCACGCTTCTCGGAGAAGCCACTGACTATGAGGATATCCTTACTCGCCTTGATAAGTTGGAGAAGATGGGTGAAGAACCCACTCGTTTCGCTGAATTATTGCGGCCTGTGGTTCGAAAGATGATCCTCTCGTTTGAGCAGCCAACCAACCCAGACATCAAGAATTTCTGGAACTCAATCGCCGATATGCATAATATGTCGGGTGCAACCACTTTGACCGGCTGGATTACAGCATTCTGTTTCTGGAATGATGAGGGAAAAGCGCAAAATGGTGGGTGGGGTTGTACGCTTGACGGATTGTCGTATCCCAGCGTTGAAACCCAAGACATTCCAGGTGGTTTCGTCACCGTTCCTGTCAAAGTCATCGATCATGGCAAATTGCACAATTGCAGAATGCTAGCAGGGTCAATCGGCATCCAAGCACTGCCAGACTATGACTATGACCCCGTGGCTGCCAAGGCTTATTATGAGGCTCGAGAGGAGTACTTTGATGATGAACAGCAACAGCTGTTGGAACGACTAAGCGAAGGCAGAGGCGAAAAGGATGATGGCGCATTGGTGGAGACACAGGGGGAAAAGCAGGAGGGTGGCTCAACCGGGAAGAAGAATGTCGGGTTTCCTGGAATCCAGCCCGTTTCCGGATGGATGATTTATGAAGATAAAGATGGCATGTCCGTGAAGAAGTCTATTTTCAACATGTTGGGCTTCTAACCGAGACCTTAGACGGAGGCGAAGCTAACATAGGTGAGCCAATACATACATCTTGATTTTCTGTTTCTGGCAGACTGCAAATTAAAAGACATCAAATGAGAAAGATTAATTCGTGTTTTGTATGTTGTTTTTGCTACCCATTTCGTCTTCTGCTCCCGGGCAATGGGGATAACAACTCTACTGTCAAACGCCAGCTCTTAATGTGCTCTCGTAGCCAATTTCGGCCTCATTTTCTAGTAAGCTCTATTTCCGCTGGTTGCGTGTGTCTGAGATCTATTTGAAGAACAACATCGCATTGCTGATCGCAAACCGCAATGCCTGCCAGAGCTTGCGCTCGTCAGACTTTTCAGATAAGGATGAGGTGCGCTGTCATCAGGTCACAAGCGCAGACATCTCGGGTCCGGCCCGTTCGGTAGATTTCAGGAACGCCTCGACTTGTCCAATCCCCTGCCGGCTGCTTCATCGACGTTGTGGATCTCCCGGTTCTTAAATCAGTTGATGTAGAACCACTATCTGGAAAGGAGAGTGCAGATGAGCCAGAGGCTAATTTACTCCTACAGGGGTGGCACGGGACACTGGGACGGAAAACGCGGCACGTTATGAGCAAGAAGACTTACGGAGGGAGAGCAAGAGGAGAAGAGCTGTAATTATCCGCCTCGTAATTGGGACAGGGCCATCCATGCACTAACTTAAAATACGCGTATTCAACAAACTAAACAAACAAGTGGTTTCAGGATAGTTTATCCGTAGGTGTTGTAATTATCGTCCAACCGAAATAGATTCTAGACCCGGAGTAGGAACATTTAGTTATCTATATATACCCACGCTTGCCTGGCCTCTCCAGTCACCCATTTCGCACCAGTCTCACGATTATTCATTATCCCGATACTACTATCTATTCTTCACCAATACCATAACAATGAAGTTTTCCGTCCCACTGACCACATTTGTCGCTACACTCGCGGCTGCGACACCAACCTCTCCTTCCAAGACCATTGAAAAGCGAGCCACAACCTGGTGTGATGCTTTCGGTTCTGTTGCCACTCAGGGTTACACCTTTTACCACAACAACTGGGGAAAGGGTGACGCTACTTCGGGCTCTCAGTGCACAACCTTGAACTCTGTCAACAATAAGAACTTTGCTTGGACTTCTACCTGGTCCTGGGCTGGAGGCCCAACCCATGTTAAGTCTTACTCTAACGTCGCACTTGAGAAGATCAACAAAAAGGTCTCTGATATCAAGTCGATCCCTACTACATGGACCTGGCGGTAAGGAAATATCCAGTCGTTGCATTTTGTAACCTCGCTGACTTACTTACAAGATACACTGGTACCGGCATGGTTTCGGATGTTTCCTATGATCTTTGGCTCGCGCCCTCTGTTGGGGCTGCTAACAAATACGAGATCATGATTTGGCTTGGATCTTATGGTGGCGCTGGACCTATCTCCGAACAGAACAAACCTGCTATCGCAAAGCCTACTATTGCTGGTACTACCTGGAGCCTGTTCAAGGGTCCCAACGGGGACACGACTGTCTTTTCTTTCGTCGCACCCTCCAACATTGGCAATTTCAAAGCTGATCTACTCCCCTTCCTGACCTACTTGACGAAGAGCCAGGGCGTTCCCAGCTCTTATGTTGCCACCAGCTTCCAAGCCGGCACCGAGCCCTTCATTGGTAAGTTACTTCCATATAGCCATATATCTCTATGTCCTCTCCTACGTACTTGACTCTAACAGTTACAGGCTCTAACTGCGTCTTCAAAACCTCTGCCTATACTCTTTCTGTCAACTAGCTTGGATAAAACCTAATGCAGTAAGCTCAAGAGGACTTTTAATAAGAACGTCATCTAAATCTAAGCATCAAAGTATTAGTATTTCGATTACATTTAGCTCTAAATTATAAATATTCCACTGGTTGTTAGAAATATCAGGGTTCCGATGTTCTTTTCCTCTCTCGGAAGCTCCACCATTCACCATAAATACTACATCTGAGACCCAAGTCCTTATGAGCAAGTTCAAGATCTAGCGTTCAACCTGTGAAGCTCCATCAACCTCGTGGAAGTTGGCAGCCAGCCCACACGACTGCGAATATCCACCTTCCCGAATCGCTTCTGTAATCCATGGCATATTTTTATTGCTCATTTGTCTCCTCAGGTAGATGAAAGGAAAAGCAAGTCTAAGTTATCTTGTCAATATTCTTCTGTTTCATGGTTATTTCTCGGGACTGCCTGCTACCCTACACTGACCCTGTTCTTTTGGCCATCCTGACTGGCTCGGAAAAGTCGCTCCGCCACCTGCTTACTCGGCATTGCCCCACTTGTGGCTGCTTACTCGATCAAAGCCAGGCAGATAGGAATCTCACCTTGTCATCGGGCATGCCTGCAAAGGGCTCAAAGTCATTCCTGGCAACTTTCTGCGAGCTGCCTTTACTCAGCATCTCCCACTCCTAGAAATGCTATCTGCGGGATGTGGAAACTGTCGAGGTCTGCCCTACGAGAAACTGTTGATTGGCTCTGCTAACGACCCCATCAGCTCGAAAGGTCCGCTGTGATCAAGCACTACCCAGATGCAATCGCTGCGTCAAGTTGGGAGTATATTGTCAGGGCTATGGCTTGCGTTTGTCCTGGCCACGTCAAAATGATCGACGACGGGCCATAATTGGACCCAATCCTAAGCAAATACGATCGAAAGGCACGGTATCCGGTCATCAATGGGTCAATGCCTTTTCTAGAGACGTCAGGCTACATGATCGGGTGTTGGCTTTAGATCATGTATATGGATTAACTTCCGACCAAATGCTGGAGACATTCTCGGAGACTTCTGATACTGGATATCTTGAGAAACAAGAAGGGGGATTGTTATTGCTCAGGAGTCCTAGTGTAGGAGCTATAGCGCAGCTGAGCTCATCAGACGCCAGTTCGGTCCAGTATTGTATGTTGTCCTGCCCTTGATGAACGGACTCAGCTCACCCTAAGCAGTTATAGAAAGAGCTTCTTATTCCATAAGTGGTTTCGGACAGGATGCACAAAGGGTTCCCGAGATTGTCACTCGCATGGCTCTTTCAGATGTAACACTTTCGTCGGCAGCCGTGCTAAAGTCTGTTATTGCTTTAGCTTCCTTCCATCGCGATAACACGATAAGCTCAATAGCACGACCGAAAGCTGCTGCTCTAAGAGCGTTGTCTGAGTCCACGAAAGGCTTTATTGGCGTAACAGAATCAGCATGCCATATCGCTGCCGGTATCATACTATGCACTCTTGAGGTGAGAAACGATTGGACCTTCAGTGACTCAGATACTAACATCGCCGCCAGATTCAGCAAAATGCAACTAGGACAAGTCATTGGCTCTGGTACGCCTGTGGAGCAGCCAAGATCATCAAGGCATCTGCTCTAGATGTGATACAAACAGACCGGGATTTAACGGCCCTTGTGGGATGGGTGCACTACCTCAACACAATCGCCAGGTTTGGTTTACGCCATTGGAAACCAGATTTCACTCTCGAAGGAGATAGCGCGGCTAGTATTGACTTCGAGACGTTTCATCCAGCGGTCTGTTCTGGGGGGCCGGTATTTTATCTCCTAACCTTCAATGCGAAAAAGGATTTACTAACACCTCTTAGCCAATCCTTTCAGGGATCCCACACGAGATACTATCTCTGCTTTCCGAAACCTTCAATGCTGTAACAGTGTCTTCAGACCCAAAGCATGGCACAGAAAAGTACAGAACTTACCTTGACATACTTGACTGGAAGTTACGAAATATCAGCGACCATCACACAACCAAAGTCAATGAAGTCGACGGACAGCCTGCCTTTAACATGGCGATTGAGCTTCATCGGCTATCCACTTTGATATATCTCAGGCGTGCGTCCGCCGGGGTTCTGAAACTGGATCAGAGTTTCAATGACTGGGTCGAGCAGGCTTTCGAGTTGCTTGCCTATCTACCAGCCTGTCAATGGCCCTTACCATTACTCATCTTTGGCCTCGAAGCCCAAGAAGATGAGGAGCGAGCGATTATGCTCGATCTTATGGATAGGACAATGGAGGACGGAAGATACAGAAATATCGCAACCGTGAAGGAGATTCTTGAGCTTGCTTGGGTACAGGATGACTTATCGGTCGACCACCTAGACTATGTACAGAAGCTTGGTGTTATTCTTAGCTCAACCTATCGCTCTGTTCCTGCGTTTATTTAATCAATACCGTAATTAATAATATTCCAATTGAAGCTACCTTGGTCTGTCTCGCGTCCAAATATGTACCTTGAATTTCCCTCAATCCTCCGGGTTGTTCCATCCAATTAATAATGCAGGTGAAATGATTATCCGAAACTCCGCTCACTGTGACGCTTATTCAACGCCAGAAGAGCAGGCAAGAATTTGCGAGGCCCCACTTCAAAATCGCCCAACAAGGCCTGGTGCGTCGGTAACAACATCCACCTCCATTACAAATAATCTTTGAAACCAATATTTGGGAACAGGCATATCGTCAAAGAATGACATATATAAGGATGGGGTTATCGCCGTTGAGGAGAGGAGTTATTGCAACATACAAACACATTCCTCATCCATAATAACAATTCACCTACTTATGCCATCTCAAAATGCCTTCCTACCTGATCACTGGAACTTCCCGAGGACTCGGTGTAAGTATTCTCCTATCTATTACATCGAAATATGTTTTCTTACAAGTTCAATAGTTTGAGTTCGTTCGACAGCTCTCTGCTGACCCAAACAACACCATCATTGGCTTTGCTCGCAACAAGAAAGCCACTGATGAGAAAGTCGAGCGTGAACTAAGCGGCAGATCCAATATCCATACCATCGAAGGAGAAATCGAGAAACTTGCTTCTCTGAAGGTATTTACTACTTCTCATGATATGTGGTAACAGTTTTGTTGACCACCTCGAACAGAACCTTATTGAAGAAACCGCCAAAATCACTGGTGGCAGTCTCGACTACATCATCGCCAATGCTGCCCTGCAGTCTGAGTGGTCGGCTCACAACCCCATTGGTACCTTGTAAGTCCAATTGACCGTTGACTAGAGAGTTCTGGAACTGACAAATCTCAGGGGTGGAGATCCAGAGCAACTGGAGGAGGACATGCTCCAGTCATTCAAGATCAACACACTGGGCAACGTCCACCTTTTCAACTTGGCCCACCCACTGATCCGTAAGGGTCAAGCGAAGAAGGTCATCGCCATATCTTCAGGCATGGCAGACCCCGACTTCATCACCCAGTTCTCCATCGTCGACGGCGCGCCATACAGCATGAGCAAGGGCGCGCTCAACATTGCGATCGCCAAATTTGACGCTCAGTACAGAAAGGAGGGAATCTTGTTCATGGCAGTCTCTCCGGGTCTTGTTGCCACCAAAGACATGTCAAACAGTAAGCTAACCATATCATCTGATGTTCTTCTTTTACTAACTTGACTAGTTACCGAGGAAGAGATGCAGGGGTTCCGTGATATGGTTTCTGCATTCCAGGTTTACGCACCACATTTCACTGGACCGATTACTCCTGAGGAGTCGGCCACACATGTTATCTCTGTTATCAACAAAGCGAGCATTGACGGTGGCAGTGGTGGCTCTTTCGTGTCTCACTTTGGTAACAAGCAGTGGCTGTAAATATGTGCAAGGGATTTAGGGACAGAGGTGTCGAATTCCATCCATAGTTTGTTCTCTTCTTCTAGATGTTAATGTATTTCGAAGGTCGTGCTACAGTTTCCATCAATATTCATGTCTGAAGCGGGTAAACCTACCAGAGAAAGCAACATGATTCAGAGGCTTCACTGTAGCGGTTCAAAGAGTTCATTTCTACTGATTGTGCTATTAATCGTATTGGAGTCTGGGCGACATGGTACTATTTATAGTATGCCTTCGAGGTATCCGAAAAATGTCGGATGCAGACCTCTCCGCCTTATATGGGCTTCCCTCGGAGTTGCATCCGATAGCAGGGGTTGCCAGCAAGGGGAACTGCATGCAAAGCCTCAAAGGATTGAAGGATTCAAAGTGCTAGCAAAAGGTCACAGCTCCATGCATATTCCCGAAGAGGCTCTGGGGCAAGCATGTTTCACATAGTATTGATACGAATTTGTCAGAAAAAGGTTTATTTTGACTAAAAGAACTGTCTGCCAATCAGAACAACCAACTGGATCACTGGAGTTTCTTGCCCCTTCCGACGATTTTCTCTTATCTCAAGTTTAAACAATGACCGTGTAAAGAATATTCCTCATAGAATTTGCATCGTATGATGATGTAGAAGCAGAGTAGCGAAGTATGAAGCAACAGCTTAGTTGGGGGAGATGCCAACAGGGCCATCAATCTTGAAGGAGACAGGTTTGCCCTGGGTGCAGATCTCATCAGCAGGGCCGCTGCCCTGGCTGTTATCGCAGTTGGTCTTGATATCGCGGCCACCTCGGAGATCAGCCTTAGCGTCCCCTACGTCGTGGTATACCATGATGCCGAACTGCTCCTTTTCGCCCGCCCAGATGAGGAACGAGTAGTCGGAGTCACCGCAAGGGTAAGACTTCTCGGGGGTGGGGTAGGCGAGGTTCTTGGCAGAACACTTCAGGTTCTTAGCATCAGCGCCGTTGAGAGTGAAGGAGACACTCTTGAGGGTGGTCTTGATAGGAGTTCCGACGCTGTGGATGTTGAGCTTGGAGACAGTGACGGTCTCCTTGGCAGCGAGGGCGGTGGCAGCGAAGCCAAGAGTAGCGGCAGATGAGAAACGCATGTTGATGGTTGTTGGGTTGAGAAGAAGTATTTCTGTTTTGTAGAGGTGGTATTGCTGAGTTGATGAGATGATTGAGATGTGAGTGATGAGTTTGAAAAGAAAGAAGGGCGACCTTCGTCATCTTATATATCTGTTCGAGACTCACTTACACCGCAGGAGCATATGGCCACGATACTCCACATCGAAAAACGAGGAAGGTTAGCTGAACCTGTCATTCCCAGTAAGCCCAGCCAATCACGCGTTTCACTGACGTTGTGGTTGCCAAGACGAAAGGATTGGGATGTACGTATGTCGAAATACCAAATAGGAAAGCGCCGACTGCCTTATGTGAGAGAAGCATCTCACTTTTAGCAATTTTCGTAAAGCGACTTCTGAAACATGGAGAATTGAAAAAGGCTAGACATCACTGAAAGAAAAAAGCTAGACATCACGAAATTACAGGTAGCTCTACTTTTGACAGCTACCTTGAATTATAGCCACTCTCAAATATAGAGAAGTATGGGTTTCTCTTGTAGCTAGCGCAATTGAAAGGCAAGTGGCCACGCGACTGATTCCATTATGGAAAGTTCGTAAGAGAAAAACGATGTTTCATGATATGTTGACGTAGGTAGCTGAGGAGAAAGGAAGGATGAGGCACAGCATCTGGGTGAAGCGGACCTTCTACAAAAGTCCGAACGGTTACGTGGCCACTCAATTGAGAAAGAGGATGTCAGCAATCGAACGTTCTATCTGACCGCAAGGCATTTTCGAACCTGACGATGTAAAGAAAACAGCCTTGCCTGTTGGCTACCCTATTCTAGAACGTTTGCCATTCGTTTTTCTATGTGTGCATGAATGCCTGGTAATCTCTCAATAGGTTGGAATGTCCAGCAATGTACATTAAATACTACTTTGTGGTAGAGCTTCAATTAAGATTTCTTTTTGTTTTGGTACAAATGGTTGACGGTGACAATATGTCGCAGAATACCGGCGGAAATGTACTGTCAGTCAGACCTAAGTATAGGAAGTTTAGACGCGATCAAATGGGAAAGCATGGAAGAATATTGAACCGTAGAGCATAAGCCGTAAGCCAACAATGATGTATCTTGCCCAATACTGCGGTGGATGTTCCTTCAGCAGGATCCTCCAGACATGCCACGATATTCTTCAGGCGACTGTTTGTCATGGCGGGTCAGCAATTGGACCGACGCTTAAGTATCATGGATCCACCTAACGAGGGAATTTACCAAGCGAGAAGCCGCCTTGGTCCTGAGGGGCATAAGTGAATATCTTTGTGCATCAAGACACACGACAGATTTATGCTATGAAGGCCTGCATTCACGAGTCATAATTTCTTTAGCTGCAAGCTAATGCTCTCATCGCGACATCTTTCATCCAGTCACGGTAGGCAGCTCAGTAACCCCTGTTTCGATTTCAGGATAATCCGGGGAACTACTCTTTTCACGCTAGCACGAACCTCTCAATAGTTTCTGAACCTTGTGGATCTCATGACCAAACCACGGTCCCCCCTGAATCGAGTTTTCTTCAATAAGGCTGACAGGCCCTACGGTAGACCCGTGATAATTGACTGGAAATGAGACATATAGAATGCTAAATACAGGTCCTCGGAAGGGTGACAAGGCCCAAACCCGTGGCTTCAACAAGAAATCTCTACCGTTCCGCCGACTTACCCTTCTTTATCTCGGCAGATATCTACAATGTTACCATGTGTTCTCCCAACATTGTAACCTTGACTCGTAAAAAGATACTACTAGGGCTAGTGTTGCATGTAATTTATCGCCGAATAAAGAATGCTGCGTGTTAAGATGAGGGATCGTCGTATGATCCCCACTTCGCATAACCACTGCAACGCACTTTTACAACTCTAGTCCTGGTTAGCGGCCGTTAGTCTGAACTAAAACGGAAGCTAATTCTGTTTTCGGTTCGTCGTCGATTCCAAGCCACTAACTTGCAGATCGTAGGGCTCTCGTCTTTAAGACTGTGCTCAACCCTTTCTTTTCTTGGCTGGCCATCCCTTACTCTCGTTCTTTCTACATCACGTTCCTTTTTCTGCATCCATCCAAGATGCGTCTGTCGCTCATTTTCACAGCTATCGCTGTCCTATCGGACTCGGTGATCGGCTCGTAAGTAGAGTTGCATCTTCCTACCGGCATTCTACTAACTCCTCCAGGTCGATCCCAAAGGCCCACAACCCCTTCATCGCCAAGCGTGTCGACTCTACGGAATATGACTATGTAGTCGTCGGATCAGGTGCGGGAGGTGGTCCCGTTGCCGCCAACCTCGCCATCGCCGGTTACAAAGTTCTTCTCATTGACGCTGGAGGCGATTCTGGAGACGACCTTGTCGAGAGAGTTCCCGCCCTGAACCTAGCATCCTCAGAATTCGAGAAGACCCGCTGGAACTACTTCGTCAACCACTACTCCGACCTCGACCAGCAGAAGCGAGATTCGAAGATGACATACGAAAAGTCTGATGGTAGCTTGTACATTGGTGGTGAGCCGCCCAAGGATGCTAAGGCTTTGGGTATCTTGTATCCTCGCAGTGGTACTCTTGGTGGATGCACACGACACAATGCGCTCATCTCGATCCTTCCTCACGATTCCGACTGGACCAACATTGCTACTCTCACTGGCGATAGCTCTTGGAGCCCCAAGAACATGCAGTCTTACTTCAAGAAGTTGGAGAGGAACAGATACTTGCCTAGCAGCATCATTGGCCATGGCTTCAACGGTTGGCTTGGAACATCTTTGACCTCTTTGCACTTGGTCGTCGAGGATCTCAAGTTCCTCTCCCTGGTCATCTCTGCCGCTACGGCCATGGGCAAGAACCTTCTTGGGCTCCTTCTCAACACTGTCACTGGCCTTGGCAACATCCTCACTGCCGACATCAATGCCCCTGGTCAGACAAGTCAAACTGGTCTTTACCAGGTCCCGCTTGCGATGTCTGATTCTGTTCGAAGCAGTCCTCGTGAATTGATCCTTGATACTGCCAACGCTGTCAACAAGGATGGTTCTCGCAAGTACCACCTTGACATCAAGCTCAACACTCTGGTAAGTGTTGTGATACTGATATCGTACTATCTCGTTGTTAACACTTTTGCAGGTCTCCAAGATTCAATTCGACAAGAGTGGCTCCAAGCCTCGTGCTACCGGAGTGGACTACCTCGAAGGTTCCAGCCTCTACAGCGCCGATCCTCGCTCTACCTCCGATAAGGCCACCGATACTGGCAGCGTTAAGGCCAAGCGCGAAGTCATCATCTCTGCTGGTGCCTTCAACACCCCTCAACTGCTCAAGCTCAGCGGTGTTGGACCCAAGAAGGAGCTCGAATCTTTTGACATTCCTGTCGTCGTTGACCTTCCCGGTGTCGGAACCAACCTCCAGGATCGTTATGAGGCTACAGTCATTGGAAAGAGCGGAAAGGATTTCAAGATTACATCCAAGTGCACTTTCATGACAACCGACCCTGATCCTTGTCTGGAGGATTACAAGAAGGGTAAGACACCTATCGGAAAAGGTGTCTACGCTACCAACGGAATTGCTCTTGCAGCTGTGATGAAGTCTTCTGTCGCCGAGGACGAGCCTGACCTACTCATTTCTGGTGGCCCAGCCAAGTTCACAGGATACTTCCATAATTACTCCCGCGAGGCCCTTGCCGATGCTAAGCACTGGTCTTGGATCGTTCTCAAGGCTCACAGCCGTAACAATGCCGGAACCGTCACCCTGAAGTCCAAGGATCCCCAAGACATGCCCCTCATCAACTTCAACTACTACGACACTGGCGTCAACGCCAATGGCGAAGGTGACAAGGACCTTCAAGCCACCTACGAAGGTTTCCAATGGGGCCGCAAGGCCTTCGACAAGCTGATCCCCCTTGACGGTGACTTCGACGAAGTCTGGCCCGGAAGAGATGTTACCAAGAAGGAGGATATCAAGCAGTACATCAAGAACGAGGCCTGGGGTCATCACGCTTCTTGCACTTGCCCCATCGGTGCTGATGACGATCCTATGGCTGTTTTGGACTCCCAGTTCAGGGTTCGGGGTATTGAGGGCTTGAGAGTTGTTGATGCCAGTGTCTTCCCCAAGATTCCTGGCTTCTATATCGCTCTGCCTCTTTACATCGTTGCTGAGAAGGCTAGCGATGTCATCGCCAAGGCTGCCAAGTCTGCATAAATAGTTTAATTCGCATAGTAGTGGTCGTCTTACTAGGTCCGATTGACTACTCGTAATACATACAACAGATAAGGTTTCGCTCATCACTTATTAATAAGGTCCATATGTGGTGACAGGGAATTAAATTGAGCTTCTTGAAAGGGTTAGGTTGCTAAAATAAAATAGTCTTGATGCCAGTCTAGACTGACATGCAATGTCTCTTTATTATGTCGCTCTCGCTCCCACTTCATTACCCTCTCGCCTACGTAATTTCGACACGTGGTGGTCAGCAATAGCCCAGCATTCCAAAACATTCAGTTACATTCGATAAGAAGGAAGAAAACCAAGGGTCGAAAAAGACTGGGTCGCTGCTGTTTGTTGCTCACTCTGACGTCAATTTGACCTCAGATTTGGGCACGCCCCCAGAATTATTCTGGAGATTTTCTTGAAAAAGCAATAAGCATAATCTTTGATTATATCAATCTCTCAAAGCCAAGATTTTGTTTGAATACTGTTTGTTACTTTACCACCTTTGTTATTGCTTTCTCCACTTTGCTGCCATATACCCAAACACTTAGTCACCCATAATAACAGCTCAACCATACATTCGCCACTGTAGCGCATAATGTCAGAAAACACGATCGGAAAGGTATGCTGCATAGGTTGTTTTATATACTTCAATTCCGCTGACTTTCGAATTTGTAGGTGGGGATGGTAGGCGTGGGGAGTATGGGTAGCATGCTTTCGTTGCTTTTTGCAGAGAAAGGTTGCCATGTGTACTATTTCGATATCAGTATGTCTGATAGCTCTAACATCAAAACCTTTATTGACTAGATCTGACAGGCGAGAACAATATGGGGGTTGAAGAAAGAATGGTCAAAAACGTCGACAAGGAATCCCGAATCCATCGCCAACAAAGTTACGCTCAACTATGCGATGAAGTCAAATCAGACTGTCACCCAAGGGTTATCATCCTTAGTATTCCTCATGGTAACCCAGGCGATCAATGCGTCAAGGAATTGCGACCCCATTTGGAAAAAGGTGATATAATTCTCGACTGTTCCAATGAGTACTACGTCAATACAGAAAGCCGACAGATCGACCTTGGCAGAGACGGTATCTACTATGTCGGATGTGGCGTCTCCGGCGGATATCAGAGTGCACGATCTGGACCGTCCATGTCTCCAGGCGGAGACCCGGAAGCATTAGAGATCCTCATGCCATTGTTGAGATCTGTCGCAGCGAAGGATGGGGATGGGAAACCACGAACATGCCCCATTGGACCCGGAGGTTCCGGTCACTATGTGAAGATGATTCACAATGGCATTGAACAAGGAATGATGTCCGTCATTTCTGAAGTCTGGTACATCCTTACCAAAGGCCTCCAACTCAGCTACGATAACGCTGCCGAAGTGTTTGCCAAGTGGAACAGAACAGAAGAGCTCTACAGCACATTCCTCATTTACATTGCCGTCGACATTAATCGGACTCGAGACTCGGAAGGTCGACACGTTCTGGGCCATGTTCAAGACAAGGTTGTCCAGGACGTCGACAACACTGAAGGAACGGGTACTTGGTCCTGCGAAGAAGCGGTCAGACTGCACGTCCCTGCTGCAAATATTCTTAGTGCCCATCTGTTTAGGTGCACTTCGGCAGAACTCAAAAGGCGAGTTGCTGATGCAGAGGCCTCGGGTTATCCGATCAAGCCGACGCCAATGAATGTTGCATCCCAGGACGAGTTTATCGAGGATCTGCGCAAAGCTACCTACTTCTGTCTCTTATTGTGTTTCGTTCAGGGACTGCAGGTCATTCGCGAGATGGATCAGCAGCGCGAGTGGCACATCAACTATCCTGAATTACTTCACGTCTGGAGTGCTGGTTCAATCATCCAAGCAGGCGGTATCATGGACCTTCTGAGAAAGGTCTACAGTCAATCGTCCTCATCAAAGGAAAACTTACTCTCAAATCCTGATCTAGCGAAAACACTAGCAAGTCTCCTCCCATCTGTAAAGCGCTCGGTCATTGCAGCACTGGAAGCAGACATGGTGATTCCGACGATCAGTTCAAGCTTGGAATACTGGAAATACACAACATCGGTTGAACTGCCGACACAACTAACAGAAGCGGAGTTGGACTATTTCGGAAACCACAAGTTCGATCTCAAGGAGGAACACAAGAGTGATCCGGTTAAAGGCGAGCATCACTTTGAATGGAAACCCGCGCGAGGAGAATCTGACACATCTCGGTCTTAGAGCCAACTCGCGAACGCGAATAGATAAGCAAATAGAATTAATTATATGCACTGCTCGGAGTTAAAGTCGATCATCGAGTTGAATGGGAATGCCTTCATTAACTTTCTGCCGTGCTTATGTCGTCCCGGGCCGTGTTCGGCATTTCGTTGCCGTTGAAGTTATTCACACGTTATTTCCGTTTCTGTCCTTCGCGACGCGCAAACAATCGAGCCAACGCGAATAGGCGAGATCACCGTCTCCACAGTCTGTAGAAAAAATCGTCAAAACTAACAGAGAATGACGTCAAGTCCAACGGCCAAAGACCTTGTTGGCCGTCGCCACTAGAAAGGACTGGTCATTAGAGAACCAATTTCGGCGTTAGCAAAAGTCGCCGATGACGGGACCGTTTTAGATAAAAACACTCCAGCGCCCTCCAACGATCTTCATTTCCATTTTCTGGGGTGACACTTCTCACTAGCTTCATGGGTCATCATGGAGAAATCTGAAGATTTACATAATGGCAATGGGCATGACCCCAGACGTCAATCGCATTCATCTTCAAATCATACTAGCGATGAAGAATCTTCAATATCGTCATCTTCTCATCGACCTGCCAATCGCAACAATCGATCCAACTCAAATACTTATTCTCTCGGTGACAATGACTGGGAAAGCATCAGAGCACCTGCCAATGGCATGTCCATGACTCGAACAGTTTCACGACGAGAGTCTGCTTTATCTCGAATCCGATCTCGACCAGTGCCTCAGTTTACTCATCCTCTAGCTCACGTCAAAACTACTGAGGATCAACTCGTCGACTTTGACGGACCTGATGATCCGTATCGACCGATGAATTGGCCGACTAAAAAGAAAATCGTCACCACAATGTTGTACGGTCTCGTTACAATGAGTGCAACCTGGGCCTCATCGTCTTACTCTTCGGGAACAGGTCAAGTTGCCGAGCATTTCCATGTGGGAACCCAGGTTGCGACACTGGGAACGACACTCTTTCTGGTCGGTTTCGGCATCGGACCTCTTCTCTGGGCTCCGCTGAGCGAGGTTTATGGACGACGTCAAGCTGTTCTTATTCCCATGTTCATTGCACTATGCTTCAGTTTCGGAAGTGCAGTAGCAAAGGATCTGCAAACCCTCATGATTACTCGGTTCTTCTGCGCTTTCTTCGCTTCGGCGCCTGTTACGAACACTGGTGGTGTATTGGGCGATTTGTTTTCTCCAACAGAACGAGGAATCGCCATGGCGGGATATGCTATGGCTGTCGTTGGCGGACCAGTTTTGGGACCTATCGTCTCAGCTGCCGTTGTACAAGAACCCAGCCTTGGTTGGAGATGGACTGAGTATCTGACTGGTATCGTCCAGATCATCTTCCTAACACTAGCAGTCATCTTCGTCGATGAAAGCTACCCGCCAAAACTCCTCATCTATAAAGCTCGACGCCTTCGCCATGAGACAGGAAACTGGGCTCTTCACGCCAAATTCGAAGAATGGGACGTAAGTATTGGTGAATTAGCAAGGAAGTTCCTTGTCCGTCCCGTTCAACTTCTTATGACACCAATCTGCTTCCTCGTTGCTTTGTACGCCAGTTTCTGCTACGGTATTCTTTACATGCAACTTGGCGCTATTCCCATTATCTTCAGAGAGATCCGCGGTTGGGGTACTCTGGTGTCTTCGCTGCCTTTCATCTGCATTCTCCTCGGAGCTATTCTTGGATGTACGGCGAACGTGTATAACCAGCTGCTCTACAACAAGGCTTATCATGCAGCTGGAGATAGAGCTGTTCCTGAGAAGCGTCTTCCTCCTATGATGGTTGGCTCTGTCATCTTCAGCGGTGGGCAATTCGTCATCGCATGGACTGGCGGGAACACGAACATTCATTGGGTCGTTCCTTGCATTGGTCTTGTTCTGCTAGGAACTGGTTTCTTTACCATCTTCCAGGCAGCTCTCAACTACCTTGTCGACACATTCACCATGTATGCTGCCTCTGCGGTCGCTGCCAACACGTTCCTGAGATCAATGTTTGCGGCTGCATTTCCCCTAGTGGTGGGACCGCTGTACCATAACATTGGTGTCGGTCCCGGATCTAGTATTACTGGTGGTTTTGCAGCCCTTTTGATTCCTGTGCCATTTATCTTTTACACATACGGAAAGCGAATCCGGGCTCGATCGAAGTGGTCGAAAGCTTCAGTATACGATTAAACTTTACAAATAATACAATAACATAGATATATCAGGTTCAGATTGTTTATAGAAGCAAAAAAAGATTTTATAGTCTAAAGAATGCATAATACCTATAACTCCATACCAAATGCTCATCCCAAACACCTAAAGCCTAAGAGCACACGTCTATTTGCCTCCAACCTGCTTGTTCCACAACTGTCTATATCTTCCGTCTATTGAAATCAATTCGGCATGAGTGCCCGACTCAACGACCTGTCCATCGTGAATAACAAGGATCTTATCCGCATTGACAACGGTAGATAGTCTATGCGCAATAATGAAAGTCGATCTGTCGCGCTTGAGCTCGTCAAGTGCGCCTTGGATGAAAGACTCGGTGTTGGTGTCAACTGCACTTGTTGCCTCGTCGAAGATAAGAATGGCAGGGTTCTTCAAGAAGACTCGAGCGATTGCCAATCTTTGGATTTCACCTCCGGATAGCTTGACGCCTTGCTCACCGACTTCGGTGTTGTATCCATCAACCATGCTGAGGATCTTGTCGTGGATAGCGGCCTTACGGCAGGCATCATAGATCTCCTCGTCGGTGGCGGTAGGTCGGGCGTAACGCATGTTCTCCATAACTGAGGCGTTGAAAAGAAGAGGGTCTTGAGGGACAACACCAAGGGCGGTTCTCAAGGAGCTGAGTGTGATGTCGCGGATGTCGTAGTCGTCGATGGTAATTGAACCAGTGTTGATATCGTAGAATCGGAGTAAGAGCTTCATGATAGATGACTTGCCAGCGCCAGTCTCTCCGACCAAGGCGACAGTCTGACCCTGCTCGACTGCGAGCGAAAGGTTCTGAACGGTGCTCTTGCGAGGATCGTAGGAGAAGTTGACATTCTTGAACTCAACGCGACCCTGAACCTTCTCCAGTTCCTTGGCATCCTCCTTGTCAGTGATACTAGGCTTTGTCTGTAGCAGGAAGAGAAGACGCTCAGCATCGACAAGGTCAGACATGAGATAACGGTACTGGTGAGAAAGAAACTTAAGAGGCCAGATCAAGTACTCCCAGTACTGAATGAAGAAGACAAAGTCACCAGGGGTAGATCCTCCCGAGTAAATGTCCCAGATAACAAGAGTGGCCAGAGTGAAGAATGTGCAGGGCACGATACCATCCAGCAAAGCCTGGATGCAAGCATCTCGCTTCTCCCAGTTTCTCGCAGCAGATAGCGACTTATCAACAGCACCTCCGAAGCGATGCTTCTCGAAGTTGAACATGTTGAAGTAAGTGACGGTCTGCCAGCCCTGAACAGCCTGGTGCATGACACGAGTTTCCTCCCGCTTGGATTTGGAAGACTCTCGTCGATTATCCAAGTTCCAGCTGGTAGCGTAGACTTCCAAGGTAATGAACATGGTCGCGGCAAAAGCCATGGCAAGAGCGACATAGCTGTTGAACTTCCAGTACAGGAAGATGAAGGCGATCATCAAGTCGACAAAGGTGGGGAGGAGTTCGATGACAAGTGTGTCAAGGACGTTTGTCAGGGCTTCGCCTTGCTCGATGGCCTTCATAACCTCGGCGGAGTCGCGCTCAGAGTGAAACTCCATAGGTAGAGACAAGACGTGGTTAAAGGCGGCATTGGCGAGACTGCGGTAGGAGAACTGCTTGATGGGAATCTTGCAAAGGCCTTCGACCAATCCGATGACACAATCATGACCTAGAATGCTCAAGATGAGCCAGACGAAGAGAGCCTTGAAGGGGTTTTGCTTGGCGAGCAGCTGGTCCGCCACAACACCGAGTTGGCGGGGGATCAGGACATTGAAAGCTCGAGTAGCGACAATGCAGAGGAGGCAGATGACGATACAAAGCTGGACCTTGCGATCCTTCTTGGGAATCAAGAAGGGTAGGAAAAGTGAAAAGTCGGAGATGTATCCCCACCAGCCGCCTTTCTCCTTAAGTCGCTTTGCGCGCTCGCGTTTGATGTCGATAACGTCATCATCCTCTTCACTGCCTACAGAGAATTGATCGCTGTCGTATTCAGAGTCTCTGTTGGGTTGAGTGCCGTAGCTTGGGCAATCGCTGTTGCCACTGGCGTTGAGAAAAGGCTCTGATTCTTCATCTTCGTCAAAAAGGTCTTTGAGGTCATCTCCACGATGAGTGAGATAATAAATTGTAAGGAAAAGAAGAGGAATAATTCTGAGTGATTGGGAGGCAAGTCGTGCCTCGGAGAGTGTAGTGTCCAGGTCGTTGAGGGCAGTGAAGACCAGTAATGGGATTTCGAATGCGAGGGTAATGAGTGATGTTCCGAGAATTAGACGTTGAAGTGCATTTCTTTGCATCCAAATGAGCGACCACACAGTGATCAGGAGAACGAGGTGGATAGTCGGCGCTTCTTTGCTTAAGCCAGTTCTTTGAAGAATTGTAACAATACCCTCTCCTGCGTAGCCTAGAATAATAAGTCCACCAGCTAAGCCATCATAAAGGCGAGATGAAGAAGTTTTGCTAGGCTTTTCGCGTCCAAGATTGACGATAGTATAGGAGCCGTAGAAGATGGTAGCGGCGAGGCCAGCTCCATAGTGGAGGGCGTTTGAGGCCTGGAGAATTGACGGCATGGTGCCAAGGGAGTGAGGGATAGTTGTGAGAATGAATGAATAGTCAGCCAGGGGTGACAGACTCAATGTTATATACTCATCTTGATTTCAGCCCTGTATCGTCGTAAATGTTGCGCCCCGTTCTAGATGCTTGGCTCTGTCAAATGTGGCTCAGTTATTCGACGCAGCCAATCGGCCGGGGAGTGACTCAGATTGTGGATCTTTGCCACCGGGATTAAACTCATTCCAGTCTTAAAATTCGAAGACTCGATTGGCTTGAGCGTAAATCCACCCACGCTAGGACCATCCGGGATCCGAGAGCATACGGTTGATAGAATATGACAGGACCATCGAACAAAGGATGCCATGCATTGGATGACACCGTAAATCGATGACAGCTCACTGACTCATGGTAGGTGCACTCGGGATCTTCGCTTTCCGCCGATGCCCAATGCTACACTCACTATTAATAACAAGACTTACAGTGGAGTCAACGGCATTTGCTTCTGAACGTCGCGTTATGGGCCGAGACTCAATCACACGCCACTCTGGTATTATCCAAGGCAAAAAGATAGTCCGTAGACTACATGTGAAAGGATTCAAGGTTAACTCGGTCGAGGTCTGTCTTGATCGGGGAGAGATTATCCCCATTATGTCCATTCTAGCTACCACATGTCTAGCCTATTCAGAGCATAAAACCAATGGATCAGGCATCTTATGTGAGCTGACAGCGGAATATTCCTCATCGCAAGAATGACTGTTACAGCCTCTACATTCAATCCTCCGACTCTTTAGTCTTTTCTTCCGCCACAATCAGTAACCCCTCTTTCAACAACCACAGAATGGGAAATAGTGTCCCCGGTCCCACCACAAACCCCAACACAATACAAACACCAACAGCTTTAAACCATGGAACTCTGCAAAGTCCAAGTTTCTCCAGGTCTCGGAAGTGGTACACCAACCATAGGTAGCCTGCTGCAAAACAACAAATGTAGTCAAACTGGATGACGGTGCGCAGTCCAACATCGGGGTCCTGGGGGAAGGCGATCAGGTACTGTGGCACAAAGACCTCAAAAATGGAGTCATTCATGAATGCGACGGTATACCACCATGTTACCATGCTGATAATACTACACATGCCCATCTCTATTTTGAACTTGATTCGGTCGGCCTTCAGTAGCTTGAACTCATGACCAAAGGCTATGGACAGCACAAACATGAGACCGGACCCCCAAACTGGATATAATTGCCAGATCCAGTTCCACCAGTTTCTTCCTTCGAGAGAAGCGCTGAAGTAGGATCGTAAGTGAGGAATATAGTAGCTCCATGCAAGCACGGGAATCAAAGCCCGGTAACGTCCAGTACCGGGACGACCCGGGATTAGTGCAGGGAGCTTCTGCTCTGGTGCAAAGACATAGGCCAGAAAGAAGAAGATGGGCGCAGTGCATCCGATGGCGATTATTTGAGATAGCAGCAAGAAGAAAACAGGACTAATTCAGAGTTAGCATGTATCGACAACCGGGTCCTGTACTCACTATTTGGAGACCAAAAATGTATTTCCCGGTCTAAAGGACTCAACCATGATAACAGCATACATCCCCGCAAAGTCCGTCAAGAACACCAGCGACTGCCAATAAGCTTTTTTGTCGAAGAAGAACTGCAAGTTTGCAAAGGCGGCCGTGACGACATTGAAGATATCATCGAGCCCCGGAACACCGTAGAAGTTCTTGATAAGAGGGATATTTAGACCTGGGGCTTTGAAAACAGAAGTTTGAACCCTTTCCTCAATGACAGGGCCGATGGACTCAGCCATGCCGAACGCTCGTGTCATGAGAGCTGTTATAGCGAGGAATGGGAGTGCGTAGAGAGCACGTCGGAGACGGCTTTCTCGCGGTGGTGGAGGTGAGGACCGCATTATGATTGAGGCTGAGGATGATGGTTAGAGAAATATCGTGAAATGAGTGATTTTGGACTTGTTCAGATTATATATTTATGATGGACCCTGGCACTAATGTAAGCGGCAGTCGTCCCAACAACGACCTGCAGAAGGATTGTGATCCTGCAGCTAAACCATGTACGGCTTATCACCAACTTCCAGCACATGTATCTTCATCAATTAACTACTGCAAAAAGGATATTATTACACCATAAATCGCTTGTAGATTTAACAGCATCTTTTTATTGTACCCAGTCGGTTGACTACAGACATTACAGCTGATCACACTCATTTTACCATAGAAGCCCCGGTAACGGCTTTCTCGGCCACAAAAACACTTTTTTGAAAGGACGATTCCCTCTTAGAGATTGAAATTTGTGACAGGTTAACAAGCTAATAGGAAAGTGGCGTTGTGTAGTTCTAAGAGATAGGTAGCTGTCAAAGAACATGAAATGAAATCCTTGCTACAAGAGTTCTTTAACGTCCTTTCATACATGGAGCTGCGCCTAGAAACTTGGTGATATAACTGATGACAATTGCTCCAGCCTTTATTGAGGGCTGAAATGGCAGCCCAGTTACGTTCGAACTGCTGCTGCAAGGCTGTCCGTATCAATGATGGGTGGCTTGAAAGAGCTGACACATGACCCTTTGATAGGCCTGAGATGCATCTCCATGGACAAGGGTGGGATTTTGACCGGGTTTGCGCCCGATAGCTTGAGACATGTCACATCGATTTCTTTGAGCCTGATGGCGGTCAAAAACACTCTCCCGTCCCAAATATTACAACTACTAGCCACGCGTCAGGGTGTCAAAGGAACCAGGTGCTGAGAGTTCAAGAGACGACTAATTTCGTCCTCTTATACGATCTTAGACTGGCCTTTGGGCTACTTTGTTCATCTTTGTGTTTCACCTCCTTATTTGGTAATCTTTATTCATCTCTCTATTGCATCTCTCTATTTCATCTCTTTATTTCATCTCTCTACTTCATCTCTCTATCTCGTCTCTCTAT